>CM035434.1:73082460-73649960 GCA_020310875.1 Ceratopteris richardii
ATGACACTCATTGTACACCATCCGTCATGAGTTTTGTTTTGAGAGTACAATGAATTTGAAAGAGACACACACCCACCCTAAGGGGGACACACCCATCTTGGGGAACTCATCGACACCCATCTTGAAAAACTCATGAATATGTTCAGAAGATTCAAAGGGTCAACCACTAGGCTATGCGAGCTTGGACAATCCTTCATGATATGACACGAAAGTTATTCTAACCAATGGCCCTTCATGATATGACATGAAAGTTATTCTGACGAGTGGCCATCAAAAAGATGTGAGTGATAGTCCAACCGGCATATGGTTCATGCCCTGAACTCTGAGGGAGAAAGTCCCGGGCTCAATTCTTGTGGTTGGACGTACCTATTGGAATCCCAAGCTGATGGATGCCTCTACCTTACTAGGTTGCGTGGTTGGGTGTGTGTGTTATTTCCTATTCCTTGTAACTTCAAAAAAAAAAAATGTGAGTGATCAAAGATTTTGTCCATATGTCATATCCTCCCACCATTTCTGGATACTCATTATGTTCGCAGTTCAGCTTCATACCTACAGATAGAGTGGAATGTCAGCTACAGGGACGGAATGTCATATAGACTGAATTGCAGTGAAAGCTTGAGGAGCATTTTCATGGCGGAAGAATCTGATCCGGCCAATTTCTACATGCGTAATATGTTCGCATTGGAATCACACATCTTGTAGGAACGTTAAACGCAGACTGGTAGAGACAGTCTCTGTATGACGCTGCGTAGAGTGCAGTGTTCGTTGTGGAGCGAGTCAATACGAGGTTGAAAGCAGTAAAAGCTACCAAGTCGTCCGATTTATACTCTCACTCTGTATAAGCGCAAGTGAATCCTGCACCTTCTTCTCGCCATGGCAAATACACAATTGTACAGCTGCTGTGATGCGTTCACTAGACTGTCGGTCAAAGATATGGAGTATTAGATGGGAAACTCTAAGGCGAGGTAGGCGGCATTAGAATTTAGAAGGCTACCCTCAGCCCTGTCATCTGATGCGAGTGTGTTCGCGATCCTTCTTGTCTACATGAATGATGCAGATGATATAACACGTAGATGCACTGTCGGGCGCAGCTACTGAGTGGAGTCAGCATATTGGCAACGGGTTTACATGTCCTCTCTTCGGCATGCTAAACACAGAGCTGTGCAGATCTATGACGCGTAGACAGGAGTCTCGATTACAGAGATGGATCCTCTATTGCAGTGTTGCCGGTAACAGCAAGTTAGAGGCGGAAACCCCGCCTCACCGACGACTCGGAAATGACGGTCAATAGTGATGCAGACATGACACGAAATTTCCATCAAAGCAAGCTTTCGATTATCGTCATTCATTTTTTGTTTTTTATTTTTAATGAAGGTTCAACAAAAGCCTACTCGTGTAGCTTTAACTTTGAAATTGCAGCTCTAAATGTGAATGGGCATAGTACCCGCAGGATCCTCGTATCTCACAAAGCAGAGGTTAAGCAAAGAGACAACTGGATTACAACTGGTTTGATTGGCTTAAGCCATTACATGTCCAGCCTAGGGTTTGAACCTTTGACCTCTGCCTCAAGAGGTCAAAGCTAAACCAACTCCCCTATGGAACATGGATTGTTTTTTTCTTTTTTAAGAAATTTTGGTTGAGGCATGAATCAAATAAAAGAACAAGTGTACAATTGAAGAGGCTTAGAGCTCATGGAACTCCTTGTATCCCACAAAGCAGGGATAGAGATAAGAAAGCTCAAATGATGTACGAAAAAAAACAACTCAAAGGCGAAATTGAAGTTGGATATTAAAAGTGACCAAAAGAAGCTCTCAACATAGAAGCACAAACATCACTATGAACAATCTACAATTTATGAGTAGCTTGAACTAAACCAAGTTTAGATCCACCTTCAGTTATTGATCAAATTTATGGAGATGTGTGAGGTCTAAGCATCGTTGTTCCTTATTATATCTTAATAATCTCAAGCGAGATGCATTTGGGTTGATTACTATTTGTGCCTCTTGAGTAGGTCACACTTCATCCTTTCCATGCATTTTTCTTTTCCAGAAAGTTGAAATTATGTTATGAAAACATACAAAACAGAAATACAAAGAGTCAAAAAAAGTAGGTTGATGAGCCTATCACCCTTTTCGTGGGGAGCCATTTCTTTCTCGTCGAATTCCTTTGAACTTTTAAGATTATCGAATGATGAAATGGAGGGGATATTTCTTGCTTATTTTGCGTATTAGAGCTAGGGTTTTTTTAATTAAATAGTCTTTCTGCCTATTACCGAAGTTGAACCTATAACTTTCTAACCAAAGTTTCCAAAGGATCTCACCTTAAATAGTGTTGGAGAGAGGTCCAACATCCGAGTGCTCCTCTTAGAATGGTTTTCCACCAAGAGATCCTTAGGTTTGAGCAATTTTTTCATCTTGGACCAGATATTGGATTCTATAAGGGCAATTGTAGGAGATGTAATAAAGATCCTCCCTTGAATGGAGGCATCTTTTGCAGGATGTGCACATTACAAATTTTGTTGGTTTTGGCGTTTGACCAAATTCCATGATGAATGGAACTCCACCTTCTTGATAAGCCTCAAGATATCCTAACCTTCATATCCGTTCTCCTGTTGCATCCTCAGGGGATGTCTTTGCTTATATGGAGCATAGGCCATACATGGGTGAACCTCTAAGTGAACATCGGTGAACCTCCTTATATGGAGCATGTGCCATAGAGCATAGATGAGTGAACCTCTAAGTGCTCTTTCCTGAGACCAAAGTCTATGTGGCATACGTAGGGTATCGTCAGTTCATTTGGTGGGTGAGACCAAAGTCTATGTGGGATACGTAGGGTATCGTCAATTCATTCGCTAGGTCTCATCCAATGTGATGATGACACTCATTATACACCATCCGTCATGAGTTTTTATAAAGAGTACAATGAATTGGAAAGATACACACACCCTCCTAAAGTAGAGACATCCATTTTGGGGAACTAATAGACATCCATCTTGAGAAACTCATAAATATGTTCGAAAGATTCAAAGCATCAACCACTACACTATGCAAGCTTGGACAATCCTCACAATTCTTGATGATGACACGAAAGTACTACTCACCAGTGGCCATCAAAAAGAAGATATGAGTGATCAAAGATTTTGTCGATATGTCATAATGTCACTATGGAATTATCTGAAAAGCGTGAGGAATGTCGGGACTCGGGATGCTTTGGCGGTGATATGACGTGCACACTGGTATGTCGGTCGCCAAGATCGAAGATTAAGAACCATATTGGCGGCACTGGAACTGGAAGGCGATCCTCCTGCCATTTCTGGCTACTCATTATGTTCACAATTCAGCTTCATACCTACAGTCTACAGATATAGTGGAGTGTCAGCTACAGGGAGGGAACGTCATATAGACTGAACTTCACTGAAAGCATGAGGAGCATTTTCATGGCGGAAGAATCTGATCCGGCCAATTTCTACGTGCGCAATATGTTCGCATTGGAATGGTTGCACATCTTGTCGGAACGTTAAAAGCAGACTTGTAGAGACGGTATACCCTATGACGCCGTGTAGAGTGCAGTGCTCGTTGAGGAGCGAGTCAATACGATGTCGAAAGCAGTAAAAGCTACCAACACGTCTGATGTATACTCTCGCTTTGTATAAGCACAAGTGAATCGTGCACCTTCTTCTCGCCATGGCAAATACACAATTGTATAGCTGATGTGATGCGCTCACTAGACTGTCGGTCAAGGAGATGGAGTATTAGATGGGAAACTTTAAGGCGAGGTAGGCGGCATTAGAAGGTTACCGTCAGCCCTGTCATCTGATGCGAGTGTGTGCGCATTAATCCTTCCTGTCTGCATGTTTGATGCAGATGATATAACACGTAGATGCACTGTCGGACGCAGCTGATGGAGTCCGGCCACCGCGTCATTTCCTGATCAGTGGAGTCAGCATATTCGCAACGGGTTTACATGTCCTCTCTTCGGCATGCTAAACACAGAGCTGTGCAGATTTATGAGGCGTAGACAGGAGTCTCGATTACAGAGATGGATCCTCTATTGCACTGTTGCAGCTTGCAGGTAACACCAAGTTAGAGGCAGAAACGCCGTCTCACCGTTTCAGCATGTTTGCATAGTTTTTTTCAAATGGAAGTTCGGCAAGAGTGAAAGAATAATTTTACAGATGAATGAGCATAGTACTCACGGATTTTTTATATCTCACAAAACAAAAGTTAAACAAGATTACAACTACTTTCAACTAGTTTAAAGTGGCTAGAGCCATTATATGTCCAGCTCTAGGATTGAACTCTCGACCTCCACCTCAAGAGACCAAAGAGTCAACCACTAGAATAACGGGACATTTCTCTGTTTTAGCATGTTTGCAAAGTTTCCTCTTGATTCCGAAACAACGATCAATATGATGCCGACTTGACATAAAATTTCCATTAAAGTAATCTTTCGATTATCATAATTCATCGTAATTTATCTTTTTGTTTTAAGAAAGTTCGGCCGAGGTCTAATCTCCACGGAATGAATTAAACGAAAGAACAAGTGTACAATTGAAGGGTTCACAGCCCATAGAACTCCTCGTATCCCATAAAGGAGGGGTAAAAAAACGCAAAAAGGTGCACAGAAAACAACTCAAAGGCAAAAGTAAACCTAGGTATTAAAGTTGGCTAAAAACACAAACTAAAGTTAGCTCCAAACTCTAAAGTTAGCTACAAACTCCTTATAGAGGGTTACAAACAAAGTTAATAAACTTTTTGTGTCCTCATGTAGACCCATTTCGTTTTGATCTTTCTATTTCAAAAACTAACACTATGGTGTTCGGAGGGAGGGGAGTAATTATAGGTACAAATTATTCCACCGATTTTTCAATTGAACACTTTTTAGAGGGATGTCGAAGTTGATCACACATCTAGCTTGAAAAATGATTTGTGACTTCTTCTCTTATATGTTCAATGTTCAGTCACATGTTTTTCAATTGAGCACTCTTTTACAGGGATGTCCAAGTTGATCACACATCTTTCTTTCATTAGCTTGAAAAATTATTTGGGACTTCTTCTCTTATATGTTCAGTCACATCTCTAGGGCACATGCCCATTGCATGTATGGAATTTTACAAGTGAAAAAGGTATCATTAGAGGTTCATTGACATGGAAAATCAAAAGTGACTAGCTAGAGATGGTTCACATAGTCTCCAAAACTAGATCAAATGAAATGATAACTCTGAGATTTTTAGAGATAGAATCTGTGGCCTCCAAATCATTAATTGATAGGCTGTTTTGGATGCTTCCATATGCCTAGCTAGAGAAATCCTAGGCAATGTTAATTACCATGCTGCTTGCGATCAAATTTATGCAAGACGTTAATGTCCGACATTCAATTCTTTCATAATATTGATGCCAAACATTGAATTCTTCAACAACTTTGTTCTCAAGCATCACTTCACGCAAGGACGTTATAGAGGGCATCAAATTTATGCATATATTGATGATATGCATTGAGAATATGGGTGAGATCAATGCAAGACATCACTTCTATGTGGAAATTCGATGCCTCTCGTCAACTTTCTACATAATGTTCATGGCGATGATAGGACTCGTTTTTTTATGTTGATGCCCCACATCAATTTCCCACATAAAACCAACCCTCAATATTAAAGGAACTTGATACCAGCATTAAGTTTATGTGGTAACTTGGTGCTAGGCATATACTTTTTGCATAACGCCGATGCCTAACATTGATTTGATGTAGTAATTCGATGTTGGGCATCCACTTTATGCAATAATAAGCATCATTTTATGCAAAAAAATTTTGCTCAACATTGAGTTCTCATATTTTCGTCTCCCATCGGCATTCACCTACAAGACCATATTTTTTCAATAAATAGAATGATTAATTTTTTCTACTAAAAGGCACATTGATTTATAGAGAATCTTAAAAGGAACCTTGTTGACCCTATCAAAGTTAAATTGGTCAAAGTCAAATGGTTCAAAGTCAAAGTATCAAAGTCAATCATGTCAAATTCAAACTGGTCAAAGACAATATGGTCAAGATGCATAGGTAGTGCACAATCAATTTTTTCACAATGGTTATGTTTCACAAAAAGTGGATGCAGGTTGCAGATCGTCTTTCTTTAAGTTTCAAGGGTTTTAAAGGTGTTTGAAAGGTTCACGTGAACCCTCCATTAGGTATACATATTGAACAAATCAAGGCAAAAGTGAAGGTATCTGAAGTGGAAGCAGTATGTAAAAGTGAAAGTATGACCTCCTATTTGAAATCTCGTTTTAGTCCTAAAGTCACTACTGGACAAAATAGGGAGTCATTGGATGTACACATATTTAGACATTCTTGGCACACCAAAGTGAGCATCAAGATACACTATCAGTTAGTAGCGATGTACATAAGTGAACCAACACTCAACTCAAGGGAATGCATTATTCTTGGTTAGACTAAGCAAGTGAGAGCATAGTCTACACTAGGTGACAAGAGCAAGAGATATTCAACCAGAGTGCAACATAGAGAAGCAAGTTTGAGAAAAGTGTGCAAGAACTGTGATTTCATGTGTAAAGAAGGAGTGTAGAGAGCCAATAATCAAAGCAATCAAGGGGCACAAGGTACCATTGATGAGGTTTGTGCACATCGACAGAAGGTGTCTATCCCTCCTACCCTATTGGAAGCTTGAGTGCAACGTGTGCACAAGTGCAAGCTCTTGGAGAAGGTGGAGTTGTGGTGTAGAGAAGATTGGCAGCATAAGGAACTTTAGGTATCTTGTAACCTTGTGTGACTATGTACTCTTTGGGATTAGACATTCTACACAGAGAGCATTTGGTGTTTTGCTATACATCATTATTGTATTTTTCTCTTTATAATCCATATACACAAGCTTCCAGTGTCTGTATCTCACTTCTTCTCCTTCTTCATTCTCCTACAAACACTCAAGTCCCTTTCTGCATAAGAATCCCCCAACAAAATTTGAGACGCTCGATGGGACATCAAGGAGGCTTGAACATAGGAGAAACAATAATTGCAAAGTGTAAAAGAAGTGCAAGGATATCGAGAGTGCTGGTTTAAGAGGTAATCTTTCTTCTATTTGTAATTCTCTTAGCCTAAGAGGAGTATGACCTACTCATGACTGCAACCTGATCTCAAACCTTTAGGGTGCATTGCAAAACATCAAGAAGAAAAGCGGTTCGAAGGTCAACCAACCCTTTATCATCAACATCATTAGTAAGGAACATGGTGGCTCAAGTAGATTTAGAAACTCTACTCTCCAGATTAAATATCAAGTTTTCATCTTTCAAGGGATTAGCACAAGAAGACCCAGATGAACACATTAGGAGATTTTTAGCCTAATGTAAGAGAAGGAGTCTGATGGGAAGAGAAGATGCATTCTTTATTCTTTTCCTTGTAACATTAGAAGGGTTAGCAAATAAATAGTTTAGTGAGTTTGCCGATAATCATTCACTACATGGGACCTCATAAAAGAAGCATTTAAGACACAATTCCAACAAGGAAACATAGCTGAAAATATTATTGAAGAGTTAACAAATCTAAGAGTAGGTCCTAGAGAGACCATTCCAAAATTTTGTTGAGATATCAAGCTCAACATGTGATGATCCAGGATGACACGTACCAGTTTTTCGTTTCTCTGACATGTATAGTGGTCAGGCCGGTATATGTCAGGGATACTTCATTGAGCTTTATTAGATTTATCTACCGAGAGTTATGTCACATTTGTTTCTTGCCAGCTCACTCATTCACGGACATTAGGTTTTTCCTTATGTATTGGTCTTTATATATTGCACTGGTTGTATTCTTGTTTTTTAGGTCATTCTTGTACATTCCTTTTATGTAATAGAAGAAGAAGAAGAAGATCATTCTTCCTTGCCTCAATCTGTGTGTGTGCTTCTCCTTGAGAATGAGAGTGTGTGTGTGAGCTCTCTTCCTTATCTCTTTCCTCTGGTATCAGAGCCAGCGTGGCTGTAGAGAGCTCGTGGAGAAGGCGACGGTGAAGACTACGCGGCAAGGCGTGGAGAAAACACGATTTCACAAATCGCCTCCGTTTTCTACGAAAATCGCCATGAAGGTAGAAGACCTCAAAATATTTTCGGAACCATTTCCACCTCCGTTTTGAGCCCGCAAGGTGGGGCCCACAACAAAACCTGGTCAGTTTCAGAAACTGTAACTTGCGTTGTGTTCGGCGACACTCATATATTCCAGATTCAGAATTTCAAGCGATTTCGTGTACTGTTGATACACAAAAACTGTGTTTTTCTGAGATCGAACTGTCACGTCATAGTGCGACAGTGTTCAAGAAGAAGTGCTGCTTGTAGTGTGTTGCGGTGTTGTGAATTGTTGCAAAAATGGCAAACGCAGATGGAATGAGTCAGGTTATGAGCGATAAGCTGGACAAGAACAACTTCCTTGCTTGGAGATTCAAAATGATGAATTTCTTGATGGGAAAAGGCTACTGGAAGTACATCGAAGGAGAGAATGAAAATGCTCCGCAGTTACCAGAAAGGAATCGCACTGCAAAACAGTTAAGAGCATATGAGGAATGGAATCAAGGAGCATGAAAGGTAATGTATTGGCTATCTGTTAGCATACAGGATAGCATGATTGGACACATACAAGATGCCAAGACTCCAAAAGAGGCTTGGAACAGTTTGGTCACTTTGTACGAGACCAATACAAAGGCACGGAAATTGCAACTCAAGAACGAGCTGCATACATTGGAGAAAAAGAGCATGTCGGTAAGTGACTACACTCTAAAAATCAAAAGCATATGTGAGTCACTTGCATCTATTGGCGTGAATGTAGATGATGATGATAAGGTGGAAGTGTGCCTTCGTGGTTTAGGAGCTGCATATAAGCAGTTCAGAACTTCTATACAGACCAGGGAAAATATTCCGAATTTTGCTGATTTGGTTTCTATGCTGATCATTGAAGAAAAGAATCTTGGTGAGGATTCAAACTCCCAAGGAAAGCCCAGTTCTGAGCAGGTATTCTACTCTGGCAGAGGAAGAGGCAGAGGTAGAGGTTTTGGAAGTGGAAGAGGAAACAGTAACCAAGACCAAGGTCAACAACAGAATCATGCAGGAGGAAGAGGACAGTTTCGAGGCAGGGGGAGCCAAAGAGGTCGCAGAAATTTCCAAAGAAATGATTCAAGTAATGATAGTAAGGGATGTTGGAATTGTGGTAAACCTGGACACTTTGAACGTGATTGCAGGTTGAAGAATCAAAATAACAAAAGGCAGCAAAACAACTATGCATCCATAAGTGCAGATGATTCTGAGAAGCTGTTTATGGTTCAACATCACATGATGAATACGATGTCTGCTGCTGTTTCAAAATCGAATGATAATGTCTGGTATGTTGATTCAGGTGCTTCAAATCACATGACCAGTCATGCAGAATGGTTTAGTAGTTTGCAGAAAATGCCAGTTCCTGGATATGTTGAAACAGGTGATGACACATCGCATCCTATTGAGCATACAGGAAACATAGCATTGTCTATGGAGGACGAAAAGGTAAAACATCTTGTTGATGTGCTGCATGTTCCAAATATAACGAAGAATCTGGTTTCTGTTGGACAAATGGTTGACCAGGGATTACAAGTCAGGTTCAATGCTGATGGATTATATGTAAAAGAGTACAAGCAGGATGGACGATTGGTTGCCAAAGGAAACAAAGTGGGTAGGATGTTCACCTTAAATGTGAAGATTCCTGAAATGAATGCAGCCATGTTTGCAAAAGGTGCAGGAGTTATTGCAGATATAGAGATATGGCACAAACAGATTGGACATGCAAACTTACAAAGGCTGAAACTGATGCAATCAAAGGAGATTGTCCATGGACTACCAAATTTCAAAGTTGCAGAAATGCAAAAGGTATGTGCAGCATGTCAATTGGGTAAACGATCAAGAGCATCATTTCCACATGACAAGCATGTTAGTGAGAATGTACTAGAAGTAGTACATATAGATGTTTGGGTTCCAGCAAAGACCACATCTATATTGGGGGTTGCAGGTTTTATGTTACTTTCATTGATGACCATACACGCAAAGTATGGGTATATTTCATGAAAGCGAAGAGCAAGGTGTTTGCTCACTTCCAGAATTTTAAAGTTATGGTGGAAAAGCAGATAGGGAAGTACATTCAAACATTAAGATCTGATGGAGGAGGTGAATACATGTCAAATGAGTTTAGTAGTTTTCTAAAAAATCATGGAATTCGGCGTCAGCTTTCATGCAGGTACACACCACAACAGAATGGTGTTGCTGAACGCAAAAATAGACATATTGCAGAAATAGCAAGATCCTTGATGGCTGAGAAGAATATGCCTCATTGGTATTGGGTAGAAGGTGTGCATACTACTGTATACATCATGAACATAACTCCGACTGCTGCTGTACATCAAGTTACACCTGAAGAGAAGTTTAGAGGTAAAAAGCCAAACTTATCACTATGAAAGTTTTTGGCTGTATTGCATATGTACATGTTCCAGATGAGTTGAGGACGAAGCTTGATCCGAAAGTAGAAAAATGTGTCTTCATTGGATATTCCCTTGAGCAAAAGGGGTACAAATGTTATAACCCACTCACAGGATAGGTGAAGGTGAGCAGAGATGTGGTATTTGATGAAATGTCAAGCTTCTATGCAGATGCCAAAGAAGGACTGAATCTTGAACCAAATGACAAAGAAAATGCTGAAAAATCTAGTGTAGAATCTCAAGTTTTGAGTGGAACGGATCCATCACCAAGCAATAGTTCCAACTCAAATCCATGGAGTGGAAGATTGCGTGGAAATTTCAGTCCAGCAAATTCATCAAATACATCCAAGAAAGGTAAAGAAAAGCTTTCTGCTAGTAGTAAAACAGGTGCAGGTTTTGAAGATGTTGATGGAGATTCAAGCGGTTCAGAAAAGAGTCTTGATGAGGAACTTGGATTGCCCTCTATGAAGACTCTAGGAGTAAGAAGGGCACATGCAGATGATACAAGAAGAAGTGACCCAGGACCAAGAAGATCTGGGAGGATGCTTAATTCAATGCAACGATTGACATATGATAGTTACATGGCTCGCCATTGTGCCTACATGACAAAGGTAATACAAGATGCTGAACCTTCTTGTTTTGAAGATGCAATTGGTAATGCAAATTGGGAAAAAGCTATGGATGAGGAGATGGCTGCACTTTATGGAAATGATACATGGAAGCTGGTTCCATTGCCGCAAGGAAAGAAATCCATAGGCTGCAAATGGGTTTACAAGGTAAAGCATAATGCTGATGGTAGCATAAGCAGGTATAAAGCATGATTGGTAGCTAAAGGTTATGCACAGACATATGGCATTGATTATGAGGAAACATTCAGCCCTGTAGCTAAAATGTCTACTGTCAAAACACTTGTTGCATTAGCTATATGAAGATTCAGAGCATCGAGAATATGTTTGCAGGTTGCAAACATATTCTCATTGCATTTTCTATGTGTGATGCAGATCATTCACTATATGCAAGGAAGGCTGATGATGGCATCACTATTGTGGCTATTTATGTTGATGATCTGATTGTAGGTGGTGATAATGAAGAAAGCATCAAAGAGGTAAAGAAACATCTTATGCAAGAATTTGACATGAAAGATCTTGGTGTGATGTGCTATTTCTTGGGCATTGAGTTTATACATAGAAAAACAGGTATATGGATGTCGCAAAGGCAATATGCCTTGAATATGCTACAAAAGTATGGTATGGCTGATTGTAAGCCAATTTCTATGCCTTTAGATCAGAATTTGAAATTGGATACTACATCAGGTGAAGCATTGGAAAATGCTACTATGTACAGGAAAATTGTGGGAAGTCTTATATATCTTACAATTACAAGGCCTGATTTAAGCTACACTCTTGGACTTGAAAGTCAGTTTATGCAGGTTCCCAAGAAGCCACATTTGGATGCTCTGAGGCGCACACTTCGTTATGTGAGTGCTACTTTGGATTATGCATTGTTTTATGAAGCTGGTGTAGATTTGTAGGTTCATGGATACATTGATGCAGATTGGGCTGGTAGTACTCCAGATAGAAGATCTACTAGTGGCTTTCTTTTCTCACTTGGAGGTGCAGCTATTACATGGAGCAGTAAGAAGCAACCCACTATTGCTTTGTCGAGTACAGAGGCTGAGTACAGAGAGGTGCTGCAATGGCAGCATGTGAGGCATCATGGCTGGAGATGTTACTTGCAGATTTAGGTGTAGAAGTGCAAAAGCCTATCACTATCTATTGTGATAATCTTAGCAGCATACAGTTAGCACGGAACCCTGTTTTCCATGCTAGACCAAAGCATATCGAGGTACATTATCACTTCATCAGAGAGAAGGTATTGACAGGTTGCTGATATTTTCACCAAAGCACTTGGGGTTGAGAAGTTGAAGAAGTTTCGGAAGATGCTTGGATTACAAGATATGGCATTGAGCTTGAGGGGGAGTGTTGAGATATCAAGCTCAACATGTGATGATCCAGGATGACACGTACCAGTTTTTCGTTTCTCTGACGTGTATAGTGGTCATGCCGGTATATGTCAGGGATACTTCATTGAGCTTTATTAGATTTATCTACCGAGAGTGATGGCACATTTGTTTCTTGCTAGCTCACTCATTCGCGGACATTAGGTTTTTCCTTATGTACTGGTCTTTATATATTGCACTGGTCTTTATATATTGCACTGGTTGTATTCTTGTTTTTTAGGTCATTCTTGTACATTCCTTTTATGTAATAGAAGAAGAAGAAGAAGATCATTCTTCCTTGCCTCAATCTGTGTGTGTGCTTCTCCTTGAGAGTGAGAGTGTGTGTGTCAGCTCTCTTCCTTATCTCCTTCCTCGTGACAAATTTGTCACCAGAGCCAAGGCATTGATAGCTAATGCAAGAGAACAAGGATTACGACCACCATATACTATAGAGATGACTCTCCTCCCAACCAAATGCGTCTATATATAGCTCGCTCCAGGGGAGTGCCTTCTTGGGCACGTGGATACTAACCATCCATGTGTCAGCCATGTAACTACATGTGTGCCAAGTGTGCCAGTTAACTAGAGTTAACTCAAGTGGATGCTTCTAGAAGGCTCTAGAGCTCTCTGGGCAAAACACTCTCCCCATGTATCCCATGGGGGTTGAACCTAAGACCTCCTCCTTCACATCCTTGATTCTTAACCACTAGGCTAAGTGGATCACTTGGTTACAAGAGTAAATGACCTTCTAGTAATTCTAGACTCGAGATCTTTGTTCATACACACCGGTGACCAAATAGTGTTCGATTTCAGATCTGTCTAAACTGACCGGACCCTTAGATCATAGAATTACTTTATTACATTCTTCCCCCCTTGCAAAATATTTTCTTCCTAAAAAATAGAGCAATATAACTATTGTAGGCAACCCCCGATCCTCATGTTCTAAAACTGAAAGAACATGGTCATGTTCTAGAACTAGAAGAACATGGTCATGTTCTAGAACTAGAAGAACATGTCTCATCTCTGTGGTGGCATCCCTGCCCAAATGATTCAAAACACTGTCTAGCTTTGCACTTTGATAAACTAGTCAAAGTTCAAAGTAGTGAATGAATAATAAGGGTGGATCTAAAAACATCCCTGGCCAATTTACAGTTTCTCGATGTGCAATCTAGGCACAAACATGTGAACTAGGTGGATACTAGTCCATTTCTGGGCATGAATGGTGCATGGACTTAGTAATGAAGGCGGGATTCTTATCCCTTACAAGACTTTGAGAGCTCTTGATTCAGTTGAATTTGTTTTGGAGAACTTGGAGTTTGATTGTTCCAAATATCTAACTTAGATGTTTGTACAATGGTTTACTTTGATCCAACAGTTACTTGATTTTTTCACCCGACTAGAGGACTACTTTGTCCTAATGGGTCTAAAAAATCTTATGTAAACTTTAGAAGCAAGTTTACCATTTCTATTGAGTCAACCATCCTATAACTTGACCAATTCAAATTCACAATTAAAATTTTTTCGACCGAGGATACTTTTCTCAAAGACTTTAACTAAAAGTTCTTGGGAATTGTCAATCTGTTGAACAATTCCTAACTTCTCTATTCTAGAGTATATTGGACTCTAGGAAATCTTTTATGCTATAACTTGAAGCAAACTCAACTCAATAAGAAAAACTTGAACTTATCATCTTTGATGTTTGAAAAGGTTCTTATACAGAACATCTATCTAAGATGTTTAATTTGGTTACCTGATTCTATGCGGTTGGCCCTCGACTTTTATGGAAAGAATCAGATACCATATCTGAGTCAAAATGAAAAAAGATTTGGAAAGCGGAAAGAAATAACTAAACTTTGTTCAACCAACTCAAACTTCAAAGATACGTAGACTTGCTATGAGTCAAAGTCTAGATGACTCAGGACTTCAACTTCTCAAAGATCTGTTTCAACAGGTTATTGAAGCATTTTTTCTATCTTTAAGAAAATAAGTAAGATTCTCAAAAAGATTTAGAGCAAAACTAAAACATCATCCAACCACAAGATACTAGTGTGGTTTCTAACATCAGTGTGTCGACCCACTGAAGTTCTATTGATGAGTTTTGCTTCACTTAATGTTTCACTTGAGACTAAGTTCAGGTCATATTCAATCTTTCTGACTCCTTACTAAGAATGCAATTCTTGTGCATTTCTTTGACTCAAAAGAGTGAATTTACCAAGTTATACTAGGAACTTGATGCATGACTTAGACAATAAAATCCTTGGTTGAAAAGATCAACTCAAATCAGAGTCCAACTATTTCAGACATTTATGAAATATTTCCGAATTAACAACACTTTATCTTGAAGTGTTTCAAGATAATCTTGGAAGTTACTTACTTTGTATCTTCTGTTTCCTTGATCTTGAAGTTATCTTGAAATACTACTTTTATCCTACTTGAATTAAACTCCTTTTTTAAAGTCTTAATTCCCTCGAGGATGAAACCTAACTTCAAGATCCAATCTAGGACTAAAAGATAATTATCATCCCACGGTTCGATGTCCCATACCATCTTTCCTACATCAATCTAAGTATAAAATCTGGTGTCCCATACCACCCTATTTTATATTCACATTGACGTGTGAGTGAATATTATCCTAAAGTCTAAACTTCTCTTGATAGAGTACCTTCTTTCTTCAATTCAAAACGAGAATTTTTCAGGCATTACCTCTAACTAGACTTTCTAGGTTTTGATCCCTTCACATGACCGTTTCATGATCTTGTGCTTTTCTTTGGGAACTTGAAAACCTTTTTGATGGTACATCCATTGTTCTTTGATAGGATTTTGAAATGAAAACCAATCAAAATTCCAAGTACTTGAATTTTCACAAATTCAAGTTCAATTGGTCTATCCTTGACCAATTTATAGTGACAAGAGCTTGTGACTTCTTGTCTTTAGATTCCTTTCTTACATGTACCTATCTTGGCCAGGAATTTACAGGAATCTCTCTATTGCATAAGTCTAAGCATCTGCTCATGCTTTCTAGATTTGTACCAAAATCCTTTTAAGGATAGGTAAACTTTTACATTACACCTTCCACATACTTATTTACCGTTGACACGGTTGCAAACTACATAGTTGGAATATCTACTCTGTTCAAACTTAGAACAGCTTACTATTTCGATTACCAATACTTGGGCAAACTTCATAGTAGTTCCAATGGCAATTCTTGGACAATCATGGTTGAGCTTGATCAAGTCTAGTGGATCTTGCGACTAAAATAAAGACTTAGCTTTTAAGTTTAAGGTCTCTTGAACTATTTAAAGCTTCTTTGCTTACCCATGGGCTTTTAGAGATCTTTTTCCCTCTTAAGTCCAGGCATACACTGATACCCCTCAGATTCCAAAGCTAAGAATCTTTGATACACCTTTAGATTATATCAATATCTGGACTTAAGTGCCAATACTGATGGTTTGGGAACTGCTGGGAACTACTAGCTATCAGACTGACTTGAAAGATTCTAGGCTCACATATAGGGAGATATATTTCTTTCAAGAACTTCAGATTCCTCCCAAGGATTCAAGTAATACTAAGCCAATGATTCATCTTGAAATCTTTTTCTTTCTAGTCCAATGATTCATCTTGGAATCCTTAGTTTTACTTGAATCATCTTTCTAAAAGAAATCTTGACTATTGAACACGAACAAGACTTAAGGTTTTATTCCTTGTTCAAAAGTTATTCCTTTTTAACTAAAGAAATAGTTAACCAAACTATTTCATTTTATTGGTTTATCTTTTAGAAGTAGCTTGATTCGTGAAGATTACTCCTTTAAGCTCTAATTAGCTTAAACAAAACCAAGTATACTTTTCTCATCCTTAGAAAAAGTGTTATATAAAGTTTCCATACTCTTTGAAAACTTTGCATCTTGATTCGAGATGCAGTCATGGAATCTAGCATCCGACTATTGAATAGTAAGATTCAAGTGATGCTAAAATTTATTCATCTTTTTGATGTTCATCACTCATCAAGATGAAATCAAAGAGCAAACTTCAAAAGTTCCATAATTTTTTCAAATTTGGAACATATCAACTATCCTTTGAACTTGAAAGTATTCAAGTTACTTCTTAGCACACAATCATGCATATGTAAATGCCTGTTCTTGCATGCACATGCATGAGTGCATGCATGTGTCGGCATTCTCCTTACATGCATTAAACATAAATCAAGAAATTCTCGAGCTTGAAAATGCATGTGTGCATCCAATCATCCATGCACAAACAATCTATCTTCTACCTTACAAAAGGTTATAAATATACATGTGCACAGACTTGAGTGCATCCTATTCCTTTTGCAAGCAAGAAGAAAATGTGTATGGTGCATGAAAACATTCTTTTGAAAGGAGAGATGCACCAACAATCTTTCGTAGATGCATACCTATGCTTGTGTTTTATGAGTGTTTCAATATATTTATGCTCTTTCATGTAGGTTTCAATGATTTGCATCAAGATTATCAAGAATGAAGTTTACCACCATACTTCAATGATAAAAAAGCATCGTACATGAATCTAGAGAGCAAAAACAAATATTGAAGCCAATCATTAACTTGGAAAATACTTATCTCCCAATTAGCTACATCCTTCCCTTGATCGTGGTGAAGAGCCATTCTTCATCCTTTGGTCCATGACAAAGACTACATACTCCTCCTTGAAGACCATAGCTTCCTCTTTTCCTTTTCTTTGAAGAAATGAAGCCTTCATGCTTGTTTTAGCCCATCCTATGTGGATGTTGAATGATGCTTCACTTGAACTAGGCTTAAGATGGAGCAAAGAGCTCAAAAAGGAAAAACTTTTTTCGGGACCAAATCAATGAGGAGTAATCTACTTTCTCAAAAATAGGGTTCGAATTGAGGTTTTAGTAAAGATAGTATGCCAAATTTTCACACACAATTGAGAGAGCATTAAATCAAAAAGATCGAGCCTGCTCATCATCTGATCGCTGGCAGAAATCGAAGAGGAGATAAAGAGCTCGAGAACTTCTCGTGAGGCCGGTGTTCCTATTGATTGATATAGAATCAAAGCTGCAAAATTAAAAAGCAACAGAGCGCGTCACTCTTGTGGTTATAGAAGAAACTCTCCTTCATTACCACACAAGTTCAAGTCGAGCTTGCCTTCTTTTCGTTCTCCTTGATAGCTATGGTGAGAGCCCATAGAATACATATATCATTCTTTAGCAAAATAGCTCGAGCGTACATATTGGATAAAATAAGCAGCACCGATGACATATATCAGGTTTGAAACTTTTGTACAACCGGCCCAATGCCTTCAATGGGTCGCATATAGTAGTTACTCGCACCACCATCATAGTAGCCCTATACCTTAATTAACCTCTTTCCCTCCTCTTCTTTAACATTATACCAACCACTAGAGAGGGGTATGCAAGAGACCTCCTTTTTGTCTGATTCCCTGCTCTTTAGGGCCTCCAAAAATTCAGTATGTTGCAAGGGAAGAGTGCTAGCAGTGTTCATATCATCAAAATTTAAAGTGGGTGTGCTCTAGCCCTGATGGGGCTCCACACTTTCGACAATATGATGTGTGATGTCAACGACAAATCTGAAATGGCCACATCTATCCGGAGAATTATGGATGCTTTACGTGGGAGCATAGGGTCTCCTGTCTTCCATGTAAGCACATCCTCCTTGTCGGGCTCTTCCAATGACACCCCGTGCAAAAAGATGTTTGGCTTACTACCCCCTACTTTCCATATAATCTTTGCATGCTTACATTCTACTAGGGAAATCGAAGAGTTCAGGACAAGAGCATGAACACGAGCAATCTCAGAGAAAGTGAGGGGATCGAGCGGATGGTGGGGAAACACCCGCTTGGCCTGCTCTATCCGAGATCCTTTCTCGAAGATCTTGTATCCGAATAGGTACGAATGCTCTCGACAAGAAGCGAACCATCCAGGGCATCTAGAGAAGCTCGGTTTCCTAAACCACACCTACAATAGTAGCAGCAATACAACTGCTAAACAGCAGAAGTCAGCAAAGCGAACTTGCAGAGATATTTCATGGTGTGCGTTGCATGCAATAAACACAAAGACTAGCAATGATTCTTAATCTGTATTGCTGTGGGGCATTAAGGAGGCGCAACTCCTCATAGAGTACGGTTTCTGACTCTAGAATCCGACCATAGCTGCCATGGATAATTCATGATACCTCCCTTGAATTGACCTGAGGTCGACAACTGCAGAGAATGCATCGTCCAAAATTGGAGTATTCGATTCTGCTTAAATCGTGAACCTCTTCAGCCCTGATAAACGACCTTCGAATAATAATCATGGCTATTCATGCCCGACGTTGTACTTATGTTGGCTAGAGCACACGCGTCTGTAGAATGAAGTCTTGAGTTTGATTCTAACCAGCAGCATTCCGAGTTTGTAACTTCTCTTTTGCAACTAAAAGAAATTCGACAAAGAATGTGAGTTGCTACCAAGAACGATTCCGTGGAATGAGAAAAAATGTAACAAAAGGATTCGCCAAGCGGGACTTAAGAATATTGCATCTACACAATCTTTCATTAAATCTTGCATGAAGAAGATGATGAATCCTAGAAGAACTCCATGAGAGCTTAAGAAAGATAATGAGCCACCAAGGTCACCATGAAAACTCAACCTTGAGCTCTTATACCAATGCAAGAGAACAAAGATTACGACCACCACATGCTAGAGAGATAACTCTGCTCCCAACCAAATGCCTCTATATATAGCTCTCTCCAGGAGACTGCCTTCTTGGGCAGGTGGATACTAACCATCCATGTGTCAGCCATGTAACTACATGTGTGCCAAGTGTCCCAATTAACCAGAGTTAACTCAAGTGGATGCTTCTAGAAGGCTCTAGAGCTCTTTGGGCAAAACACTCTCCCCATGTATCCCATGGGGGTTGAACCTAAGACCTCCTCCTTCACATCCTTGAGTCTTAACCACTAGGCTAAGTGGATCACTTGGTTACAAGAGTATATGACCTTCTAGTAAGTCTAGACTCGAGATCTTTGGTCATGCGTGACCAAATAGTGTCCAATTTCAGATCTGTCTGAACCGATCGGACCCTTAGATCATAGACTTACTTTATTAGAGCTAAATTTTCAGACCCCTCCCCATGACTTCTTCATCAAGAAGTGGTTGTCTAAGCCACTTCCAATCTCAACATAGTGTAAATCTGAAGAGTTAGTGTTGTCTACAATAAAAATTGAAGAGTTCATTAGTAGAACCACAAGATTGGAGCAGATTAGGCATCAGTACTGGACAAGCTCTTCTAATTTATCATATCTTGTAGAATCTAAGGACCCTGTAATTTAGCTAAGGAACTTGAGAGCTTGAAAAGGAACAAACCCCACAAAGAGGAGGAAAGTGCAGTAGCTCAGCTGAGGTGAGAAATTAAGTCCTTAAATCTACAAAAAGAAGAGGAAGCCCAAGCAGAAGATTTGGGATAACTTCGATAGGAGTTATAAGAACTTCGGGGAGGTGGGATCAAAAACATATTATGGTGCACCATGTGCAACAAACATATTCATGTGGTAAATGAGTGTCCACTTTTAACTGTAACTTGCGAGCTATGCAGAAAAGCTGGTCATGAGGCTCAGGAATATCACTCAAGAGGAATGAACCTTATTGGGGACAAGGAGGTCCTCAACTATTAACCAACGTAATGGTAGCAGCCCACACCCAAGGTAACAATTATAACCAATGATCTAGGGGTAATTTTGGAAATGGCCTAAAAGTCCAATTATTTGTTTCAGATGTGGAGAATGTAGGAACTATCATAGTAAATGTACTCTAGGAGAAAATACCCCCTTGTAGGAATGGCCTAGATGCTAGAGATCATTACACAAATTGTTGCCCACAAAAAAGCAACTACATGGGGATCCAACATCTAAATGATCTATGTAAATAATCAAAGAGCATCGGAAGAAGTCAATGTTATACAATCACTATCCACTAGAGTAGTGCAATTAGAAGAAATCGACTCCATGGTTATGCAGACAAGGAATAAAGGGAAGATTCAAGAAGAAACGGGCCAAGGGTAAAGCGCTATTGGAAGTTACAAGGACAAGAGGATACATCAAAGTAAATCAGACACATATGAAGATACAAGACAAGAAAAAGAAAGCTCGAGTACATGTGAAGATGTAAAACAAAAACAAGATTTTATGGATACCAATGATGTTATTGGGATGCATACAACCAAGCCCACAAGGAGTTTGAGAAATCAAACATCAAAATCTGGAGCTTCAAGTTTATTCAAATCAATCAAAATAGAGGTTAATATTCTTGAGTTGATAAAGATGGATGCAAAATTCAGGTCTGAAGTTTTGTAGATTGTTGATGAGGCCTCCTCAACCATCTTAGTACCAAAGACTACCGCTATGAGTTAGGAGAAGAGTTTAGGGGAAGCCCCTCTCATAGATTATAAGATTCCATGGTTGAGAGTCACTATTAAAGGATACCAGCAGCATGGAGTCATAGAGGATGGCGACTCTCGCATGAATTTGATGCCTGAACATACTATGGAGAAGCTTGGCCTTCACCCATCCAAACCTTCCAACTTCAGAATAACCTTGGTAGATCAAAGCAAAGTAAGACCAGTAGGAGTGATCCCATGAGTTCCAATGGAAGTACAAGCTAACGTCTTCATTTTAGATTTTGTGGTATTAAGATTGCCCTAGGTAGAGGGAGGGTTTCCCCTCTTAATTGGAAGACCCTAGCTAAGGCATGCTAGTAGAGATAGCTAGGACATTGGCTAGACTTACAGGTAAAGAAGTATCCTTCAAGTGGGAGGAAGAATAGGAAAATGCTTATCAAACATTAAGGTCCAAATTCATGGCTGCACCAATTCTTATCACACCGGATTCATCAAAGATTTTTCATGTACATGTAGATGCAAGTGCATATGTAGTGGGTGTAGTTTTGACTCAACATAGTGAAGAGTAGAAGCTTGATAGACCTATTCAGTACGCCAATTGAATTTTGACAAAGGCTGAAAAGAATTATTGCACCACAGAAAAAGGAGGCCCTAGCAATCCTTTTTGCTATCCAAAAGTTTCACCATTACTTGCTAGGGGTGAAATTTCTTATCATAACTGATCATCAACCGCTCAAGTATTTACTAAATAAGCCACAAGAAACTGGCAGCGTATTTACTAATGATGTGCTTCTGATCATTGTTGTCTATGTTGACGACATGCTACTCACTGGTCCTATTGAGAAGCATATTGCTGATTTTAAGGATGATTGCATGCCTCATTTGAGATGTCTAATTTGGGGCATTTGCATCACTATTTGGGCATTGAGTTTATGCAAGTTGATGGTGGAATGGCTTTTTGTCAAACGAAATACATTGACACATTATTGCAATGTTTTGGCCTTGAAGATTGTAAGCCTATTGCCACTCCTATGGAGACAGGTTTATGATTAAGTCTTCATGATGTTGGAGATGCATTTGATGCTGTTTGTCTATCAGCAGGCTGTTGGATGCTTGATTTACTTATGCATTACTTGGCCAGATATTCAGTTTTCTATCTCACAGATGAGAAAGCTTATGCATTGCCCAGGTGTCAAGCATTGGCAAGCGGTTAAGTGCATCTTTCGCTACTTGAGTGGTACTCAGCTACTTGGGTTGTTTTATCCCAAGGGGGATCTGTTAGATATGCTCAATACTCCACCCTCATGTGACCACAAATGATCCATGGTGCTCTAAGTTGTAAGGCCCCATTATGAGGAGAAGCCATTATGAGAGCCCGGACATTTGTGGAACCCTAACTTCCAAGTTAGATGAGGTCTATGTGTGACCGTTGATGGTTATAGATGATCTTTGTGAGCCTAGCCGTCAGGTTAGGTAGGGCATAAACTTCCAGGCCATTGGGTTATCATTTAAGGTGAAAATAAAGGCCCTGTGGCGTCGCGTGGTTTCCCCATAGAACCTTAATGGGGGGAGTGCAGAGGGGGGCTTGCCCCCTTTTGCGGGGTCCGGGGGGCCTATCCCCCCGGCCCGTAGGGCCGAGACGGTAGGACTTCTGGTCGTGGAGATATTGTCGGATCATATATTTTACCGACTAATTTGTATCTCCCGACTACGTTTATCTATACCGAACCGCCTTGTAAAAGCTATATAAGCATAGCCCAGGTTGAGCTTTATATAGCATTGCACACTAGTAAGCCCTTCATCTAGAGTCTGTCTAGATCGCCATCTAAGCTCCAGAGTGGGAGCGCACGGGTGGACAGCACCATCATTGTAACTGCATTATGCTTTGCAATCTGAGAATTTGAGTTCTCTACCTCTCAGTCTGCGTCTATCTTTGTCTGCGTTTTTCTCTCAACTATGTCTACAGGTCTATTCCGCTGTGCTATTATTTTCTTACATGGTATCAGAGCTCAGGAGGCTCTGAGTGGTGCAAAAGCAGAAACGCAGAGGTTGCAGAGTTCTGAACAACAAAAGAGAGAAGATGTCAAGTGGTGTGTCATCATCTACGACTGGGGGCCAAGGTGGTTCATCAACAGGAGTAGGTGGCGCACAAGCAGGAGCAGCAATGATGCCGATCATCCCAACATTGCGGATACGGCCACCAGCCTTCACAGAAGGTAAACTTGATGGTATGAACTACACCCTGTGGAAGTTCAGAATCACTTCTATTCTTGATTCATATGAGCTTTTGGAGACTGTTCTTGGGACTGATCATGAGCCCCAAGAAAGACCTGATCCAAATACTCCCGGTCGAATGATTCCTCCTGATGCTGATCTTCTACGTGCTTGGAAACGTAGAAATGCAGATGCACTCTGTGCTCTTGTTACAAGTACTTCTGATAGTGTTCTGACTCTCATTCAGCATACTACGAAGGCATGTGAAGCATGGAACATATTGAGAAATCAATATGAAACTTGTAATCAGACACGGATTCAGAACTTGGAGAATGAGCTTGCAGCAGAACGGTTTGCTGATGGGGAGACTGCAGAGGTGTTTATCACTCGCATAAAGAATCTACGAGATCAAATGGCGGGAGCAGGTGTTCAAAAGTCAAGTGAAGAGCTAGCTCGACGTTGTCTTCGAATTTGTCCACCTAAGTTTGATGGTCTGGTAACTACTCTTAACACTCAAATCAGACCTCAACCACTAACTTTTGAAGAATTCAGTGCCTTACTCATGGAGGAGGAGTTGCGGCTCAAGGCAAGGAGTGGTGGTAGCAAAGGAGATGCTGCATTCACAGCAAATGCCAAAGGAGGCAAAACAGACTCTTCAAAAGATGGAGACAAAAAGAAGACCGACAAAAAGAAGTTCAAGGGAGAGTGTTTCCACTGCAAGAAGAAGGGACATAGAATCCAAGACTGTCGCATCAAGAAGGCAGAAGAGAAGAGTGGCTCTTCAAAAGGTGGCAAGGGCAAGGAGTCTGCCAACACAGCAGAAACAGAGCTTGAGTTATTTGTTACGATAGAGGAGGTGTGCTCCTCGGCTGAACAGACTTGGGCTTAATGCATTATTGCTGAGGTCTTGAAGTTTGGCAGGAACCAGGGAAGATTTTCATCTCTCAACAAAAGTATGCAAGGCAGATATTGAAGGCATTCGACATGGAGGATTGCAAGGAAATTTCTACACCCATGGAGGTCAACACAAAATTATCTATTGAAGATACTTCACCTCCAGTGGATATTGGAAGATACAGGAAATTAGTTGGAAGTCTCATCTACTTGTGCAATAGCAGACCAGACATCTCTTATGTTGTTGGAGTAGTAAGCAGGTTCTCTAATAAACCTTGCCAAACTCATTGGAAGGCAAGCATGCGGATACTCAGGTATGTGAAAGGAACCACTGATTATGGTATTCTTTATGAAGAAGGATCATCTCTTGCCGGATACTGTGACTCAGATTGGGCAGGAGATATTGATACCAGAAAATCAGTTTCTGGATATTGCTTTTCTTTAGGATCAGGGATTTTCTCTTGGATCAGTAAGAAGCAACCGACTGTAGCATTATCTTCTACTGAAGCTGAGTACAAAGTTGCATGCGTTGCAGCATGTGAAGCAGTATGGTTGAGGAGGATCCTATGGCACATAGGAATACAAGGACAAGAGGCTACAGAGTTGAAGTGTGACAACCAAAGTTGCATGGCCATCGCCAAAAATCCTGTTTTCCATGCACGTACGAAGCACATAGAAATCCAGTATCACTATGTGCGTGAGTTGATTGAGGACGGGGTCGTGGAGATAACCTATTGCCCTACTGAAGAAAATGGAGCAGACATCTTCACCAAGGCTCTTGGGAGAGAGCAACTTCTTCGACACTTTCCAAAGCTTGGGATTGGACCAAGGAGGTAGTTCACCATTGGGTGGACATTGAGGGGGGGTGTTAGATATGCTCAATACTCCACCCTCATGTGACCACAAATGATCCATGGTGCTCTAAGTTGTAAGGCCCCATTATGAGGAGAAGCCATTATGTGAGCCCGGACATTTGTGGAACCCTAACTTCCAAGTTAGATGAGGTCTATGTGTGACCGTTGATGGTTATAGATGATCTTTGTGAGCCTAGCCGTCAGGTTAGGTAGGGCATAAACTTCCAGGCCATTGGGTTATCATTTAAGGTGAAAATAAAGGCCCTGTGGCGTCGCGCGGTTTCCCCATAGAACCTTAATGGGGGGAGTGCATAGGGGGGCTTGCCCCCTTTTGCGGGGTCCGGGGGGCCTATCCCCCCGGCCCGTAGGGCCGAGACGGTAGGACTTTTGGTCGTGGAGATATTGTCGGATCATATATTTTACCGACTAATTTGTATCTCCCGACTACGTTTATCTATACCGAACCGCCTTGTAAAAGCTATATAAGCACAGCCCAGGTTGAGCTTTATATAGCATTGCGCACTAGTAAGCCCTTCATCTAGAGTCTGTCTAGATCGCCATCTAAGCTCCACAGTGGGAGCGCACGGGTGGACAGCACCATCATTGTAACTGCATTATGCTTTGCAATCTGAGAATTTGAGTTCTCTACCTCTCAGTCTGTGTCTATCTTTGTCTGCGTTTTTCTCTCAACTCTGTCTACAGGTCTATTCCGCTGTGCTGTTATTTTCTTACAGGATCACTATCACCAGATTTGCATGCTTTTTCTGACTCAGACTAGGCTGGTTGCTATGACACTCGTGTGTCCACTAGTGGCTTTTGCTTCATGCTTCACAGATCATGTATATCTTGGTTGAGCGTAAGAAGCAACTTACTATGGCAACTTCCAGTTGTTAGGCTGAGTATAGGGCAGCTTTCACATCTACTGTTGAGTGTGTGTGGCTCAAACTCCTTATGGCTGATTTAGGTGTTGGTAAGTCTTCTGCCACCACCATCTTCACTGACAGTCAGAGCTCATTGGTAGCTACAAGGAACCCTATGTTCCATGCTCGCACTAAGCACATTGAGGTGCATTATCATTCTGTGAGGGAGAGGTTCTCTGCTAGCAAGATTAGCTTGGCATATGTGCCCACGCAGGAGAACATTGCAGAACTTTCACGAAGGTTGTGCCTAGGGAGAACTTTGAAGCTTTCCGCAAAGCTTTCGGCTTACTTCCTTTTGTGGAGTGATTTCCACATAGCTTGGCACTTCCTTATACATGAGTGCTAGCTACTTGTTCACCGCATCACTCCTAGGGGGGATTTGTTGATATATTTAGGTAGTGATGTGTGTGAACACTCTAGGACCGCTGGGGCACTTTTTTCCCTCTTTAGTAGGTTTTTTCCCCCGGCTTGTATATACGCCTATTGCCCTAATGGGCTACTTATCTTTGTACATTCTCTAGTAATACATTCAGTATTGTGTGTTGTGCTCCAAGCTTCTTCTTCTTCCTCGTGATGTTCGGGTGCTTCCACAGACGTCTAACTCCAATAGTATAGAGGTGGTTCCTTTTGTTCCAATAATCTTATTTCTTTGTAGTCCATAAACTTGGAAGAGAAAATGTTACGGCTAATCACATTCTAGGATTAACACAAATGATAAAGCAATGGGAGTGAATGATGACTTCCTCGATGCTGAGTTATTCTCTGTAAGAGCACAAGGATGGTATGATGACATCAAGAATTTTCTTAGTTTGTATCCAAACAAGGCAAGTTCTGTGCAAAAGAAGTGGCTGCTAATCAAAAGTAGAGCTTTTACATTCATTGAAAGAAAATTTTTATAGATAGAGTAAGGACAACCAACTTAGAAAGTGCATGGAGGAAGAGGATGTAAGGCAAATCTTTTTAACTACACCTCAAGGAACAGGTGGTGGGCACCTTCCAGGCCATATTATGAGCCAAAGAATCCTTGATACTGGCTTATGATGGCCCACATTATTCAGAGATGCAGATGAATGGGGGAGAGCATGTGATGTTTGTCAGAGATGTGGCCCCAAGCCCACAAAGCAACAAAACAACCCCTTGGTTATTTCGACTTCATCGCAATCATTCAAGAATTGGGGGCTAGATTTTGTAGGATCCATCTACTCCGTATCAGTCTCGAAAAGAGAAAAGCATATGTTGATCGCCACTGACTATGCAACAAAGTGGGCTGAAGCTATTGCCTCTCTTGATTGCACAACACAAATAGTTGCAGATTTCCTTTACAATAACATTATTTGTAGATTTGGGTGTCCTCTTGAAATTTGCACAGACGAAGGAACTCATTTTGTGAAAAAAGTTGTGTACAAAAGTTTTAACAGGTACAAATTTTTTACAAAGAAGCAAAAGGATACTCTCCATTCTACTTGGTTTATGCGGTATTGCCCATTGAACCCTTTGAATTTCTACATCATTCACCAAACTTTGATTTATGCAGGGAAAGAAACATTGTGGTGTCTTTGAGAGATTTGACATACTACACAAAGTGGAAAAGATCCGTCTATATGCTTTGAAAAAATTGCTACAGACTCAAATGAAAATGAAGGAGGCTCATGATCGGAATCTATGGACCAATAACTTACAAATAGGCATGTTAGTTCTTCTCCATAAACCTCAACTCCAAACACAAGTACTTGGAAAGTGGCTTCCACACTCGGAAGGACCTTACATAATTAAAACAATGCTGAAATGGGGTGCAGTGGAGTTGAAGACCCTCAAAGGAGAGGTACTACTAGTGGTCAACATATCAACACTCAACGCCTATCATCAACAAAAGTAAAGCTTTCTGGATCACCTAGAACTTGCAAAATCTGTCTAGGTTTTCATAGCCTTCTCGTATGATTTTTTAGTTTTCATCAATTTTCATGCTTTTCTTTGAGTTTTTATGCTATTTAGAAGCTAGTCCACAACGCATCTCATGTACATCTTGTTGGAATTTTCTAGGATTTTTTAGGATTTTCGTGGAATATCTTTAGATTTTCTATCATTTTTTCTTGATAAAATAGAAGTAAACAAGGAAGCTCTCTATGGTTTTGAGTACAAAAATTGGTCTAGACATTTAGAGATTTTTTGGAGAATTCTTTATGACTTTTTTTGGGTTTTCTTTGATTTTTTTGGGATTTTTTTATCTATTTTCTACATATTTTAAACAAAAAAAATGCCTCTCGGGTTGTTAAGTTTTATTTCCAAAAAAAAACTAAAATCTCTCTCTAACTTCTCTCTTCTCAGTCTACCTCTCTCTCCTCTCTGTAACTCTCTCTCCTCTCTCTCTACTCCCTCTCTAGCATCTCTCTAGTATCTCTCTTCTCTCCCTTTCTGGCCCCCACCCCTCACTGCCC
Source organism: Ceratopteris richardii (assembly GCA_020310875.1). Taxonomy (NCBI): domain Eukaryota; kingdom Viridiplantae; phylum Streptophyta; class Polypodiopsida; order Polypodiales; family Pteridaceae; genus Ceratopteris; species Ceratopteris richardii. The sequence continues at coordinate 73,110,659 of CM035434.1, forward strand.
TCCTCTCTTTATTTTATTTATTATTTTTGTATCTTTTACTTTGGGAAACCCCCCGGACCTCCCCTCCCCTATTCTATATAAACCAAAGGATCTCTTGGTGGAAGACCATTTTAGAAGGAGCAGTGAGATGCTTGAGCTTTCTCCCAACATTATTTAAGGTGACATTCTTTGGAAAATTTGGTAAGAAAGTTATAGGTTGAACTTCGGTAATAGGCAAAAAGACTACTTAATTAAGAAAACCCTAGCTCTAATATGCAAAATAATCAAGAAATATCCCCTCCATTTCATCATTCGATAATCTTTAAAGCTCAAAGGAATTAGACCATAAAAACGTGGATCCCCATGAAAAGGGTGATTGGCACATCAACCTACTTTTTGAATCTTTGTATTTCTATTTTGTATATTTTCATAATATAACTTCCACTTATTGGAAAACAAAAATGCACGAAAAGGATGAAGTTTGACCCACTAAAGAGGCACAACTAGTAATCAACCCAAATGATTCTCGCTTAAGATTATTAAGACATAAGAAGGCACAACGATGTTTAGACCCACACACATCCCCATAAATTTTATTAATAATTGAAGGTGGGTCTAAACATTGTTTAGTTCAAGTTTCTCATAAATTGTAGCTTGTTCATGGTGATGTCTATGCTTCTATACTAACAACTTCTTTTGGGAACTTCCTTTACTCCATCACTTTTATTGATGATTTCTTTAGCATGCATGGGTGTATCCATTGAAAGCACCGTACAAAGTGTTTATGTGCTTCAAAGAGTTTCTGGTTATGGCTCAAAATCTATTAGCATGCAGATTGGGCATCATTCAGATCGGGAGGGGGGGATACATGTCTTTTGATTTTAATGCATTTTTGGTTGAACGGGATAAAACATCAGTGTACAGTGTGATGTACACCTCAACGAAATGGATTTACTAAAAGATGCTCATTTGGAGTGGGGTTAAAGATGCTCCTCTTTTGTGGGTTCTCTGCCTAATGGATAAGGCCTCATAACTTGCGTATGATTCCGAGATTAGGATAACACAAGAGATATGAAGTAAGCATAAGAGAGAACAAGAAGAACTAGAACACTAGAGAGTGAGTAGAGAGGAATTAGAGTGTACACATATAAGAAGTGAAGTAGAGAGTAAAAGACAGAAATGAAAGTAGAAAAATGCACACTAATAGAGAAAAAAGAGACAACTACACAAAGCAATGTCAAGGAGCAATGGAAACCCTATGGAAGGCCAAATTACAACTCTAATAGAGAAGCATGAAGATGTGATCTCGTATTCTTTCTCCTCCCTCTCTCACTAGACCTCTCCCTAAATGATGATTCTTATGATTAGCTTCTCATAAGTTGGAGATCTTCTATTGATCAATTTTCTTGTGTTGTCATATCATCCGGTGTCAGAAATGAGACATGTATTGCCTTTTTATTCCCAAGAGGACTTCTTGTAGGCCTTCATTTTGTATATCCTTTCCTCATTATAGTGTACCATGACCTCTCTTTAAGGAGCTAATCATGAATCAAGTGCTTCTCTTGTACTTCAAAAGTGAGTCGCTCATAGCTTGAAAACTGCTTTGTGACTTCTTCTCTTATATGTTCAGTCACATATCTAGGACACATGCCCATTGCATGTATCTTTTACAAGAGAAATTTTACAAGTAAAATTTAAATGTGAAAAAGGTATCATAAAAGAATTTTTAGAGGTTCATTGACATGGAAAATCAAAAGTGACTAGCTAGAGATGGAAAATCAAAAGTGACTAGCTAGATCAAATGAAATGATAACTCTAAGATCTTTAGATATAGAATCTCTGGCCTCTAAATCATTAATTGATAGACTGTTCTGCATGCTTCCATATGCCTAGCTAGAGAAATCCTAGGCAATATTAATTACCATGTTGCTTGCGATCAAATTTATGCAGGAAGTTAATGTCCGACATGGAATTCTTTCATAATATTGATGCCAAACATTGAATTCTTCGATAACTTTGTTCTCAAGCATCACTTCACGCAAGGACGTTATAGAGGGCATCAAATTTGTGCATATATTGATGATATGCATTCAGAATATGGGTGAGTTCAATGCAAGACATCACTTCTATGTGGAATGTCGATGCCTCTCGTCAACTTTCTACATAATGTTCATGGTGATGATAGGAATCCTTTTTTATGTTGATGCCCGACATCAACTTCCCACATAAAACCAACCCCCAATATTAAGGGAAGTTGATGTTTATGTGGTAAGTTGGTGCTAGGCATAGATTTCCTGCATAAAACCAATGCCTAACATTGATTTGATGTAGGAAGTCCATGTTGGGCATCCATTTTATGCAATTGTAAGCATCCATTTTATGCAAAAAATTGTTGCTCGACATTGAATTCTGATATTTTTGTCTCTCGTGGGCATTCACCTACAAGACCATACTTTTTCAATAAATAGAATGATTAATTTTTTCTATTATAAGGGAGATTGATTTGTAGAGAATCCTAAAAGGAACCTTGTTGAGGCCATCAAAGTCAAATTGGTCAAAGTCAAATTGATCAAAATCAAGCTGCTCAAAGTCAAAGTGGTCAAAGTCAAGATAGTCAAGGTGCATATGTAGTGCACAATCAATGTGTTCACAAAGTTTTGTGTTTTACAAAAAGTGGATGCAGGTTACAAATTGTCTTTCTGTAAGTTTCAAGGGTTTTAAAGGTGTTTAAAGGGTTCAGGTGAACCCTTCCGTAGGTACACATATTGAAGAAATGAAGGCAATAATGAAGGTATGTGAAGTGCAAGGGGTACATAAAAGTGAAAGTATGGCTCCCCATTTAAAATTTTCTTTCAGTCCTAAAGTCACTATAGGACAAAATAGGGAGTCATTGGTTGTACACATTTTGAGACATTCTTGGAACATCAAAGTGAGCACCAAGATACATTATCAGTTAGGAGTGGCATATGTACGTGAACCGACACTCAACTCAAGGGAGTGCATTGTTTTTGACTAAGCAAGTGAGAGCATAGTCTACACTAGGTGAGAAGAGCAAGAGATATTCAACTAGAGTGCAATGCAGGCAAGAAAGTGTGAGATAAAGTGTGCAAGAAGTGTGATTTCGTGTGCAGAGAAGGAGTGGAGAGAGCCAATAAGCAAGGAAATCAAGGGGCACAAGGTACCATTGAAGAGGTATGTGCATTGATAGAAGGTGTTCATTCCTCCTACCCTATTGGAAGCTTGAGTGCCAGGTGTGCACAAGTGCAAGCTCTTGTAGAAGGTCAAGGTCTGGTGTAGAGAAGATTGGCAGCATAAGGAACTTTGGGTATCTTCTAACCTTGTGTAATTATGTACTCTTTGGGATTACACATCCCACATAGAGAGCATTTGATGTTGTGTTGTGTATCATCATTGTATTTTTCTATTTATAATCTATATACACAAGCGTCCGGTGTCTGAATCTCACTTCTTCTCCTTCTTCATTCTCCTACAAACACTCAAGTCCCTTTCTACTCAAGAATCCCCCAAAAAACCTGTAGGGAATTTTTATTTCCTTGACTTGGTAAATTTTTAAATAATACCCTCTTCGTATTTTATATAGAGTTTAACATTGTAATTGACCCAATTACAATGTAACCAACTAATAGTCTAGTTGGATTTGGTGTAATTCATTTCAAATGGGTAGAGAATTGCTATTTCTTAGCATGGTTTTGCCACGCTTTTTTTATTGATTTATTTGGACAAGATGTTGTGCTTTGTTGCTATCTAGATTCTTATTTAACATATTTTGTACGCATAATTTACTTTTTGTTGAATCGTGCTTCATTTAATCCTTTGATGTTGATTTCAAGCTTTATTGGAATATATCAAATAGGTTAACCATGTTTAACATTGCATGCTTTTCCCTATCAAACATGTATCCAATATTCTCATTTGGGTGTTTCTATTTAACTAAAAGTTTAAGATCTAATGCATAATTCTTGGTTCTAGGGGTGAGTCTATTTAGTGTTGGTAATTCTTTGGATTGAAGAGATCAAGGTCTCTCGTGCTAGAAATAGCCAAGGACACACATATCTAATACATATCTAGACGTTGAACAAATGTTATCGATTGAAAAGGTTAGTCTCTTTAGTGTTGGTAGTAGTCCAATTCCTAGCCTAAATGTACAATGTTTTGTTGATGCATTGTTGTAGTTCAAAGTGCTTAGATAAGTTTGTTGGTATGATGTTGATCAGATCTTGTAGATGCACATATGCAGAGATAGTAGAGTAACGAAATCTCACAAAAACATACATAGAATAGAGAGAGACAAGAGACTAAACACAAGATTGGGTACAACCTCCCCCCATATACTCTGATGGACAAGTCTATCAGAGTATGTGTATTAATATGTATTTTCATTATGTCTTGAATAGAAAGGGGCAATCCTTTAAAAAGCATCGTGTACAAAAAATCTGTTTTATTTACAAATCATCACTTTCTAAGGGATCTACTATTTTTACAAAGATGTCGCTTTCTAAGCGATCTACTATTTTTACAAGAATATATATAAAATATTATCTTTTATATATCTTCAAAAATATCTGAATAAATCCATGTGTGTTCACGCCCTTATGATTCTTCACCTGCTAAATAAAAACACAATCACATTAAAAACCTCAAGAAATGCAAATCCATTTAATATTCCATTATTCCATAAAGTATTAAATGCCTCCCAATTAACAAGAAACTGACCTCAATTGATAAGAATAAAGTAGACATGGATGGTCAATCACATGTCCCATGACTGAACAATCATAATCATATGCCATGAAAAAATACATGCATGGAAATGGAAAACTAGAATTTAATGTGACTATGAATGATATGCAGAAATCAAGTGGTCATAATGTGGTATTAATGATATCTTATAAGTCCATTGAGATTCTTCAAGTGAGTGTTTTTTTATAATTAACTAAATATCTATGATATTTATCTCTTCATGTAGTAGTAATATCATAATGAAGTATTCTCGCTGGAACTAAAATATTAGCATCCTCTTCAAGTAAACGAGGATCATCTAAAATACAAGTGAGTGGTAAAGTTCCTTTAAAGGACTTCAATAAACTAATATGAAAAGAATTATGTATATTGAGAAGGTATGTCTAGTCTAAAAGCATTCTCATTTATTTTTTGAATAATAAGGAAAGGTCCATAATAATGTGGTTCAAGTTTAACCTTAGCATTTTGTGAAATGTTTTCGAAATGTCTCTTAATTATTCATAACCGTACTAAGTCCTTTTCATTAGATTGTTTACCTACTCATTTCTTATTAACATTACACATGTAATGTTCTTGAGTCCTCTTAATATGCTCATGAACTTCTTGAAATGTAGAAATATGATCTTGTGCAAAAGAATCAGCCATAGTGATATCAGTTTGTATCGCGGCATTTCCCTCTCTCCCACCATCCCCTCGACCCCTCCAACCCCACCTTCCCCTCCTCTTTTTCCCCACCACTCCCACGGCCCCCACCATCACCTCGACCCCCTCCAACTCCACCAGTCCTCGTCTTTTCCCCCACCACCCCTGTGGCCCCACCCTCACCCGAACCCCCTCCAACTCCACTGTCCCCTCCTCTTTTCCCCCACCACCCTCACGGCCCCCACCATCACCTCGACCCCCTCCAACTCCACCAGCCCTCCTCTTTTCCACCACCACCCCACAAGCCCTCCACCACTCACCCCACGGCCCTCCACCACAACACCACCACCCCACAGCCCTCCACCACTCCACACCACCACCACCCCACAGCCCTCCACTACTCCACCACCCCACAGCCCTCCACCACTCCACACCACCACCACCCCACAGCCCTCCACCACTCCACACCACCACCACCCCATAGCCCTCCACCACTCCACACCACCACCACCCCACAGCCCTCCACCACTCCACACCTCCACCACTCACCCCGCGGCCCTCCACCACTCCACACCACCCCACAGCCCTCCACCACACCACCACCCCACAGCGCTCCACCACTCCACACCACCACCACCCCACAGCTCTCCACCACTCCACACCATCCCATAGACCTCCACCACTCCACACCACCCCATAGCCCTCCACCACACCACCACCACCCCACAACCCTCCACCACTCCACACCACCACCACCCCACAGCCCTCCACCACTCCACACCACCACCACCCCACAACCCTCCACCACCACCGCATAGCCCTCCACCACACCACCACCACCCCACAGCCCTCCACCACTCCACACCACCCCACAACCCTCCACCACTCCACAACCCCCCCCCACAAACCCCACAAATCCTACATTTTTCCACGACCATACATAAGGCTCTCATACAGTTTGTATGGACATTTGGAGGATCATTTCTCAACCAAACCCTATAGTGTTATATATCGTTGGAAAGCTCTCGACGAGTACTTTCCATTGGTGCAATAATAACTTTGAAATCTTGGATCAATTTTTGATCATACCCAAAAAACCCCCACAACTCCCCATAACTCACCCCTATTCCCACCCAACCAACAAACCCCACAAACCCCACAAACCCCACACAACTCCACACCCCTTCACAACCCTCCACAAACCCCATAATCTCTCTCAACTCCCCACAACTCACCTTCTATACCGCCCACTTAATATGAAGGATCGAAAGCTACTACAAAAGTTAGGTGAAGGCTGTGCTTCTCAGGGTCATTCAAACATCACGGGCGGCACAAAATGAGGATCTCAGCTTGCATTCAAAAGTGACAGTAAAGGTGTAAGTGGTAAAAGTGAAAGTGGAAAAATGACTATTGCCGCCAACCATTCATGACGACTACCTATTTTTGAGGATCCAATTCAAATCAAGTGGAATATTTGATCTACTCCTCCAATCTTGGGTAATCAACCGGCGCATGATCAATGGACGTGAGGAATCGGAAAGGCCCTCTTGGCCTATTGGAGCCTATAAAAGTTATGGATCTGTGTTCATTTGATATACATTCAGATACACACATTTACATACGTACGTACAGAGGTCCTCTCTTTGCACTTTGTGGCTTCAAGCCTACTGTAGGAAGTCACTCTGTGGTGTGGATACAGAGCGTGGGCTTCCCAGTGGAGGGCCAATAGCACTATAGTGTGAAGAGAGTGGCTGGTTTTGTCATTCCGTGTGAGTCAGTGGTATTTTCATGCTCTTTCCCTTAGAGCAAGTCTTCATACTTTGTATTCATGAGCGCTAGTCTACACCTAGTTGTGTCCATTGTACGGATTGGAAGAATCCCTTGTATTGATGTTGTTTAGTTCTGGAGTGGCATGTTAGCCCAGAGCATGAACTTTTGAGCATCTCTTTTGCCTACGTTGTAATCATTTGATTCAAACTAAGGAGTGGATGGTCTTCCATTGTTGTCATTTTGTCATTAACACTTTCTTGAGTATTCACAACTCTGTGCAATAATTGATATCCGCCTGTTCATAGGAGTGTTAAAGGGTATATTTCCCTAAGGAGAACCTCCCTTGACTAGGTGAAGTACTGGAATGCTTGCTGCATGCTCATGTTAAAAGTAGATACCCCAGTACCTCCTCTACAGTTTGGCACGCACGGTGGGACACTTGCATTTTTGTGAGAGGCCCTGAGGATAGTAAATAGTCCTCCTTTTTAATATTTTTGCCCTATTGCATTTGCAAATAGGTACATGACCCATACGCGAGCAGATAAGGAGCCTCTTTGTATACGAAGGAGCCTTAAGAAGTCAGCTATATCTTCAACTAGTGAACCTACCTCCCCTCTACCCTCTTTGAATTTATCTATTGAATTCGGTGCGACACCACTATCAAAGGAGAAGCATAGTAGAACATTAGACTTCTCCTCAGATACGTCAGAAGAAACACCAGTGCAAATAGAGGATCTTTCTCATTTACTCTCCAGACTCAATATTAAGTTCCCTACCTTCAAGGGACAAGCTTATGAGGATGCTGATGATCATGTGAGGAGGTTCATCTCCTTATGCCGTGGACGTGATCTGCAGAATAGAGAGGATGCAATGCTGGTACTCTTCCCATCCACATTGGAAGGCCTTGCTGACAAATGGTAGAGTCAATATGCAGATGGCCATTTTGCTACATGGGAGGCTCTGAAGATGGCATTCTCATAGACATTTCGACCTAGTGACTCCTCGGAAAGAGCTCTAGACCAGCTGGAGAATCTAAGGCTAAGATCAGGTGAATCCTTTCATGAACTTCACACTAGAACAAAAGCACTTGTTGCACGTCTACCACATGCTCCAGGTGACTTCTTGGTTAAAAAATGGATAGAAAAAGCTCTATCCAGGTCATCTCAGTAGAAGCTATGTGAGTCTCTTAGATTGGATGCAACCCTCAATGATTTTGTTGTAGCAGCATCACGCATTGAAGAAGCTAGGCAACATTTTGAAGGGGATACACAATCGAATTATGCTGCAGAACTAGACCCTATTGGGCAACTGAGGAAGGAACTGGAGGCATTGAGAATGCAACAAAATCAACAAGAAGAGAAGGTCTTGCCACCACTGCGTCGCACTGATGATGAAGTAGCCCAACTTCGTCGTGAGTTAGAAGATTTGCAGACCACTCAGGATACAAGAAGGCAGATTTGGTGTACAATATATAACAACAATGGACATTCCAATGCTAATTGCCCTAACAAGGTAAGCTGTCAATTTTGTGGAAAGGATGGTCATGAAGCTAGAGACTGTTACTACCTCAAGGGTACACAGCAACGAGGTAACCCTTAAGCTTTGGATTCATATTATGCTAGTACTTCAAATGCACCTAATAGGGAGGAGAATCGGTCTACAAAGCCTAGATATAATAGGCCATTGATGTGTTATCGATGTGGTGAGTATGGTCATATGCAAAATAGGTGTTCCCTTCCAGAAGATACACCTCCTTGTCAACATTGTCCAGAGGCTAACGATCACTATACCAAAGACTGCCCAAGAAGCCGTCCTACTCCAATCCACATGATTGCAGTCTCTCCACAAGAAGAAGGTATGACCACTCAGTCTTATGTTGTTTCATCTTCTTCAATGCCCATGATGACTAGAGCCAGACAAGCGGCAACAACCCATAGAGAGGAACAAGAGGGAGTCCAGGATAAAGAAGAGGAAAAGAAGTCTGGGAGGAAGGGCCAAGCAGAAATTGAAGGAGCTTATGAAAGGATGGCTACTTCTCTAAGGGACCAACCAACAACTCTGCAAGAAGACACTTATGAGGTAAACATTGAACAGATCTTGAAAGGTATTCATCACAAGGTTAGTCTATACAAACTTATAAGAATGGATTAAAAAATAAGAAGTGACTTATTTAAGATTATACACTCTGCTCACTTGGTTCAATCACCCAGTATAGATGGTTTCATGGTTGATTTTCCCCCTGCACCCTTGGCAGACTACCAAAGCTCAAGATTATCTATTTGTATAAAGGATGAAGCTCTCACAGGTGTGATCATAGATGGAGGCTCTGGTATTAATTTGATGCCAGATTTCACAATGAAGAAACTGAATTTGAACCCCACCAAGATGGCACCATTCACAGTTACACTAGCAGATCAACATCGGGTTGCGCCTCTTGGCATTATTGAAAAGGTACTGATGATAGTACAGGGTTGCCACTTTGTTCTAGATTTTGTTGTTATTGCACTTCCACAGGAGACTTCTTACCCTTTACTCCTGGGGAGACCTTGGCTGAGGCAAGCAAAAGCTTTGCAAGATTGGGGGAAAAACAAACTATGGATTTCAACAAGCACCAATAGCCAATTGCAACTACATTTGGAAGAAGGATTTGACTCAGGGAACTACTGGGTATACCGTGGACACTCAGGTAATGCCCTCTCTACCCCAAGAAGAAGATATATCATTGAATTGGATGATGGAAAGTGCAGAGTGTTGCACGGTGGAAATCAGTGAAATAGAAGAAGTTACGGATGAAGGAGTTGCAGGAAAAGGCCATGAAGATCACAAGGAGTTGGAGAATGAGAGTTTGCAGGAGAATACAAACTTTGAAGAGGCAAAAAATATAGAAGTACCCGGGATGGAAAGTGATGAGCCCGAGTGCAGAGAAGACCTTCCTTTTTCGGATATACCTCAAGGATGGACTAGGGAACATATTGCAGAATAAGCTAAATTCCACTCCCGCATACAGTGGAGATGATTTCTCAAACAAGGCTAGTCCTGAAACACTGGTTCAAGAAGTAAATCTAGGGGATGAAGAGAACCCTCAAGTAGTCCATTTAGCCTCTTGGCTATGGCATTATCCTCCTTTATTGCAGAAGGTAACTTCTTTACTTTTTGCTTATAAAAATGTCTTCGCATGGTCCTACAAAGATCTTACAGGGATACCAGAGGAGCTCAGATTACACAGAATACCCTTAGTTGAGGGAGCTGCGCCTGCAAGAAGTAGGCCGTATCGACTCAATCCAAAATATGCAGAGGTGGTAAAGTTGGAAGTTACAAAACTAGAAGAAGCAGGTATAATTGTTCTAGTAGAACATTCCAGGTGGCTTTCTTTTATGGTTATTGTACCCAAGAAAAATAGTGGAATTGCTGGGACCTGATGCACTAAAACCATGGATCCTTCCTGAACTTCATTAGACCTCAGATACCTGTCATGCAGTCTCTTGTGCTCTTCTTATGTTACCTGAAGTTTTTGCATTGCTCCTTCTCTGTATTCTTCTAATGCCACCAATCTCTCAATGGGAGGTTCAATTCCAATGGTTTTGGTTCTCATTTCCTTTTTGATAATGAATTCAAATGGGGCCAATGCCTCTTTTCCATATACTAAGCAAAATGGACTCTCACCAGTGGTTCCCCTTCTTGTAGTTTTGAAAGCCCAAATTGCACCGATCAATGCTTGTGGCCAAAAGCTTTGATGATCAAAAGATAATTTGCGCAGCAACTCGATCAAAATCTTATTGGAGCTCTCTGCTTGGCCATTTGCCCTTGGATAGTAGGCACAAGAGTTTTTATGGAAGACCTTGTATCTGTCAAATATAAATTGGAGCAGCTGCTTTACAAAATGTGTTCCCCTATCACTAGTGATTTCCAGTGGGCAACCAAATCTTGAGAAAATACGTTTATACAAGAACTTAGCTACTGTTAACGCCGTGCACTCCACAGTAGCTTTAGCCTCTATCCATTTAGTTGCGTAACATGTGGCCATCAAAATATACTTCTTACCACTAGGTTGGCCAGTTGGACTAATTAATCCTATGAAATCAAGACCCTAGCGTTCAAATGGGAGCCATCTTGTAGATATGACTAATGGTTGGAAATTCAATCTGGTTGGCGTAGGAGCACACCTCTGGCAGATGTGGCATTCTTTAGCAATCTTGATCGCATCCTTGTAAATATGAGGCCACCATAGTCCCTTGTGGATGATTCTGTGAGCCAATTCTTCCCCCTTTAGATGCCCTTCACCGTGTGCTGCCTCAAGCAAAGGGGTTACCTCGTCTGGAAAAACACACTTTCTCAAGATACCATCCTGACAGTATTTATATAAATTTCCATTTATAAGTGAATATGCTTTGGTTTTCAGGAGCAATCTTCTCTTTTCTATAGGTGTCAAGTGTTCTGGGAGTTTTCCAGTAGTGAGAAAATGGAGAATTCCATCATACCAATCAGTCTGAATTGCTACTAGGAAGAGATTACTATCCACCAGTTCATCATTAATACATGTTGCCTTCTCGCTCATTGCAGTCTTGGACACTTGATCTGCCATGTACTGCTCTCTTCCTGGCTTAATATGAATATCAAAGTTGAATTCTTGAAAGAGGAGTAACCATCTCCAAATCCTTCCAGCTACTCTAGGCTTGTTTATCAAGTACTTCAAGGGCTGATGGTCGGATATGACTATAAAATGTACACCGAGCAAGTAATGCCGAAACTTCTGAAGAGCAAATACAATAGCCAAGCCTTCCCTTTCGGTCGTACTGTAGTTCCTTTTTGCCTGGGTGAGTAGTCTGCTGGCATAGGAGATAGGTCTATCAACCTTGTGTGATGATGGTTGAGCTAGAACTGCACCAACAACATGAAGGCTGGCATCTGTATGCACATGAAACTCTAATGACCAGTTAGGAACACTTAAAAGTGGAGCAGTACATAACCTCATTTTCAGTTCACAAAATGCTTTCTCAACTTCAACACTCCATGAGAAAGGGACCTTTTTACTAGTAAGCCTTGACAAGGGCTTAGCTATTTTTGAGTACATTCGTATGAACCTTCTATGGTATCCTGCATGACCCAAAAAACTTTGCACTTCCTTTGGGCTTTGTGGAATAGGCATGGAAAGGATAGCAGTAACCTTTGCAGGATCCACCGTTATCCCTTCAACAGATACTATGTGGCCGAGAAGAGTGCCCTTAGTGACCAAAAAGTGGCATTTAGCAGGATTTAACTTCAAACCTGTTCTAAGACATTGCTCAAAGATTTCTTTTAGATTTTCCAAATGGTCATGGAAATCTTGAACTGCTGCTCTTCTATCTGTGCCTAAAAATACTGAAAAGTCATCCATGAAAATGCGTAGAAAGGTTGTCAACCATTTGCCCAATATTAGATACATTGTTCTATACCCCTGGTCAATATTTCCCGAGTGAAGAAGTACCTGAATTAAGGTAAATTGGAAGCATTTCATTCAGCGTACCTACCCTATTTCATTCAGTGATTGCAATTTATTATACCCAAAAAAAAAGTGTGAAAAACAAATAAAAATAAAAAAAGTTTAAAAATATAAATAAAAAAATATATTATTTTTTTAAAATTTTTTTTAATTTATTTCTTCAGGGTGAAGGATTATCTCAGTTAAGTCAAGGAGGAAGAACTTCCTTCACTATCTTGTTTTTAGCTTCGGGAATTCCACCGGGACGGTGCAAAGACTTGATGTGGGGGTCTGTATCGCGGCATTTCCCTCTCTCCCACCATCCCCTTGACCCCTCCAACCCCACCGTCCCCTCCTCTTTTTCCCCACCACCCCCACGGCCCCCACCATCACCTCGACCCCCTCCAACTCCACCAACCCTCCTCTTTTCCCCCACCACCCCTACGGCCCCACCCTCACCCTGACCCCCTCCAGCTCCACTGTCCCCTCCTCTTTTCCCCCACCACCCTCACGACCCCCACCATCACCTCGACCCCCTCCAACTCCACCAGCCCTCCTCTTTTCCACCACCACCCCACAAGCCCTCCACCACTCACCCCACGGCCCTCCACCACACCACCACCACCCCAGAGGCCTCCACCACTCCACACCACCACCACCCCACAACCCTCCACTACTCCACCACCCCACAGCCCTCCACCACTCCACACCACCACCACCCCACAGCCCTCCACCACTCCACACCACCACCACCCCACAGCCCTCCACCACTCCACACCACCACCACCCCACAACCCTCCACCACTCCACACCACCACCACCACCACCCCACAACCCTCCACCACACCACACCACCACCACCCCACAACCCTCCACCACTCCACACCACCACCACCCCACAGCCCTCCACCACTCCACACCACCACCACCCCACAACCCTCCACCACTCCACACCACCCCACGGCCCTCCACCACTCCACACCACCCCACGGCCCTCCACCACTCCACACCACCACCACCCCACAGACTCCACACCACCCCACGGCCCTCCACCACACCACCACCACCCCACAGCCCTCCACCACTCTAGACCACCACCACCCCACAACCCTCCACCACTCCACACCACCCCACAGCCCTCCACCACACCACGACCACCCCACAGCCCTCCACCACTCCACACCACCACCACCCCACAACCCTCCACCACTCCACAGCCCTCCACCACACCACCACCACCCCACAGCCCTCCACCACACCACCACCACCCGACAGCCCTCCACCACACCACCACCACCCCACAGACCTCCACCACTCCACAACCCCCCCACAAACCCCACAAATCCCACATTTTTCCACGACCATACATAAGGCTCTCATACAGTTTGGATGGACATTTGGAGGATCATTTCTCAACCAAACCCTATAGTGTTATATATCGTTGGAAAGCTCTCAATGAGTACTTTCCATTGGTGCAATAATAACTTTGAAATCTTGGATCAATTTTTGACCACACCCCAAAAACCCCCACAACTCCCCATAGTACCCCTATTCCCACCCAACCAACAAACCCCACACAACTCCACACCCCTTCACAACCCTCCACAAGCCCCATAATCTCTTGCAACTCCCCACAACTCACCTCTTATACCACCCACTTAATATGAAGGATCAAAAGCTACTACAAAAATTAGGTGAAGGATGTGCTTCTCAATGTCATTCAAACATCACGGGCAGCACAAAATGAGGATCTCAGCTTGCAGTCAAAAGTGACAGTAAAGGTGTAAGTGGTAAAAGTGAAAGTGGAAAAATGCCTATTGCCGCCAACCATTCATGACGACTGCCTGTTTTTGAGGATCCAATTCAAATCAAGTGGAATATTTGATCTACCCCTCCAATCTTGGGTAATCAATTGGTGCATGATCCGTGGACGTGAGGAATCGGCAAGGCCCTCTTGGCCTATTGGAGCCTATAAAAGCAATGGATTTGTGTTCATTTGATATACATTCAGATACACACATTTACATACATACGTACAGAGGTCCTCTCTTTGCACTTTGTGGCTTCAAGCCTACTGTAGGAAGTCACTCTGTGGTGTGGATACAGAGCGTGGGCTTCCTAGTTGAGGGCTAATAGCACTATAGTGTGAAGAGAGTGGCTTGGTTTTGTCATTCCGTGTGAGTCAGTGGTATTTTCATGCTCTTTCCCTTAGAGCAAGTCTTCGTACTTTGTATTGATAAGCGCTAGTCTGCACCTAGTTGTGTCCATTGTATAGATTGGAAGAATCCCTGGTATTGATGTTGTTTAGTTCTGGAGTGGCATGTTTGCCCAGAGCATGAACTTTTTGATTCGAACTAAGGAGTGGATGGTCTTCCATTGTTGTCATTTTGTCATTAACACTTTCTTGAGTATTCACAACTCTGTGCAATAATTGATATCCGCATGTTCACAGGAGTGTGAAAGGGTATATTTCCCTAAGGAGAACCTCCCTTGAGTAGGTGAAGTACTAGAATGCTTGCTGCATGTTCTTGTTAAAAGTAGATACCCCAGAGTGATAGACATAGAAGTGGGAAGCTTTTTAGCATGAAGAATTTCATACAGTGCACGTCGGATAGTGGTATGTGTTGTGTTATTATATGAAATATGTAGTAAAGGAATTTCCTCATGCCAATTACTTGGATTATCTAAATAATAACAATGTAATACATCTAAAATAGTACTATTCATAGATTCACTTTGCCAGTTACTTTGAAGATGAAATGCAAAGCTAAATTCTATTTTGGAACCTAAATTTTTAAATAATGCAACCCAAAAGTGATTACGAAAACGAACATCTTGATCTGATAAAATAACTTTTGGAAAACCATGATGTGAAAAAGTACATTTAACAAATAACTTACCAAAATCCTCTGTAGTATGGGTAGGGTCCATGGCCTTATATATAACCAAAACGTATTACTAAACATGTTAAAAAACTTTTGGCAATACTGGAATTATAATAGAAAAGGAAAGGTTTTGTTTTGGAAATGTAAAAACAAAAGGTAGAAGTAATGTTAAATATAAGCTAAAAGGAATGGGGTATCAATATGCAAAAATAGGCTAGTGGATAAAGCATAACTCTTGCAAGTGAGGGGTGGTGGGTTCAAATCCCCTACATGCTAAAGAGGGAAATAAGTAAGCTCTTATTTCCACTCATTAGTTACAGATGATTCACACATAGCGAATGGAACCAAAGGGAGTCAAAGGGATCCATGAAAGCCAGAGAAGCCAAACATGCCAAAGTATGCCATAATTCTATGAAGCACATGGATTAACTGAATTGATAACCAAATTGAAAACCAAATTTGATAAGTGAGTTTGATAAATGAATCGAATCAGAACTAGAATAGTGTACAGTTTGATAGTACACAATGCACAGTGTGACAGTATGATGGTGTGACAATGTGATAGTGTGAAAGTGCATAGCATGGCAATGCACATTGCACAATGTGATAGTGCACAATGCACATTGTGATAGTGCACAATGCACAATGTCACAATGGGCACAGGGGGCATGTGTACCTAAGTACCGACTTAGGGACTTGTGGAGAAAGAGACTATACCTCAATCCCCCTCAAGTGCATATAGTGGGGACTTTCACACTTTATTTATCAATCCAAGGAGTATCAAAACCTAGCCGAGTGTATGAAGACACGCATTCAAATGATGGTCAATGCAATATGCAGACTCTTTGACATGTCCCAAATGTCAATCTCCTCGATATAAGGGCGAAGAAGGTAAAATCCCAAAAAAGGTATTGAGACATTTTCCATTGGCTCCATGGATTAGACATATGTTTCAAAGCCCTGAATTATCAAAGCATTTGACTTGCGGACATGGTAACAAGGTACTCATGGAATAATTAGAATTCCTCACGATAGTGTTGCTTTTCAGCATATTGATTCTACATGGCCTGAATTCGCACAAAATCCACATAATCTAAAGTTAGGAGTTGCATTAGATGGGGTTAATCCATTCTCCATGAAATCCAGTAAATGGTCAACATGGCCAGTGGTAGTCATAAACTACAATCTTCCACCATATCTTAGCATTAAAAAGGAACATTTAATGCTTTCACTTTTAATCCCAGGCAAAAGACAAGTTAAAGATATGAATATATATCTTGCTCCTCTCATTGACAATCTCCAAGAGTTATGGAGAGGTATTAATGTCATTGATGTATCAAAAAGCATCAATGAAAGACATATAACGGTTCGTGGTATTGTGGCTTGGACTATTCACGATTTTCCAGGATATCGTGTTTGTTCAGGTATTGATGTAATTTTTTTATTCAATATGCATGTAAATAAATATGATTTAATCTACTTATATTTTTTTCATTTTCATGATGCAGGAATATCTACTAAGGGTTATAAAGCTTGTCCATATTGTGGTGATTGGTTGAGATCAATCTATAGTAAGAATCTCAACAAAAATATTTATCTTCGACATCGACGATTCTTGCCTAATGATCATCCATTAAGATCTAAAGGAGAAGCGATACATTTTAGTGGAAAGCTTGAAACACGTCAGTGTCCAAAACCTATGACGCCTATGGATTGGTATAAAAAATGGACAGATGGACCTCCGATAGATCCAGAATCAGAAATCTTCAGTGATGATTCAGATAATGCGTATGTGAAGAGAGATAAAGGAAAATTGGCACTTGTAGAGAACATATCAATATGGTATTCTTTGGAGTATTGGAAGAGTTAAAAGTATGTCATCTTCTTGATCCTATGCATATATTCAAAAATATTGGTTATTCACTATGGCAGCATCTTCTTGGACTAAAAGATACCATAGCATCAAGGAATGATTTGAAAGATCAAAACTCCAAACCAAAGTTATGGCCAATGTTTGATATACATCGACAAGAAACAACTTATGCACCTGCTCCTTGGGTACTTACAACAAAAGAGATACAGACTATCAACAATAGAATTCAATTGATTAAGACTCCTATAGGATATGGAGCATCTTTTCAAAACATGTTTACTATGGATGATAAGAGCTTATCTCGGTTAAAGACCCATGACTGACATAACTTTTTGAAACATATTTTACCTTTGGTTATCGATGGATGTACAACGAAAGGAGTACGAGATGTAATCTATTGTCTTGGATCACTTATAAGGTAATTATGATACGTTTATATTTAATATGTATGAATATTGGATATCTTTTATTTTTTAGTT
Organism: Ceratopteris richardii; assembly: GCA_020310875.1. Lineage (NCBI taxonomy): Eukaryota > Viridiplantae > Streptophyta > Polypodiopsida > Polypodiales > Pteridaceae > Ceratopteris > Ceratopteris richardii. The sequence goes on from CM035434.1 coordinate 73,128,506, forward strand.
AACTTTTTTATAATTGTTTTTATGATATGTATAGGTGGATTACATCCAAAGAGATTGACAAAACCTCGATCCCACAAAAAAAATGTGAATGCAAAGAGCTACTATGTTTGATGGAGAAAGAACTTCCTACTTCATTTTTTGATATTCAGGTTCATTTATTAGTCCATCTTGTAGATGAAATAGAGAATGCAGGTGTTGTCAACACTCGATGGATGTTTTGGGTCGAGCGATTTATGGGAAAATTAAAAGGTTATGTGCGACAAAGAGCGAAACCAGAAGGATCCATGGCAAAGGATTGGATGCTTGAAGAGTTCATGTATTACGTTAGTGAGTACCTTGAAAGATTTCATGAAGAATCTCCACGTGCAGGGACCAACGAGTCTTCTTCAAAAATAATAGATGAGGTATTATCAGGTAAGGGAGTTCCATTCTTATTTACATTTCAAGAAAAAAATGATGTTTCTACTTTTGTAGCATATAATAGCGAATGCATGCAAGCATTCCTTAGCCAGTATGAGGAACTTCAAAATCTCCGAAGTAAAAGGAAAAAAAACAAAAGATATAGACGTAATCTCGATAATAATGAGATAACAGATATATCTTCTTTCACGGATTGGCTATATAGTCGTTTGCAATGCGCCAACGCAAATAATGAAGAAATCTCAGATGAGCAAAGGGAGTTAATGATAGGTTGTGAACAAAAGGTAATTTTATTAGAATAATATTCTATTTTTTTCATATATGTATATTAGTTTCTATTTACTAATTGAATTTATTTTGCAGGCTTGAATGTTCACTAATATGTGGGCTTTTGGACAGCATATAAGAATCAAAGCCATTGATTCTTTACGTAAAACAGAGGATTCTAGTATTGTTGCTTCTTTCAAGCAACTATCATGTGCTAGCTTAAAAGACATGAACCTTATAGATGGCGAACTTGGTTACGTAGCAACTATTGTTGGTATCTACGAAATTTCATTTCATACAGTCAAACAGGTAGAAAAAAGTTAATATTTTTATGATAGAGTTAGTTATTTTTTTAAACACCTAATAATGGGTTTTTGTTGTGATATATTTTGATAGGTCATTTTGAAGGTTGACTGCTTTCGAGCCGAGTATAAAAGTAGTAATTCCACATTAAGAAAGGAATTATCTAGGTTTTGGGCAATTGATTCTTCCAAGGTAATGCGATCTACTAAAGAACCATATATTCTTCCTAGGCATATTGAACAAGCATTTTTTTATAAAAACCTAGATGCTCATCCTTGGTGGCAAGTCATTCATGTGCAACCTAGAGGTAGGTCATTGTTTGAACAATTTATTGTTAGAGAGATCGAAGAAAGTCCTCTTGATGATTCAGCATCAGATACTGATACATCAACATCTGAAAGAGAGATTAGAATCATTATATGTGATAATGATACTAATCTTTTTTATGAAGAGGATAATTCTGTACATGCTGATTCTACTGATGAGGAAGAGGAATTACCAGAAATAGATATTAATCCCTCAATAGATGATGTGATTCATGAGAACATAGATTTAACAATAGAAGAAATAAATGAAATCAATAAGGATAATGAAGATGAGACTGTATTGATGTATTACCAAAATGATGGCAATAATGAAAACATATGAGCAAATTAGATAGTAAATTCTACTCTAGTTATCGATCAACAACTTGAAGCTTCTGAATGGATATCAGATAATAGATTTTTTTATTAACTTGAATAACGATGAATCCTACTAGAGAGATGAAATCATGTTCTTTTAAGTTAGAACGGGGATACGCCTAATTATTTTATATATAGCTTTATCTTCGAGGAGCAAATTTTTATCATGTATGTATGCATATGTGTGTGTATTCATGTGTATTATATGTATGCATATGTTAATATGCATATATATGTATTTCATGTATATGTATGTGTTTGCATGTGTGTGATATATGTATACATGTGTTAGTATGCATATGTGTATATATGCATATGCATTTATGTAAAATATTCATTTATTCATGTAATATATGCAAGTGTTTATAATTGTGTACATGTATATATGTATATGTGTAAATATGTACATGTAAATATGTATGCATGTATATATATGTTTATGTGTGCATGTAGGCATGTATATGTGATGTGTACATGTATATATGTATATGTGTCTATGTGTAAATGTGTACATGTAAATGTGTATGCATATATATATATATATATATATATATATATATATATATATATATATATATATATATATATATATATATATATATATATATATATATATATATATATATGCATTTAGGCATGTATGTGTGATGCATAATATATCTACTCCATTTTATATTTATGTATGTGTATCTACATGATGTGTATATATCTTTATATATATTATGATCCTCGTTGATTTGAGTAGCTATATATAGAGGCATAAGGTTGGGAGGAGAGACATCTCTCTAGTAGGACGTCAGAGGAATAGATGCAATGTGTACATATACTTCAAACATATGGCTAAAAGGTTGAATTCGAGTTTTTAAATTAGGGGTTTTAAAACCCTAATATCAAAATTAGTGTTTTCAATTTAAGATTTTTGAAATAGGATTTATTTATTTATTTATTTATTTATGCGTATGCATGTGTTGTGTATGTATGTGTATCTATATGTGCATATGCATATGTTGTGTGTGTGTATATATGCATGTGTATATGTATATATGCATGTAAATATGATAATATGAGTCTATGTGTGTGTACATATGATTATGCATGTGTATGTGTATGTGAGTATGTGTACGTGTATGTAAGTATGTGTATGTGTCTATGTGTGCTCATTATATGTGCATAACTGCATGCATGTGTATTTGTGTGTAAAAATGTGCATGTATGTGTGTGTATGTATAAATGTGCATGTATGTGTATATGTGTCTAAATGTGCATGTATGATGTATATGTGTGTGTATGCGTGTATTTGTACCTCTAGTCTCACTCTTTTCTCTCTCTCTCTCTCATATACATACATACATACATACATAAACACACATACTCATATCCACATATATATACATAAAAGCAGTGCAGATTGTGCATTATCGCAACGATGAGCCATAAGTGTCCGCATCTCTTTTAGACACCACTTATGCGACCATCCTTTCCCAAACTCTATCTCAAGTGAACTAAGTATGTATTTTTTATCCATCTCATCATGCTCACTACAGAAATAAAAGAAATAATGTAAATAAAACATAAGATATTTATTTCAATTTATATGTAAAATTTATACTTACTTCCATGGTAAGTGGACAAGGTGCAGGTAAGAGTCGCATAATGCCCGCATTCTTCTCTTGAACTCCAATCCATTCCCTATGTACACAATTTTCCCCTCTGGCTCTATATCGCACTCTAGTTCTAAGGTGCCTATGCATGTCCTCATAGGCAACTTTGCTCTGCTATCATGATCTAGAGGTGGTATAGGTGTCCTGAAAATAGATAGATAAAAATAAATAAAAATATGTGTTATAATATCATTAAAAAAGTTTATGCAAAAAAACATACCTATGAGTAGATAGTTGTCTTCCTGCATGTGGAGCCGTAGAAGAGCCCTCCTCTGATCACTGGGTAAGCATCTAGATCGTATAGTCCAGCTCATCATCAGACATCTTTGAGTAATCACACATGATGGCCCCTAGAGTATCAGACGGAACTCTTGCTCTCATAAGACGTTTTATGAGAGTGAGTTTCGCCTTTCTCTCTCTACTAGGATCCATAATACCTAACATATAAAACACAATGGGTTAGAAATCAATATATATACGTGTACATATGTATGTGTGTATGCATTAAGTATTTGTATGTATGCATGTGTGTGTATGTATGTGCATGTATGTGTGTGTATATGTGTATGCATGTGTATGTGTGTGTATGCATCATTATGTGTGTATGTGTCTATGTGTGTATGTGTGTGTGTATATGTGTGTGTGTATGTGTGTGTCTCTATGTGTATGTATGTGCGTCTATGAGTGTGTATGTGTTTATGCGTGTGTATGTGTCTATGTGTGTATGTGTTTGTGTGTATGTGTATGCTGTATGTATGCATATGCATCTGCATTATGTATGCATATGTGTGTGTATGTGTGTGAATGCATTATGTATGCATTATGTATGCATATGTGTGTGTATGCATTAAGTATGTGTGTATGTGTGTGTGTATGTATGTGCATGTATGTGTGTGCGTCTATGAGTGTGTATGTGTTTATGTGTGTGTACGTGTCTATGTGTGTGTATGTGTCTATGTGTGTATGTGTATGCATGTATGTATGCATATGCATGTGCATTATGTATGCATATGTGTGTGTATGTGTGTGTATGCATTATGTATGCATATGTGTGTATGCATTAAGTATGTGTATGTATGCATGTCCATTATGTATGCATATAAGTGTGTATGCATGTAAGTATGTATGTATGCATATGCATATGCATTATGTATGTATATGTATGCATGTATGTGTATGTGTGTGTATGTCTCTCTATGTGTGTGTACGTCTCTCTATGTGTGTGTATGCATATATGTGTATGTATGTGTGTATGTGTGTGTATGTGTGTGCGTGTATGTTTGTGTGTATGTGTGTATGCATGTGTATGTGTGTGTATGCATCATTATGTGTGTATGTGTCTATGTGTGCATGTGTGTGTGTGTGTGTGTATATGTGTGTGTGTATGTGTGTGTGTCTATGTGTATGTGTGTGCGTCTATGAGTGTGTATGTGTTTATGTGTGTGTATGTGTCTATGTGTGTGTATGTGTCTATGTGTGTATGTGTATGCATGTATGTATGCATACGTGTGTATGTGTGTGTATGCATTATGTATGCATATGTGTGTGTATGCATTATGTATGTGTATGTATGCATGTAAGTAAGTATGTATGCATATGCATATGCATTATGTATGCATATGCATATGCATTATGTATGCATATGCATATGCATTATGTATGCATATGCATATGCATTATGTATGCATATGCATATGCATTATATATGCATATGCATTATATATGCATATGCATATGCATTATGTATGCATATGCATATGCATTATGTATGCATATGTATGCATGTATGTGTATGTGTGTGTATGTCCTTCTATGTGTGTATATGCATATATATGTGTGTATGTGTGTGTATATGTGTCTGTATGTGTGTATGCATGTGTATGTGTGTGTATGCATCATTATGTGTGTATGTGTGTGTGTCTATGAGTGTGTATGTATTTATGTGTGTGTATGTGTCTATGTGTGTGTATATGTGTATGTGTCTATGTGTGTATGTGTATGCATGTGTGTATGCATATGTATGTGTATGCATGTGTATGTGTGTGTATACATCATTATGTGTGAAAGTTAACTCAAATGTGCAGATCAATGTGATAGAAGTGATAGAGTCATCGGGGAGTGATAAGGAGTACACGGTACCATTGAAAGCAATAACGAGGGCTAAAGCGAGAGAGACCTCAGAAAGAATCAGAGAGAATAATCACACCAACAAAGACTTGAATATACCCACACCTCAAGTAATTGCAGACTCTGAAGAGTCTGGAAAAAGTATTAAAAGTAAATGGACCCAAAGATGGAAGAATCGTAGAGAAAGGATGAAAGAAAAGAAACTACAACAAAAAAGGGAGAACGAGAATAATGGACAAGGCCAGGAAGAAAAACAACAACTTGAGGGAAACAATAAGATAGACAAGTGTAAAAAACAAGAGATAGGATCAGTTCTGGCTGACCCTATGCCAGAAGAGTTAGCCATGTGGATTTAGGCATACAAAGCACGAATAAAAGCGAGACCTACCATTGAGGAACATGAAAAGGAATATCCAAGAGGTGACTTAGAGAAGGAAAGATTGGAGATATGTAAGAAATTAATTGAAGTGGCTCAACAGATCCTAGAAAGACCGAGATCTGTGGTGAGAATTATTGCGAGAATAAAAGAGAAGGATCCATTCTCCCTGAAGTCAACGGGGAATGGCCTAAAGTCTTATGGGCAAGAGTTTAGGAAGATAGATGGAAGAGGACGGAAGGAATTGAACCTCCCTTTGAGGAGTTAGAAGCAGAAGGAGAATTTGAAGCATCAATACCTGAATTAAACTCAGAAGGATTATTGCAACTTGAGGAGAGCAAAAAGGACGAAGACAGTGTGAAGGCTTTGCCGAACTACACGGGAGAATACGAACATGACTCCGAACTATATTGCATCCCCTTAGTGAGAAGAAAAGAGCAAAACCCATCGATTCAAACCTTAGACATTATACATCTTAAAAAAGTAAAAATACCTTGTACTCTGATGTTGGAAGAACTCTTGAAGGTAAAAATGCAATTGAAGGAGAAGCTCACTAGTCAATTAGAGACAAGGTGAGGCAAAAATAAGATACCGGATGAAGTTACCACAGTGAAAATCTCAGTCAACAAGGTTGGAGATTTCAGTGAGGGAGATGAAGGAAACACATGCCTCCCGATCACTTACAAAGGTTACACCACTAAAGCTATCTTAGATTTGGGAGCAGCAGTAGGAATTGCTACCAAAGAAATCTGGGAAAAATGGGGAAAACTAGCTTTAAGACCAACCAGGATGAAGATTCAAATGGCAGATGAACACACTAAATGACCCCTAGGATTATTGGAAAAAGTAACTTTTACTACATGTGGGGTTGAATTGAAGCACACCTTAGCAATCTATCAATTTGAAAGGGCTAGTAATTATGAAATGATACTTGGAAGGCCTTTCATGAGGCAAGTTAAGGTAGTTCAAGACTGGGGAAAAGACGTATACTTGCAACATGAAGGAACCACGACCAGAATGAATATCCATACATACATGTATCAAGACATTCCCCCCCCTACAATGGAATTTGATACATAAGGAGGAAGATGATCAATCAATTCACAGTATAGGTTCAAGTAACCAAACATGGATGAACGAAGACACTCATCTATGGATATGCCTGGCAGCTAAAAGGGAAGAAGAAAGGAAGAGAGGATGGCAACAAAGGTAGGGAGTTGCTAGATCTGTACAAGATCCAGCTTACATGCCCCAAATATTCCTAGATGAAGAATTCGAACCTCATGGTTGGATGGAGATTCTAGTTACTCTTGATGTACGTATAAATGAAGAAGTAATAACCATGAATGAATGCATTGACGAGGAAGGATATGATGTAAGCTTATACGTGGTTGTCCTTCAAGAGGCCGAAGAAGGAAAATTAATTGAAAAAGAATGGAAGGAAGATTACGAGAGTATTGAAATGGAACATGAACAAATTGAGATAGAAGGGGAAAATCAAAGAGCAAGTGTTATAACTAATGAGTTAAATCAAGGAACAACACAAAGAGAATAATTTGAACCAGATAAAGAAAACCAAGAGGGAGAAAACAGGCCTCAAGACCAATTTAAAGTACCTGCTCACTTCCAGAAATATGAGGTAGAGGAGAGGAAGATTGCAATACAGATGCCAAAACGGGAAGTGAAACCAGGAATATCATACGACAATAAAGATCAAACCAAGAAAGTAATAGTAGCTTTGGAGGAAGGAGAAGAGAGATGCACTTTTATAGGATAGGACGTCTCATTAGAGGAAGAACAAGAGTTAATACGACTCATAAGACAATATAGGGATGTGTTTGCTTGGACATATAAGGATTTAAAAGGGGTAGATCCCTCTATTTGTGCCCATAGAATCCCTAAGACTTCAGAAGCCAAACCTTCCAAACAAAGACCATACACTTATAGTGATGTTTACTCAGCAAAAAGCAAGGAGGAGATAGATACGTTGTTGGACGTGGGCTTCATTTATGAAATCAAACACATGGAATGGGTATCACCTTTAGTGGTCATGCCGAAAAAGAATGGCAAGTTAAGGGTATGCATTAATTTGAAAAAAGTAAATGCCGCCACCATACGAGATAGTTACCCACTACCTATCACCGATCATCTTTTGGAAAGGGTTGCAGGAAATGAGGTCTATAGTTGTCTGGACGGCTTTTCAGGGTATAATCAAGTATTAATCGCTCCTGAAGACCAACATAAGACAGCCTTTGCAACCGAATGGGGAGTGTACGCATTTAGGGTTATGCCTTTTGGTCTAACTAATGCCCAAGCTACTTTCCAATGGCTGATGTGTCATGTGTTAAAAGAATTCTTAAGGAAGAGCATGGAGGTATATGTGGACAACTTGTGCACCTATTCAGCTATATGTCGACAATATAGAGTTTGCCTTAATCCAGAAAAGTGCATCTTCACGGTTCGACAAGGGAAGATATTAGGACACATTGTCTCTAAAAATTGGATTTCCATAGATGAAGACAAAATCAAAGTGATTCTGGACTTGCCGAGACCAAGGACTAGTAAAGAAGTGCAAGCATTTATGGGACATTGTGGATACTACCGTAGATTTATCCACATGTATGCCATAATTGCTAGGCCTCTTTATGCATTATTGTCTCAGTTTATTTGGACAAAAGAATGTGAAAAGGCTTTCAATGAATTGAAGAGTCACTTGAGTTCACCACCAATCCTCAGAGTGTTGGATTGGCATAAACCATTTCATATTCATGTAGATGCTTCCAAGTTTGCCATTGGATGCATTTTAGCGCAGCCAATAGATACAGGAAAGTTAGACCACCCTATAGCCTATGCCAATAGACAATTAAATCAAGCAAAGCATAATTACACCACTACGGAGCGAGAAGGTTTAGGGATGGTGTATGCAGTAAAGAAGTTTCGACACTACCTATTGGCAAACAAATTCAAATTCTTCATCGATCATCAAGCGTTGTTGTACTTAGTCAATAAGCCTTGTAATACAAGACGACTAGTACGATGGTTTCTATTGCTGATGGAATTTGATTTTGAAGTAGTAGTCAAGAAAGGGAATACGCATATCAGAGCAGATCACCTATCTAGAATGACACATGGAGAGCCCCCCATAGGAGTACCAGATGATCTACCAGATATTTATCTCTTCAATCTCGAGGTATGTCCCCAATGGGTAGAAAAGTTGATCCCTATCCTCACATACGGACCTAAACATGGGATCACTACAAACAAAAGTGAGGAGTTATGGCAGACTAAAAATCTCCACATCATCGTTGGACGTTTATACCACCAAGATCGAATTGGGTTACTCTTGAGATGCGTGGAGGAAGAGGAACAAGAGATGTGGCTTCAAAAAGCACATATAAATCAATGGAAAACTCATCAAAATGCGATTGGAACATGGCAAACACTAAAAAGATTAGGCATATACTGGCCAACCATGGAGAGGGATACACACAACTATGTATCTACATGTCCAACTTGTCAAGAACGAAGGCCAGAAGAGAACTCTACTCTATGTTACTCCACTGTAGCACCTAGGTGGAGTATGCCTCTAGTAAAATTCTTGAAAACCAAGGAGTACCCAGAAGGAGCTAATTTAGCAAGAAAACGTGCCCTCGAAGAGCAAAGCAAGGACTATGTTCTTATAGGGAAACAGCTCTTCAAGAGATGAAGAGACAATGATCTACGAATGTGCATTCATGAAGATGAGTACATTTCGGTTTTAGAGATGGCTCATACGGGAGCTATAGGAGGACATTTTTCTGTAGATAAAACTACAAAAATGATTCTCTTCGCTGGATTGTGGTGGCCAACTCTACATCAAGATGTAGCCACTTACGTCCAAAGATGTGATACATGTCAATGAACGAAATATCCTATTAGAAGAGATGAAATGCCACTAAAGCCTATGATGAGTGCTACAGCATTTACCAAATGGGGAATAGATTTTGTAGGACCTATTAGTCCACCAGCTAAAGGTGCTCATGCCGAGTACATAATTGTAGTAACTGATTATTTGACCAAATGGGTAGAGGCCAAAGCAACCAAGAAGAATGATGCAAGAACTACGGCTAAGTTTCTTTTTGAAAACATATTCACCAGGTTTGGATTGCCTATTGAAATTGTGAGTGACAAGGGCACACATTTTGTCAATGAAGTGATAGAAGCTCTAATGAATGAACTCTTAGTGATCCATAAGAAATCAACCCCCTATCACCCACAAGCCAACGGACAGGCTGAAAGTTCGAACAAAATCTTATGCACAGTCCTCATTAAGATTGTTAACAATGGCAAACCCGATTGGGACAAGCAAGTACATCACACTTTATGGGCATTCTGAGTAGCATACAAAACAGCCGTAGGAACTACACCTTTTAACCTAGTGTACGCATAGAATGCCATCTTACCAATTGATTTCCTCGTACCTACTCTCAGAGTGACTTCAAAATATGAATGGAATGGACATGAGTTATCAACTCAATTGGACCAAATCGAAAAGTTACATGAAACAAGATTACAAGTTGTGGCAGGTATTTATGCTGCAAAAAAGCGACAGAAGGCATATTTTGATGCTCATATTAAAGATAAAAACCTGAAGGAAGGAGATCTGGTCTTGGTTTATACTTTGAAGCAACATGCAAAGAAACTACAAAAAAGAGGATATGGCCCTTTGATGATCAATCGTATATCCACCAGCGGAGCCATTAGCCTAGCAACCCTAGATGGAGAAGTATTGCCAAATTATATAAGTGGTTGCCGAGTAAAAAAGTATTTAGAGCCATTAATAGAGGAAATAATGACACGACTTCTAACAACAAAAAATAGGCAAGAAGAGGACGAAAGAATACGAGAAGAAGCTAGATAGGAAGCTCTAGAACGAATAAGAAAAAGGAAGGAATGGATGAGGGAGAGAGATGAAAGATATCAACAAGGAGAGGAACTCATTCCAATGGCTAATTTTAGAGCCTTCGAAAACCTAGAACATCAAACAAAGCAACCATATTTGAATTTGGGTGTAGGAACAGAAGAGTACCACTTGGTGGATGCTCTCATTGACACAGGAGCAGCTGTATCAAGTCTTCATTAACTCAGAAACTCAAGGAAGAATTACGCCCATCTAAAGCACAGCTGATTGGAATAGGGGGAAAAGTTACTAAATGCATAGGCGAGATTACCTTGTCGCTACATCTTGAAAATAACACAATGCAACAAAAACTCTTGGTGTTTCATGGTCAAGACTTATTAGAAGAACTTGTGTTGGGTCAAGACTAGATCTATGAATATGAAGTGACTATCTAATTAGCCTTGGGTTACATATCGGCCAAGATAGGGCACTGTGAGGTATTCAGCGTGTTAGAAGAGCGACCTGTCAAAACCAAGTGTATAGGCCCGAGAGATCACTCACGCATGCATGATGATGAATGTAAATTCACCTCCACTCTGGAAACCCCACCATCAAGTACTTCATGTGAGAGTACACAGAATCTCAATCTCGCACACTCTCCTAACACCATAAACCTCACTACTAGCATCGTTTCCAATAGAAGCCCCTGTGAGGAATCCAGCATAAGAGAAACTAGTCAGCAAGACTGTCACGAACTTTCACGCATTAGAATCCATCCTACTCCTCACACCAGACGGACTTGGATCAGAAAAGATCAAGTGACAGCATATCATCAACAATGGAGCTACATTCTACACAAGAAATAACCACAGTACAAAAACACAAGGCAAGCTCGACTCCAAGATCCACAAAGAATTGCTAAAGTATGGATACAAAAGAAAGTGATGGCCACCCAACCAGCGAGAACGCAGATATGGATCCCCAAATCATATGCACCAATGACGATCATCAAAGGCAAAACATCAATAAACAAGAAGGATCAGTATGACATGAAAACAAAGAATCAAGAAATCGGTAACTACATGAATGGTGAGAAACAGAAATACGCAACAAAAACCATTCAAAGGTTCAAAAGGCTGACAAAGCAGAAGGACTACTTGAGAGTTACACCGAGCACCAGGAACGATGGAGATATAGTTAGCCGCCAAAAATTAAAACAGATCTCGATACCTAAGTGCCAATCAATCTGCATACATCGACCAGATACTTCAATTTGCACACATCTTGAGTTGCAAGAGTCTCGAGCATGCATAATAGGGCCACACTACAAGGCCATGCATTCAACACCTAATTCTTCTCCTATTGGATAGTGAAGCACATTTCCCTCTCAGGGAATAGGAGAACACTTGTACAATAATCTCAAGGAAAATAACTAACGGTACAATAAAAGCTTTGGCTAGGTACTAACGCTTTTGTTTTCTTTCAAAAAGAAATAGAAAACATATATATGTGTGAAGAAAAATCCCAGGTACTACCTTTCTCACACCCATGGGAAAGGGACACAAGTCACTCAGAGAGTTGCCAGTTTCATGAAGGCTAAGTAAAGGAGAGTTGCCAGTTTCATGAAGGCTAATTACTAGTTTGTATTGAGTGTAGATGGCATCTTCAAATTCGGAGGCTACACAAGAGGAAGAGGTCCTACTTCTTCCCTTGGAATCAATTTCTAAGGCGAGAGGTCATTGGCTCCTTGAAGACCAGCCTGTGTGGGATCTTCTTTTCATGGCCACCATCAAGATTATGGATAGAGATCACTACTTTCCTATCATGTCACAAGATTTTCAAACCATAATACAAGGACTACCATGCATAACAGATGTGTCGACAAGAGCAGGAATAGATGCATTTCTGCAACTTCCAATATATTTACGAGATTTTCAAGATGCACACAAGTTATGAACACACTCTAGTCCGCAGCAGATAAGCCGTCAATCCCAGAGGCTAAAGTGCTCAACAAAACAGGTAATGATGCAAAAAATAAAACCTTTCTAGAAATCAACTGAACGGATATAGAAGAATCAGTTCAATTAGTGCATCATCATTTTTGTTTTCCCAGCATGTGCAGGTATTTAGCACCTCAGAAAATTGTAGTTAAATTGCTCTCCCATGCGATGAGACAAATTAGGAATCAAGTCAATTTTACTCCATATATTCAAGACTGCCTATTCAAAGCCAAGAAGAAATGGAGTCAAAAGAAGTTTTTGAATGGAAGCTCGGCATTGACTTTTGTGAAGAGATGGATAGGTATGTGCTTGAAGATGAAGAGGTGTTGCAAAATCCTTGATCTACACCAGCCAAATGAACTCCAGGATTATATGGTGGGCCCTTTTAGCTTGCCAATGGATGTGTTAGAAACCCTATGTACCTTGGAAGATCACTCTCAAAAAGATAGATCAAAACAGATACGTTGGAGTTAGCTCAGAGGTGAAAAACTTGCTATTTTGGTTCATACACCTGTCCACTGTTTTGCATAATTCTCTGAGCATAGCAGCAATTAGCTTAACTCCTCTTGGGGAAGTCTATTTAACTTAAAGAGCTAAATTTTAAGAGTAATCTCATAAAAAATAATAAACCACACACTAAGAATGTGTTTTAACAAGTGATGACATCATCTTGATTTTCACGGGCTGCTATAGTTTGAGACCAGTGAGCAAAAAAATGAACCTGACTCAAAATGTAGGAATCCAATGATTATGAAAAATTGTATGGTTATACTAGATAGTACATTGAATCCAACAGGCTTTAAATCACTGAATTTGAATAAGTAACCACTGAGAAATGGCTCTGACAAGGTGAGTGAAAAAATCGGGTACCTGACAGAGAAGTGAAGATGAACAGACCCTGTTGAATTCAAATGAACATAACTGAAGATTGCAACATCCAAATGAAATGAAACTTTGTGAGACTATAGTAGACTTATAGAGATAACTTTACCAAGTTAAATCACTGAAAAGGATGCACCAAGCTCAGAGAAAACATCTCTGTAATCTGACTGAGAAAACTGAGAGTAATGGCAATGAGTAGTACACTTCACAAGAACATGGAAATATGAACCCAAATGATCATGAAAATGAAAGTATATTGCTTGTACAATACAATGGACTTACTGATACATATGTGTGCCTTGTAATCACACCTTGATATGGCATAAAGCTCAGCTCTTGGAGGTCTTCACATAGGTCTCTCTAACCACGACTAAATCTGCCATCTATTTATAGTTGAGTTTGGGAGGCTAACTTCCCTCAATCACTCTCCAATCAATCAATGATTGATTTGATTCTCTACCTACCACAAATCACGAATTCGTGGCTCCTCTTTCCATTCTTGATCAAGTGAACTCAACCACTTAAGATTCTTTCACTTTTACATTAAGTAAACTCTTCAAAAGTTACAAGAGGTAGTTCACAAGTGAACTTTACATAGTCTTCATTTTAAAGCTTCTTCTATGACTTTGTGGGACTCAAGCCAATACTTAGGCTTGTCATAGACTTGCTCCAAGAGCTCCCCCTCAATCCAAGTATGCTTGAGGTCTTCAATCTTCCAAGATTACCTGCAAACCAATCATAGCCTTGAATTTGCAGAGCTTTGTACCATCCAATGCTTTGGTTAGAATATCTGCACATTGTTGATGAGTCGAGACATATGATATTTGAATCTCTTTGCTTAGAACCTTTTCTCGTACATAGTGATAATGAACTTCAATATGTTTTTAATTCCTTGCATGAAAAATAGGATTAACATCCAAATGAATAGAACTCATATTGTCACCAAAAATAGTTGGAGTTCCAAACTCCAATCCAAGATCTTTGAATAATGTCTTCATCCACATAGCTTCTTGTGTAGCTATGGCCAGACCTCTATACTCAGCTTCAGTAGAAGAGAGAGCAACTATGGGTTGCTTCTTGGATGACCATGAAATAAGCTTTGAACCTGCAAAGGTAAGATAACATGAAGTGCTCCTTCTATCTTCTTTGGAGCCAGCCCAATCTGCATGAGAAAATAGCTTCAAACCTAAATCAGATACATAAGGATAATAAAGTCCTTCATTTATGGTTCCTTTGAGATACTTGAGAATCCTTTTGGCAGCATCCATATGTGGTTTCCTTGGTGTGTGCATAAATTGACTTAGCACACTCACACTGTAACATATATCTACTCTTGTCAATGTGGCATAGTTGAGACTACCCACTAGACTTTGATATGATGTGATGTCCTCTATGAGTTCACCTTCATGTGAGCTCAATTTGTGATTGACCTCCATTGGAGCACCTGCAATCTTACAATCTTGCATCTTGAATTTTGCCAACATGTCCTTAATGTACTTTCTTTGAGTGAGAAACAAACCATGATCTTTGTAGACAACTTCCAAACCTAGGAAGTAGGTAAGTGAACCCAAATCACTTATCTTGAACTCTTCTCTCATCCGATCTTTGATCTTCTTCATACCATCTGCATCATTTCCTGTCAATATGATATCATCTACATATACGCATAAGTAGATGACCTCAGAGTTACTCTTTTTGATAAAGAGTGAAGGATCTGCCTTGCTTGGTTGAAAGCCTTTGTCCTGCAAGAATGAAACAAGTCTGAAATTCCAAGCTCTTGGAGCTTGCTTGAGACCATACAATGCTTTGTTAAGTTTACACACATAATTAGGATAAACTTGATTCTCAAAACCAGGTGGTTGTGCCATATATACCTCTTTTGTTATCCAACCATTCAAGAATGCATTCTTTACATCTAGATGAAGTATCTTCCAATTCTTGGAAGAGGCAATACTAAGGAAAACCCTAATAGTAGGCATCTTTGCCACACTGGGAGAGAAGGTCTCCTCATAATCAATTCCCTAAGTTTGTGCAAAGCCTTTTGCTACAAGCCTTGCCTTATACCTGTTAATGGAACCATCAGAATTCTTCTTGAGTTTATAGACCCATCTTGAGCCTATTACCTTCATGGATGAAGTCTTGGGCACCTAATCCCAAGTGTTGTTTTCCTCAAGTGCTTTAATCTCTTCCTTCACTACATGCTTCCATTCTGTTTTTGCTCTGGCCTCTTCAAATGATGATGGCTCCTCTTGGTTTATGTCCTCTGCTATGTAGATAGAATGTTTAGTTACTAATAAGGTGTCAAACCCATACCTTTCTAGTTTTTTCTTTTCCCTCATAGATATTCTTTGGCCATGATGTGATGATTCTGCCTCATGTCCAAGTTCCTGCAATTTTGCTTCCTTTAGACTTCCATGCTTTGATCTTTTCCATCTGAGATTCTTCATCATCCTCTGAGGTGTCTTGTTCTTCAATCTTTGGTTGTTCTCTACCAAGCTTTGGAAAATCTTCTTCAAGATCATATGGTAAATTGACCTTCCTGCATGAATCTTCATACCATGAATTGTTCTCATCAAAAACTACATCTCTGCTTACCAAGAATCCTTTGTTGGTAGGGTTGTATAACCTGTAGCCCTTTTGATTGTTGTCATATCCAATAAATACACACCTTTCTGCCTTTGGATCCATCTTGCCTCTAACCTGTGAAGGAACATGAGCAAAAGCAATACATCCAAAAATTTTACAATGATCTAAGCTTGGTCTTCTTCCATTCCAAGCCTCATATGGAGTCATTCCATCAAGGGATTTTGAAGGCAACCTGTTAATCAAGTAAGTGGCTGTAGATACAGCCTCAGTCCATAAGTAATTAGGTAAATGCTTTTCATTTAACATAGACCTTGCAGCTTCAACAATTGTCCTATTCCTCCTTTCTGCCACTCCATTTTGCTCAGGAGTGTACCTTGTAGTTACCTCTCTTTTGATTCCTCTTTCTTGAAGAAAAGAATCAAACTCATGGGAGAAGTATTCTCCCCCTCCATCTGACCTTAACCTTTTTAGTGATTTACCTGTTTGATTCTCCACAAGAGCCAAATATCTTTTGAAACATGAAAAAACTTCATCTTTGTGTTTCATAAAGAATAGGGTAGTCCATCTGCTGCAATCATCAATAAAGGAGACATAGTACCTTGATCCAGATATTGAAGCTTCCTTGCTAGGTCCCCATACGTCTGTATGAACCAACTCCAAGAGATCTTCATGCATATAACCTTTCTTCATGAATGGGAACCTGTGAGACTTTCCAAATTAACATGCACTACACTTATAAATCATATGTTGTTTTGACAAATTACGGAGTCCAAGTACACTTTGGTCCCTCCAAATTTGCTTTAATGACCTTTCACCAATATGTGCTAACCTTTTGTGCCATACTTCCAATTCTCTGAGTGTCTGACTACCATAATTAAAGAGAGCAATGTTTCTAGTGTCCTGTAATTCAAATGTGAACAATCTACTTGTCTTTTCACCTTTTGCAATTTTTCTGAATCCTTGACTTGGATCTTCAACAAATGCTCCTCCCTTTGTGAACCTGACTTGCAACCCTTTCTCTACTATCTGCCCAACACTTATCGAATTCTTTGTAATGGTAGGGACATAGAGTACCTTACTGAGTAGGTTGATGTTTCCATCAGGTGCTTTGACATTGCCTATTTTCTCCACAGGATGTTTTGTATCATCTCCTGTTTGTACCTCATGCTTATTCCTTGGATCTTCTAAATCTGATAGGAGTGCCACATTTCCTGCCACATGATTTGAACAACCTGAATCTATGTAGAAAACATGCTCATCAGATTTATCTTGTGGCATAGCCATGTTCATGATCAATAATGAATCCTCTTTGTTTGAGTCTTCTGTGTAGTTATTGTAGTCTCTCCTTCCTTTGTAGCCTCCTTGATAGTTTGAATGATTGTAGTTGTTGTAATTGCCATGGTAGTTGTTGAACCTTCCTCTTCAGTAGCCATAACTTCCTCTATTGTATCCTCTTCCTCTTTGATTTCTGGAATTCCTAAAGCAATTTTCAGTTGTATGATTAGTTAATCCACAAATAGAACATGAGTTGGAGTCTTGGGATCTCCCCCTACCTTGTCTACCTCCTCTTCCTCTACCTCTGCCATGTCTTCCTCTACCTGCATAGTTAGCTTGATATGTACCTGCTTCATCATCCACTTTCTTTGCCTTTCCTTTTTTATCTTTGGACTTGCTTTTATCAAGGTATAAAGCTGAAGATTGATTACCTTTAGAGCTTTCTCCATTTTTTATAAGCTTTGCCTCTTGAGTAAGTAATTGTCCAATGAGTGTATTGAAATCAGGTACATGCATGTCCATGTACAAATCCATAGCTGTGGTGAATGCTTCCCACTTGTCATCTGCCTTCAAGCCATTGATGACCTGCCTTACAATTTGCTCTTCATCTATTACCTCTCCAATGCTTCCCAACTGATCTGCTATGTCCTTGAGCTTTGTGACAAAATCAGTCACATTTTGTTTGGGAGCCTTCTTGAGAGTTGTGAAATCCATCCATAGTTGATGCTTCCTAGCCTTCGTACTTGAAGAAAAGAAAGCTTCAAGTGCATCCCACACTTCCTGAGATGTCTTACAACTTCTAATGTGAGGCAACAAAAAATTTGAGATAGAGTTGAGGAGATAAGACCTTGCAAGTGCATCCTTGGAGCAACATGTGCTCAATCTTTCTTGCTCTTCTTGTATTGGTTGACTTTTGTTCCTGAAACTTGGCATAACTTCATCTCCAGCCACATAACCATATAAGCTTCTACCTTGGAGATAAGCTTCCATTCTTAATGAACAAGCTGAGTAGTTACCTCTGTCCAATTTGTCAATTGATGAAGGAAATCCATCTGCCATGTTGTCCAACCTTGCTCTGATACCACTGTGAAGAGATGGATAGGTATGTGCTTGAAGATGAAGAGGTGTTGCAAAATCCTTGATCTACACCAGCCAAATGAACTCCAAGAGTATATGGTGGGCCCTTTTATCTTGCCAATGGATGTATTAGACACCCTATGTACCTTGAAAGATCACTCTCAAAAAGATAGATCAAAACAGATAAGTTGGAGTTAGCTCAGAGGTGAAAAACTTGCTATTTTGGTTCATATACCTGTCCACTGTTTTGCATAATTCTCTGAGCATAGCAGCAGTTAGCTTAATTCCTCTTGGGGAATCTAGTTAACTTAAAGAGCTAACTTTTAAGAGTAATCTCATCAAAAATAATAAACCACACACTGAGAATGAGTTTTAACAAGTGATGACATCATCCCGATTTTCACGGGCTGCTATAGTTTGAGACCAGTGAGCAGAAAAATGAACCTACGAATCCAATAATTATGAACATTTGTGTGGTTATACTAGACAGTAAGGTGAATCCAACAAGCTTTAAATCACTAAATTTGGATAAGTAACCACTGAGAAATGGCTCTGACAAGGTGAGTGAAAAAATCGGGTACCTGACAGAGAAGTGAAGATGAATAGACCCTATTGACTTCAAATGAACATAACTGAATATTGCAACATCCAAATGAAATGAAACTTTGTGAGAATATAGTAGACTTGTAGAGCTAACTTTAGCAAGTTAAATCACTGAAAATGATGCACCAAGCTCAGAGAAAACATCTCTGCAATCTGACTAAGAAAACTGAGAGTAATGGGAGTGAGTAGTACACTTCAGAAGAACATGGAAATATGAACCCCAAATGATCATGAAAATGAAAGTATATTGCTTGTACAATACAATGGACTTACTGATACATATGTGTGCCTTGTAATCACACCTTGATATGGCATAAAGCTCAGCTCTTGGAGGTCTTCACATAGGTCTCTCTAACCATGACTAAATCTGCCATCTATTTATAGTTGAGTTTGGGAGGCTAACTTCCCTCAAACACTCTCCAATCAATCAATGATTGATTTGATTCTCTACCTACCACAAATCACAAATTTGTGGCTCCTCTTTCCATTCTTGATCAAGTGGACTCAACCACTTAAGATTCTTTCACTTTTACATTAAGTAAACTCTTCAAAAGTTACAAGAGGTAGTTCACAAGTGAACTTTACATAGTCTTCATTTTAAAGCTTCTTCTATGACTTTGTGGGACTCAAGCCAATACTTAGGCTTGTCATAGACTTGCTCCAACAACTTTGCGAATCTATGAGGCTCTCGAGATGAAATAATGTCTACGTTTGATGCCAACCTCCACAAAAATGGAAAAATATGTGAAGTCTGCTACCGTTCCAAAGAAAAAGAAAACAGTTACCTCCACGGAAGAAGTGGGAAGAAGTTCCAAGAAAACAATGGGAGGGGCTAAGCACGCTAGAGACGAGGCGGTGCAAGAAACACCACAATCCAAGCGAGCACATACACTACGAAGAATGCTCTAGAAGAAACACATACGTACATGCGGGGTCAAGTGAACCTCAATGTCCAAGGACATCAATATAAACAGGCAAGACGAGGGCAGCCACCAAAGGACAAGGAACATACTCCACAACTAGCTGCCAGAAAAAAGGAATTAGGACTTGAGGATACAAGTTCTAATGAGGAATCTAGTCGTGAGAAAGACACCTTGGACACCGACATAAGAACATAAACAAACAATGAGGAATGGACGGAGATAAACTAGGTCGAAGTCACCCCCAACAATCAACAATCATGTATACAAAACCAAGAAGTATCAACTAAACAAACACACCTCATTCAATTGAACAAAAAATCACAAATCAGCATAAAGGAAACTTCAATCACACATAAAGATGTGATGCCACCAATAAAGGAAGAAAGATAGACAAGCACGGAAAAAGACAAGTTTTTGCAACAAAATAAGGAACAAATTGTGATTGAAATCCCTGATGACATGCCACAAGGGAAGACTGTAAGTAAGGAGGCTGAGCCAAAGATACAACTTCATATTTGGCCGCCCCACGACAGAACACGGCATGTGGCACAAGGAAAAGGTGTTACCACAGGTGAAGAACCTAGCATCCCGACAACATGGTTAAATGTCGATGTTACTGAACTGAAACCAATAGTCAACCAAATGATACAAACGGCCATGGATATGCAGCAACAAATGATGGAAACAGACGCCGATTATGACAAGGCCATGCAAGAAAAGAATCAATTCCAAGTAATGAGTGAGCAATTGTCTATGCAACTGATCCAGGCTCAACAAGTGGTTTCAGCTAAAGAGACGGAAATCCTAGAAGTCAAAGAACAATGCACTACCCTCATGGAGCAGAATAAAAAACTCCAAGAGCGGCTGATGGAACTACAAAGACAACATGAAGAAAGTGAAGCAAACAAAGAGAGAATGAAGGCTAGAAGCAATTTGTTAGAAATGCAGCTCAACGTATATATGGAGGAAAACGATAATTTACACAACCGGAATAAAGAATTGATGAAGGCTTTGTTATACGACCAACCAATAGAAAAACAAGAGACACCCACAATCGACCAGAAGGAGTGGAAAGATCAGATTGCAAAATATGAAAACCTATTGAAACAAGAGCAAACACTAAAAGAAGAATGGGAACAAAAGTACATACAAGACACAAATGAGCTTAGGAAACAACTCAAAGCTGCCGAAGAAAAAGTCCTAGTAACCTATAATGAAGATGCAGATCAAATAGTGGAAATTGGCAATGAGCTTCTCACGGCCAAAGATGCACTCCAGACCGCCCTTCATGAAGTTAAAGAGAAGATTGAACGTATTGCACAATTGGACGCTCAAATAGAACAAAAAGAAAACATCGGGACACTAGTAGGGCCACAACCAGAGAATCCTACTAACGAGGTAGAGGTATGTCCTCTATCTCCCCCGATCTATTATTCTCCAATAAAAGAGCAGATGGCGGAACCATGTGATGATCATCCCATGCCATATACTACAGAAATAGGTCAGAAGGAATGGGCACTATTGGTGTCCTGATTGACAAAAAAATTTGAAAATAAAGTCATCCAAGTCATGAAGGAAGCAAGAATTAAAGGAAAAGACCTGGATAAAATCATTAAGCCATTTAATATTCCGTATGGGCTATTGAAAGTGCAGACACGGTAGTATATAAAGAGGATCACGCAAAAGGATGCTGATGAGCATTTACACTTCAAAGAAAACATTTTCATTTACATTGAAGAAGAATTTGAAGCTGCACAACCTCTATCGAGAAGGAAATTTTTGGAGAAAAATCCTACTTTGCGGGTGCACTGGCAAGCAGCACCATATTTATTACAGGTAAATCCTTCCTTTTTTCCAATCCCACGTCGCCGTGAAGCACGAAAATTTTTGGATATGCAAAAGAGTGGTGTGCTCAATAAACAGTGGTTAAATTATCCTATGCTTCCAAGTCCACCTCACAATTACTTGCCGACTGAGGATTACATGGTGAAAGCCATTGAATTTTGGCTACACTGATATGCAACAGTACCAGATCTAACTATCAAGGTGACTAATATAATCCTCAGCATGATACTTATAGTTTTGAAAGTGTTCAAACACGCAGCATATACATTTTTGAATTTCATTGGCATTAACCAGGGCACTGATATCCTTGTTTTTTATCTGTTTTTTATGCCCAACCGCCCAACAATCATGGTGTATTATTCAAGGATCATGTTCTTGCCCAGTCAATACATGCAAACCTTCGAGGAAGCATTTTTTACCAGATTTTTTGAAATTGATTTCGAGATTTTCTTAAAAATGTCAACGAATCTGAATGCTAGAATGGTGGCATATGAATTGAGCTTCTTCACAGACCACAGACAGCCACCACATGATGGTGTGAAAGCTGAAGAATGAAAGAAACTCATGATACATGAAGCTAATATACTTAATGCAATAGAGCAAAAGGTTTACAGAACGTACTCCCGTCACATTCCAAAGCCTGTCGGGGATGACAAAGTTTAGGAGGGGGGCAGTGTTGAAGGAGGAGAGTCCAGCAAAAAGAAAAATAGAAGAAAACCAAGAAAGAAGCTTCATTAAAGGTATTATATCTGAAGACATATCTCTGCAGGAAGCCCTACAGGGGCACGCAACACCCATCTCTGCACAGAGCCCTGTAGGGGCATATAATAGGGGAAGGCACGTAAGAGGCAAGGGCGGATCAAGGCCAACAAGTATCCATGAAGAAGGGCAAGAAGATATCTGGCAGATCTAGAGCCCGAGGAAGGTGCTTCAACCTCTTGATCTTCGGAAGGTCGAGATCGAAGGCTGAAGATCCACACCTTCATACCTTCCACTAGTGGCGTGCGTGGCAGCCCGACTTAACATAGCGACCCAGATTCAAAGAGGTTATTGGTGAGCTAGACTACAAACCTTAGATAGTCCATCTCTGCAGGTTGCAAGTGGTGAAAAGAAAAGAATAGGCAAAAAGAATGCATTAGGTCCTAGAGGATATGAAAGAAGATTCAAGAACAGGACCTTTAAAACGTAATGCTAGAAGGACAAGGAGGCAAGGCCGACCAAGTGATGCATGCCATAAACGAGCGGTCCACAAGAAGTAAAGCCTGTCAAGGGACGACAGAGACAAAGAGGTGAGAGTGTTGTAGAGTTAAGAAGAGCAAAAGGGCAGAGAAAAAGAAGGGCCCCAAAATTTTTCCAATTGGACACATTATTCTTGTATTATAGCCATTTTGTAATATATTTTCCAATGTAAATGCACTAGAGGAGTCCTCTAGATGCATATCCAGAGAGAATTGTTTCTTTGCCTTTGTAAATTAGTAGGAAATTAGCCTTATAGTTAATAAAGTGCCAGTCTCTTGTGTGAAAGGACCATTTTTAGGGCACATGTATATAAGTCAATTTGTGAATCTTTGTAGACACTTTTGCCATTGTGAGAATGCAGAGCACAGAAATTCGAATTTGTCTCTTCTCCTCTCTGTATCTTCTTCATTGTGAGCTTGTATGCATGTATGATGCTTGGAAAGAGTGCTTGGCAGTGTTGTCTATCCATGAAAGTGCTTGTTTGCTGTTGGTAAGGTGTGTGTGAAGTGTAGGAAGTACTGAAGTGTAGGAAGATCATTTCCAAGACTCAGTATTTAAATCATAACTTGAAGCAGAAGCGTCAGAATCAAGTGAAAAGATGACCATTGGATGCGTCTTCTCGAGAGCTTTGAGATAAACCTGCTATTCACTTTATTCGGAGTTCAAAGCTGAGAGAAAAGCTTGATTAACTATTGACTACTGTTCCAAGTGTCGCGACACCATAGCTGACCATGAAAACTTGAATGTGATGGATTTCTACTTGTTTGCACCTTGTGAAACTTCACTCTATATAAAATACAATTGTTAGGACATGCATGTATACATTGATAATACCAAGATTATTGATTATCTTCTTCATTTCATCATGTGAGGTAGGAAGAATATTCTGACTTGGTAAAAACTTTTCAAATAATAACCTGTAAGTTCATCAAAAAAAGATATATTAGAAAAACTAAATAAATAAATATACATATATATATGCATATCATTTTATATATGTGTATGCTTATGTGCATCTTTCAAAATATTCGCAAAAAATTTGATTGTTTTGGATGGCAGGATACGATTGTTTGTTTTTGAGGATATGAAGTATGTACCTTCATTGCATGATTTGTCGATTCTATCATATGTTGAGTTTGAAAGTGTGAGAAGTGGGTTTATAATTGCTATTCAAAGAATTTGGCACTGTTTATAGGCCATACGATGGTGACTTGGATGAATCGCATGCATAGAGGTTACTCAAGATAGAGCAACCTAATTATAATGGACTAGTGCTAGCAGGATTCTTGGGGTATGCAGTAAACCTCTTGCATGTCAATGATGAGCATCTGAACTTTAGGACACAAAGTGGAAATCATGGTGGCTTGAGAGGATCACTTTTATATAGCTTGTTCAAAGAACTTCATGTTTATGACACTACGAGGAATCTTTTAAGAGCGAAAGCTGCACTTAAAACTGGAGGAATATCACTAGATGATGGTGTGGTTCGTGCAAAAGGGTGTGAAGATTTTGGGCATTGGTCTTTCTCTTTCCTTTAACTCACTATTACTATCAGTGTATAGTATTTCAACGTTGATGCGGATTAGGGAAACGTTGAAAGACTATACACTCATAGTAACAGTGACTTAAGGGAAAGAGAAAGACCAATGCCCAAAATCTTCACACCCTTTTGCACCGACCACACCACCATCCAGTGATATTCCTCTAGTTTTAAGTGCATCTTTTGCTCTTAAAAGATTCCTCCTAGTGTCATAAACCTGAAGTTCTTTGAACAAGCTATATAAAAGTGATCCTCTCAAGCCACCATGATTTCCACTTTGTATCCTAAAGTTCAGATGCTCATCATTGACATGCAAGAGGTTTACTGCATACCCCAGGAATCCTGCTGGAACTAGTCCATTATAGTCAAGTTGCTCTATCTTGAGTGTCACATAATCCTAGTAGGAGATGGTTGAACCATGCCTTAAGAGAGAGGATTAGGAAGTAATCCTCAACCATGGCTTTTGGGGCAAGTGGTTAGCCCATCGCACTCCTAACCGGGAGGTTGTGAGTTCAATTCCCAACATTGGTATCAGAGCCTAGTTGAGAAATTGGGCAAGACGGAGGTTT
The DNA here is from genome assembly GCA_020310875.1 of Ceratopteris richardii. Taxonomy (NCBI): domain Eukaryota; kingdom Viridiplantae; phylum Streptophyta; class Polypodiopsida; order Polypodiales; family Pteridaceae; genus Ceratopteris; species Ceratopteris richardii. The sequence continues at coordinate 73,153,761 of CM035434.1, forward strand.
GCGCCTCGTCCGTGGGCACTTGGAAAAAGCGCTTATTCATGGTGAGTGTGAAACTGGCCTTGGATGAAGGCACATGGGCATTTGGACACCCATGGAGGGTGGGATAGGTCCAAATTTGGTCCATGTGCTAGAGTTTGAGGTTGGTGGAAGCGCTCATGCATGGAAAGTGGGTCCAAGAGTTAGAAGGGTCCACAAGTGAGCATTGAGGACAATGCTCAGTCTAAGGGGGAAGGAATGTCACATAATCCTAGTATGAACCATGCCTTAAGAGAGAGGATTAGGAAGTAATCCTCAACCATGGCTTTTGGGGCAAGTGGTTAGCCCATCGCACTCCTAACCGGGAGGTCGTGAGTTCAATTCCCAACATTGAGTAACCTCTGTGCATGCGATTCATCCAAGTCACCATCATATGGCCTATAAATAGTGCCAAATTCTTTGAATAGCAATTATAAATCCACTTCTCACACTTTCAAACTGAACATATGATAGAATCGACAAATCATTCAATGAAGGTACATACTTCATATCCTCCAAAACAAACAATCGTATCCTGCCATCCAAACAATCAAATTTTTCGCGAATATTTTCAAAGATGCATTAATAGTTTTAAAAGATGCGCAGACAAAAAGGGTCCATTCAATTCAAGTTCTTGTTCTTACCTTATCTAAAGTAAGAATAAAACCTGCATTGAATGGACACTTTTTGTTCGCCCATCCTTTAAAATTATTTTTCCATCCTTCAAAATCTTCAAGATAAATTTGCTCCTCCCATTTTACATGTGGCTTATACCTTCCTTGGTAACTGCTATTTAATATTTGTATAATTAGCAGCACAGGTATTAGGTCGACGAAAATAGGATAAACCTATGTGTCAAGAAGATTGTAAAGGTTGGGTGGACACTTCTAAAGGCTAGATGGACAAAACATCTTCATTCGATACAGGTATGTATAATTTGACCTTACTCTCATAACATGTGTATGTGTGTATATGTGTGTGTATGTTTATATGTGTGTATGCATTCATGTATATTATGTGTATGTTTATATACGCATGTATTTATATATATATATATATATATTTATGCATATATATATAAATAGATAGAAATTTGAAAATTATACCTTAATAGTGTCGAAACAGATACATTACTCCATCCAAAACGATTTTGAAGATTGAGAATAAGTAAGCTCGCACTTAGTCGTGTCAAACGACTTCTTTCATATACATACTTTAGACATTCCTCTCGAAGATATTTCTCATTTTTAGAAATATCAATGCTCTCACTATCATTTTGATACCAATCCTCAATAAAATCTGCCATGCCATAATCTTCATCATTGTCACACAAATCTTGTGCTTTATCATCTTTTGAATATAGATCTTTCAACCTTTCATATTCCACATGATTACTTTTGCATAGCCTCCTCATAGAAGCTTCTGATAAATGAGGTCTTATTGGCAATTCTGAATGGTGTGGAGGAATATCATCAACATCATTAGTTTCATTAGTTTTCTAGAAATGAATAAAAAGTAAACTTTAAATATAAAATTAAGTATATAACTTATTAAATATGGATAGAAAATTTTTATTCTGTCTAGCTAAAAGGTGCTCTTGGAGGTCTACGCCATCCATAATTCACTAATAGTTCATCACCAGCATGTAATGTAGTAATAGCATTGACAACTATGTATCTTGATACATCTCTACTCATGTATGGTGATTCATGACTATTTTCACGCTCCTCAAATGTGCAATTAGTCCATGAACTATTATGTAACTCTCGACTACTATTTATTAAACCTGCTATATTTCCATGTGTGTAAGGTCTTCCATCAATATATAATCTTTCATTTTCTACATGTAAAATCCTTCTACTAGTAAGGGATGCTGCGTTCAATCATATTCCATAAGTACTCATGCTTTGAACATAACGTGAAAATTGATGCCAATCTCCCCATCCATATATAGGACCACAAAATTACATAAGAGTGAGTTCAGAGTTCGAAGGCACATACAAATCCTCTACAATAAAGAGACCACAACCAGCATTAGTAATAGTGGATGGAGCAATCATATAGCGATTACCCCAAAAGTTGAAAACCTCTCCATCTAAAGGAAATGGTCCTCTATTCCATCCCCCATATCTTCTTCTATCATATGTTTGTACTAAAGAACGATCACGAGCTGGCAATGGATAATCTCCAGCTATTTCAGTCTCTAAACCAGGAGGTAGAGGATATCTAGAAACCTCTGCTTGTAATTGATGAACATCAAGTCCATGACGTGTACGAGGTATATTAACATTATGAGAAAAATTATCATCATCATCATCATCGAGCAAGTATTCCTTTATATCAAGAGTAATTTGATTTTGTATATGGTTTTTAAATAAAATAATGACATTAATATATAAAAATTACATACCCAAGCATTATCACGTTGACCGGTGATGGTGCATGCTCAAAAGTACCATACTCTACCTCATGTTCAATACATTCCAATCGTGTCCTTTGATACGTGCCATAACAAGAGTTACACCAACATATAATATGCTCTTGATAGTAAAATTCATCATAATTCCTATCGAAGGACACATGTGAAGTCGTTGCATGGGTAGGAGGTGGTGGAGTACCCTCTGATTGATCAGAATCTACACATAATAAGAAACAAAAAAAATATAAGTTATGTGTCCATCAAATATATTTAAAATTAAATGTTTGATATACTTACAGTATATAGTCATTGCATGATGAGGAGACGGTGGTGGAGTTCCATCTGATTGATCAGAATCTACAAATAATGGTATTTGATATTAATAATCTGATTATCTACATACACAAAAAGTTTACATATACATATTTACACATAGACACATATTCACATATACACATTTACACATACACACATATTCACATATACACAACTACACATTATTGTGGGATAAATGCATGTATTTTGTATGAATGAGTGTATATGCATGCATGTGTGTGTACGTATATATGTGGATATGTATATGTGTGTTTATGTTATATGTATGTATATGTGTGTTTATGTTATATGTATGTATATGTGTATATGTATACATATATGTATGTGTATATGTTTGCATGTATATGTGTATGTAGGTATGTATATGTGGGTATGTGTATGTGTATGTGTGTGTATATATGTGTATGTATTCTGATCTTTTTTCTGTTTGAGATTAAATTAGAAGGAGATATTGTATGGTGGAAAAAAATAAGAGGCGACCTAACATACCACCTGAGACGTGGCATTTCAGCGAGTATATGCGAGATCGTCTTGATGCCTTTGTGAGTATTATTAAATTTTATATAATTATTTTTATGAATAATTTAATTGTTTTATTTATTTATGTTTGTTATATGTAATACAGGAGTATTATGGAGAGATAGATATGGATGAGGTGGAGAGATAGACACAGGAGGGACGATCTCGATCGTCACAGGGTGATCATGATGATGAGGATGAGGATGATCAGGATGATCATGATGCTGTTGATGATGATCATGATGATGATGATTAGGATTCTAGTTGATTATGACATTGGATTATATGTATTTACATTGATATATATATATATATATATATATATATATATATATATATATATATATATATATATATATATATATATATATATATATATATATATATTATATTATCTATATATTTTTCATTTCAGTTATGTTTTGAATTGTGTGCATGGTATTAAGTAATGAAGAGTTTTGTTCTATTGATTGTTATTATTGTTTATATTAAGCATGTGTTTTAATACTTTAATTATATAATTCATTCATATGTGTGTATGTGTGTGTATATGTATGTATGTGCATGTGTATGTGTGTGTATATGTATGTACACTACAAGGAATACGGGCGTGTAGCGACGGTTAACGCGACAGAATTTCGTCGCTATAAAACTGCAACTTGCATCGGAATTACCATCGAGTGCGGACCGTCGATTATACGACGCAAAAAATGACGGTATTTGCGACGCTTCCGCCTAACGTCGCTTAAACGACGCTTATCAAAGGCGTCGCTTAAGCAACGCTTTTCTGCGTCGCTTAAGCGACGCTTTTTTGCGTCGCATAAGCGACGGTCCACACCGTCGTATAAGCGACGGTGCAGACCGTCGTATACACGACGCTAAGCAAATGTCGCTTATACGACGATGCGTTGCATCGCTTATACGACGATCTGTTGACGGACAAAAAGTAAAACGTTGGAGGCTCTGCAATCGGCATTTTCACGCATCCGATCGAAGAGCTCTCCAACGTTCGCAATTGCGCTGCGCTTACGAGCTGAAGCAAGTATATGTAGAATTGTTGTTTTGCTTAAGCTCTCTGTTATTGTCTCCCTCTGTCTTTGTTTCTCTCTTTCTACATTTTTCTCTCTTTGAATTTTCTCTCTCTCTCTCTAGATCTCTCTCTCTCTAGATCTCACTCTCTCTCTCTCTCTCTAGATCTCTCTCTAGATCTCTCTCTCTCTAGATCTCACTCTCTCTCTCTCTCTAGATCTCTCTCTAGATCTCTCTCTAGATCTCTCTCTCTCTCTCTCTCTCTCTCTCTCTCTCTCTCTCTCTCTCTCTTCTCTCTCTTTATTGCAGGTTATTCAAGAAGCTAACCAAGCAAAAACTATGGATCACAATTGTAAGTACAATTTCTATTATTTGTAGATCATTTGAATTGTGTTATTTTCATTACATACCATACTCACACTTATTGATATGCACTCATACACTTATACATGATGAAGAAGCACACACACATGCATATACCTACATATACACATATACATGCACATACACACACATACACATAGAGTTATACATATACACACACATACACAAGAACATGCACATATTGATACATACATATACACTTATACATGCACATGCATATACATACATATACGCACACATACACATGCACATATACACATATACATGCACATACACACACATACACATAGAGTTATACATATACATGCATATACATATACACACATACACATGCACATGCACATACTCATACACACATATACACTTTATACATGCACATGCACATACATACATATACACACACATACACATGCACATACATACATATACACACACATACATATACACTTAGGTACACACATATGAATGAATTATATAATTCAAGTATTAAAACACATGCTTAATATAAACAATAATAACAATCAATAGAACAAAACTCTTCATTACTTAATACCATACACACAATTCAAAACATGACTGAAATGAAAAATATATAGATAAATATATATATATATATATCAATGTAAATACATATAATCCAATGTCATAATCAACTAAAATCCTAATCATCATCATCATGATCATCATCATCATCAGCAATATCATGATCATCCTGATCTTCCTCATCCTCATCCTCATGATCACCCTGTGACGATCGAGATCGTCCCTCCTGTGTCTGTCTCTCCACCTCATCCATATTTGTCTCCCCATAATACTCCTGTATTACATATAACAAACATAAATCAATAAAATAATTAAAACATTCATAACAACAAAATAATTATATAAAATTTAAAAATACTCACAAAGGCATCAGGATGATCTTGTATATACTCGCTCAAACGCCGATATCCAAAATGTGTAGCATACTCGATCTCGTGTTTCGTAGGATATCGGCCATAATCCTTTCGCTGCAATGAAACAAATAAAAAACATTAGTTGCTTGCATTTTAACTAAAATAAAAAATATACTCACAATAACACATATACTTACAAACGTAGCTACAAAACCATTATGGCCCATTTGGCCTAAGTGCGATGTGTGGCCCGACTCTACTCTCTTCTTTGCAGCAGCCTGTTTATTCAAGGAAAAAAATACATAAGTTAAATTAAAAAATTACTAAAATATCTAAAAATTATAAATATAAACTATTAATTTGTGTACCTTCTGCTGAGGAAATGACTCCTGAAGACGTAGCTGTCTACGAAAAAACTACCACGACTCAGGTGGTATGTTAGCTCGCCTCTTTTTTTTTTGACCATACAATATCTCCTGTTAATTTAATCTCAAACAGAAAAAAAAGTCAGAATACATACACATATATACACACACATACACATACACATACACATACACACATACACATATACATGCAAACATATACACATGCATATATGTATACATACACACATATACATACATATAACATAAACACACATATACATATCGACATATATACGTACACACACATACATGCATATACACTCATTCAGATAAAATACATGCATTTATCCCACAATAATGTGTAGTTGTGTATATGTGAATATGTGTGTATGTGTAAATGTGTATATGTGAATATGTGTGTATGTGTAAATATGTATATGTGGATTTTTTGTTTATGTAGATAAGCAAATTATTAATATCAAATACCATTATTTGTAGATTATGATCAATCAGATGGAACTCCACCACCGTCTTGTCTGAGGTGTAATGAGGTTTTGTTTACATGTAGGCACGCATATGGGTGAGATGTCAGTGTGCACCATTGGCAGAAAGCATATACAAGGGAGCATTATCAGCGAATTATGTGAATTATTCAAAGGAGAAAATCCTATTTGAGTTAATTCATGTGCGGACAGATAAGCTTATATCTCTTTTCATTAGAAAATCGTTGAGTGTCAGTAGAAAGGTTGTGGGTTTACAACGTGGACCCATCAACAAAGGAGAAGCATATACAAGGGACCATTAGCAGCAAATTATATGAATTATTCACAGGAGAAAAACCTATTTGAGTTAAATCATGTGCAGACAGATAAGCTTATATCTCTTTTCATGAGAAAATCGTTGAGTGTCAATAGAAAGGTTGTGGGTTTACAACGTGGGCCCATCAACAAAGGAGAAGCATATACAAGGTGAGTAGGTCGGAAATCTACTGAATGACTCAAATGTAAGTAATGAGTTCTCTATTGTTGTTAACAAAGCTTGACATCACCATCTGATGACCATAGTCATCACTTATTTTGTTAATCATGTTGCAACCAGGAGGCGGAGATTTGACAAAGACGACGAGAGTTTGAGTTAAAGAAGTTTATTCCCAGAGGAGATTTGGCAAACTTCTGTCCTCTGGGAATAAACTTCTTTAACTCAAACTCTCGTCGTCTTTGTCAAATCTCCGCCTCCTGGTTGCAACATGATTAACAAAATAAGTGATGACTATGGTCATCAAATGGTGATGTCAAGCTTTGTTAACATCAATAGAGAACTCATTATCTACATTTGAGTCATTCACTAGATTTTCGACCTACTCACCTTGTATATGCTTCTCCTTTGTTGATGGGCCCACGTTGTAAACCCACAACCTTTCTACTGTCACTCAACGATTTTGTCATGAAAAGAGATATAAGCTTATCTGTCTGCACATGATTTAACTCAAATAGATTTTTCTCCTGTGAATAATTCACATAATTTGTTGCTAATGGTCCCTTGTATATGCTTCTCCTTTGTTGATGGGCCCACGTTGTAAACCCACAACCTTTCTACTGACACTCAACGATTTTCTAATGAAAAGAGATATAAGCTTATCTGTCCGCACATGAATTAACTCAAATAGGATTTTCTCCTCTGATTAATTTACATAATACAATGGTGACCTGGATGAATCGCATGCAGAGAGGTTTCTCAAGATAGAGCAATCTGATTATAATGGACTAGTGCCAGCAGGATATACCTTCTTTCACGGATTGGCTATATAGTCATTTGCAATGTGCCAATGCAAATAATGAAGAAATCTCAGATGAGCAAAGAGAGTTAATGATAGGTTGTGAACAAAAGGTAATTTTATTAAAATATATATTTTATTTTTTTCATATATGTATGTTAGTTTCTATTTACTAATTGAATTTATTTTGCAGGCTCGAATGTTCACTAATATGTGGGCTTTTAGACAGCATATTAGAATCAAAGCCATTGATTCTTTACGTAAAACAGAGGATTCTAGTATTGTTGCTTGTTTCAAGCAACTATCACGTGCTAGCTCAAAAGACACGAACCTTATAGATAGCGAACTTGGTTACGTAGGAACTATTGTTGGTATCTACGAAATTTCATTTCGTACATTCAAACAGGTAGAAAAAAGTTTATAAATTTTTTTTAGAGTTAGTTATTTTTTTAAGCACCTAATAATGGGACGTTTTTGTTGTTATATATTTTGATAGGTCATTTTGAAGGTTGACTGGTATCGAGCGGAGTATAAAGGTAGTAATTCTACAATAAGAAAGGAATTATCTGGGTCTTGGGCAATTGATTCTTCCAAGGTAATGCGATCTACTAAAGAACCATATATTCTCCCTAGGCATATTGAACAAGCATTTTTTTATAAAAACCCAGATGCTCATCCTTGGTGGCAAGTCATTCATGTGCAACTTAGAGGTAGGTCATTGTTTGAACAATTTATTGTTAGAGAGATTGAAGAAAGTCCTCTTGATGATACATCAACATCTGGAATAGAAATTAGACTCATTATACGTGATAATGATACTAATCTTTTTGATGAAGAGGATAATTCTCTACATGCTGATTCTACTGATGAGGAAGAGGAATTACCAGAAATAGATATTAATCCACCAATAGATGATGTGATTCATGAGAACATAGATTTAACAATAAAAGAAATAAATGAAATCAATAAGGATAATGAAGATGAGACTATATTGATGTCTTACCAAAATGATGGCAATAATGAAAACATATGAGCAGATTAGATAGTAACTTGAAGCTTCTGAATGGATATCAGATAATAGGTTTTTTTTATTAACTTGAATAACGATGAATCCTACTAAAGAGATGAAATCATGTTCTTCTAAGTTAGAACATGAAGCTCGGGGGTATGCCTAATTATTTTATATATAGCTTTATCTTCGAGGAGTAAATTTTTATCATGTATGTATGCATATGTGTGTGTATTCATGTGTATTATATGTATACATATATTAGTATGCATATATATGTATTTCATGTATATGTATGTGTTTGCATGTGTCTGATATATGTATACATGTATTCATGTACGTAATATATGCAAGTGTTTATAATTGTGTACATGTAATATGTATATGTGTCTATGTATAAATATGTACATGTAAATATGTATGCATGTATATATATGTTTATGTGTGCATGTAGGCATGTACATGTATGTGTAAATATGTACATGTAAATATGTTAGTATATATATATATTTATGTGTGCATTTAGGCATGTATGTGTGAAGCATAATATATCTACTCCATTTTATATTTATGTATCCTATCTACATGATGTGTATATATCTTTACATATATTATGAATCATGATCCTCGTTGATTCGAGTAGCTATATATAGAGGCATAAGGTTGGGAGGAGACACATCTCTCTAGTAGGACGTCGGAGGTGTACATATACTTCAAACATATGGCTAAAAGGTTGAATTAGAGTTTTTAAATTAGGGATTTCAAAACCCTAATATCGAGATTAGTGCTCTCTCTCTCTCTCTCTCTCTCTCTCTCTCTCTCTCTCTCTCATATACATACATACCGTGCATTGTCACGACGATGCGCCATAAGTGTCCGCATCTCTTTTAAACACCATTTAAGAGACCACCCTGTCCCAAACTCCGTCTCAAGTGAACTGAGCACGTACTTTTTATCCCTCTCATCATGCTCACTACAAAAATAAAAAACATAATATAAATAAAACATAAGATATATATTTAAATTTATATGTAAAACTTTTACTTACTTCCACGGTAAGTGGATAAAGCGCAAGTAAGAGTCGCATAGTGCACGCATTCTCCTCTTGAACTCCAATCCATTTCCTATGTATACAATATTCCCCTCTGGCTCTATGTCGCACTCTAGTCCTAACGTGCCTATGCATGTCCTCATAGGCAACGTCTCTGCTCTGCTATCACGTGCTGGAGGTGGTATAGGTGTCCTGAAAATAGATAGATAGAAATAAATAAAAATATGTGCTATAATATCATTAAAAAAATTTATGAAAAAAAACATACCTATGAGCAGATAGCTCTCTTCCTGCATGTGGATCGACAGAAGAGCCCTCGTCTGATCGCGTAAGCATCTGGATCGTATAATCCAGCTCCTCATCGGACATCTCTGCGTAGTCCCGCATTATGGCCCCTAGAGTATCTGACGGAACTCTTGCTCTCATAAGACTTTTTATGAGAGTGAGTTTCGCCTTTCTCTCTTTATTGGGATCCATAATACCTAACATATAAAACAAAATGGTTAGAAATCAATATATATATACGTGTATGTGTGTGTATGCATGTGTATGTGTGTGCATGCATGTGTATGCATCATTATGTGTGTATGTGTGTAGGTATATGTGTGTGTTGTCTATGTATATGTGTGTGTGTCTATGTGTGTGTATGTGTTTATGTATATGTATGTATCTATGTGTGTGTATGTATCTATGTGTGTATGTGTATGCATGTATGTATGCATATGTGTGTGTATGCATATGTATGTGTGTGTATGCATCATTATGTGTGTCTATGTATGCATTTGTACGTGTGTATGCATCATTGCCTGTGCATGTGTCTATGTGTGTATGTGTGTGTATATGTGTGTGTGTCTATGTGTATGTGTGTGTGTTTATGAGTGTGTATGTGTTTATGTCTATGTATGTATCTATGTGTGTCTATGTGTCTAAGTGTGTATGTGTATGCATGTATGTATGCATATGTATGTGTATGCATATGTATGTGTGTGTATGCATTATTATGTGTGTCTATGTATGCATGTGTATGTGTGTATGCATCATTACGTGTGTATGTATCTATGTGTGTATGTGTGTGTGTATATGTGTTTGTATGTGTATGCATGTGTGTGTGTATGCATGTGTATGTGTATATGTGTATATGTGTGTGTATATGTGTGTATGCATGTGTGTGTATATGTGTGTATATGTTTGTATGCATGTGTGTGTATGCATATGTATGTGTGTGTATGCATTATTATGTGTGTCTATGTATGCATGTGTATGTGTGTATGCATCATTACGTGTGCATGTGTCTATGTGTGTATGTGTGTGTATATGTGTGTGTGTCTATGTGTATGTGTGTGTGTCTATGTGTATGTGTGTGTGTCTATGAGTGTGTATGTATTTATGTGTATGTATGTATCTATGTGTGTGTATGTGTATGCATGTATGTATGCATATGTGTGTGTATGCATATGTATGTGTGTGTATGCATAATTTTGTGTGTATGTGTCTATGTGTGTGTGTATACATTATGACAGTGTATGTAAGCATGTGCATTATGCATGCATATAAGTATGTATGTATGCATATGCATATGCATTATGTATGCATATGCATATGCATTATGTATGCATATGCATATGCATTATGTATGCATATGCATATGCATTATGTATGCATATGCATTATGTATGCATATGCATTATGTATGCATATGCATTATGTATGCATATGCATTATGTATGCATATGCATATGCATTATGTATGCATATGCATATGCATTATGTATGCATATGCATATGCATTATGTATGTGTATGCATATGCATGTGTATGCATATGCATGTAAGTATGTATGTATGCATATGTGTGTGTGTATGCATATGCATGTAAGTATGTATGTATGCATATGCATATGCAATATGTATGCATGTATGTATATGTGTGTGAATGTGTGTGAATGTGTGTGTGAATGTGTGTGTACATGTGTCTGTATGTGTGTATGCATGTGTATGTGTGTGTATGCATCATTATGTGTGTATGTGTGTGTACATGTGTCTGTATGTGTGTATGCATGTGTATGTGTGTGTATGCATCATTATGTGTGTATGTGTGTGTATGTGTGTGTGTCTATGTGTATGTGTGTGTATCTATGAGTATGTATGTGTTCATGTGTGTGTATGTGTCTATGTGTGTATGTATCTGTGTGTGTGTATGTATCTATGCATGTGCATTATGTATGCATGTAAGTATGTATGTACATTATATGCATATGCATATGCATTATGTATGCAAATGTATGCATGTATGTGTTTATGTGTGTATGTCTCTCTATGTGTGTGTATGCATATATGTGTGTGTATGTGTGTGTATGTGTGTGTATATGTGTCTGTATGTGTGTATGCATGTGTATGTGTGTGTATGCATGTGTATGTGTGTATGTGTCTATGTGTGCATGTGTGTGTATATACTATATGTGTGTGTGTCTATGTGTATGTGTGTGTACCTATGAGTGTGTATGTGTTTATGTGTGTATGTGTCTATGTGTGTGTATGTGTTTATGTGTGTATGTGTATGCATGTATGTGTATGTGTGTGTATGTCTCTCTATGTGTGTGTGTGTATATGTGTGTCTATGTGTGTATGCATGTGTATGTGTGTGGATGCATCATTATGTGTGTATGTGTCTGTGTGTGTATATGTGTGTGTATGTGTGTGAGCATCTATGTGTGTGTATGTGTGTGCGCGTCTTGTGTATGTGTGTCTATGTGTGTGTATTTGTGTGTATGTGTGTGTGTCTATGCGTATGTGTGTGTGTGTGTGTCTATGTGTGTATATGTGTGTGTGTGTAAGTGTGTGTGTGCGCATACCTGTCAACCGTCTCCCTTCTCTCTCTCCCTCTCGCGCGCGCTCTTTCTCTCTCGCTCTCTCTCGGTCTTGCGTTCAAGGCCCGGCACAAATGTGTCGGGAGAATTGAAATTTTCTTTTTTACATTCCAGAGCGTTGCATATGCGACGCTCTGCAGTTTGCCAACGTCGCTAAGTGCGTCGCTAGTTAGCGACGCACTTAGCGACGCTTTGGTGTTGCGTCGCATAAGCGACGCTACCGTCGCTTATGCGACGATGCTCGGCCAAAAAAAAAAATCCGATTTTTTTACCGTCGCTTATGCGACGATTTCATCGCATAAGCGACAGTTTTCGTTTTTTTCCCGATTCGGGGGTGTCGCTACGCCCCCCTTTTTCTTGTAGTGGTATGTGCATGTGCATGTGTAAGTGTATATGTGTGTATGAGTATGTGCATATGCATGTATATGTGTGTGCATATGTATGTGCATGTATATGTGTAACTCTATGTGTATATGTGTGTATGTGCATGTATATGTGTATATGTAGGTATGTGCATGTGTGTGTGCATGTGTATATGTGTTTGTACGTATGTGCATATATATGTGTATCTATGTGTATAATGTATGTATATGCATGTGTAAATGTATGAAACATGCATGTGTATGTGGATGCATTTCCATTTGCATCCATGTGCATGCATGTGGATGTGCATATACATGTATTTACGTATATGTTAATGTGTGTATGTATGTATATATATATATATATATATATATATATATATATATATATATATATATATATATATATATGCAATAATGCATGCATGTAAGTCTTTTTATGTGGTTGTAGAAATGTTTGTGCATATGCATGCGTATATGTGTGTATATCTAAGTGTATGTGCACATGTATGTGTGTGTATATATGTGTGTGTATGTGCATGTCATGTATATGTGTATATGTGTGAAAGTGCATCTTCATCATGTATAAGTATATAAGTGCATATCAATAAGTGTGAGTATGCTATCTAATGAAAATAACACAATTCAAATGATATACAAAGAATAGAAATTGTACTTACAATAGTTAGCCATACTTTTTGCTTGGTTAACTTCTTGAATAACCTGCAATAAAGAGAGAAAGAAGAGAAAGAGAGAGAGAGGAGAGAGAGAGAATTCAAAGAGAGAAAGATGTAGAAAGAGAGAAATAGAGACAGAGGGAGACAATAAGAGAGAGCTTGGGCAAAACAACAATTCTGCATATACTTGTTTCAGCTCGTAAGCGCAGTGTAATTGCGAACATTGGAGAGCTCTTCAATTAGATGCGTGAAAATGCCCATCGAAGAGCCTGCAACGTTTTAATTTTTTTCTGTCAAGAGAACGTCGTGTAAGCGATGCTAATGCATCGAAAAAACCACTAGAGTTGACGTCGCATAAGCGACATTGTTTCGCATCGCTTATGCGACGCTGATTAAAACCGTCGTGTTAGTGATGCTCTATGTGAGCGTCGCACACCCCATCATGCCACACGTCGAAAAAAACATCGTTTGGCTTGTCGTTTAATCGACAGTGCACGCTCGACGCTCATTGCGATGCATTTTGCAATTTTATAGCGACGAAATTGTGTGGCTTTAATCGTCGTTATGCGCCCGTATTCCTTGTAGTGTAAATCAGTATAAATGACAAGAATAGATGCTTGATATGTATTATAATAGGTGCTTGAAATGATTTATAACTACTAACATATTCTTTATAGAGAGAGTATACTCTACTATGATTTCAAATGAACAAACATGGTCTTTCCATCATCATCATTTCTTCTACTTTTTGAGAAAACTTGCATATTCTTTATAGACAACTTATGCTGTACTGCAATTTCAAATGAACAGGCATGGTCTTTCGTTCACTATCATTGACACTGTTGATGTAGACGTCAAGAAACCCGTTTATAGACACACAATGGTTATCCTAATTGGAAATGGCCTAGTAAGCTCAGTTCTAAATTATATATATATATATATATATATATATATATATATATATATATATATATATATATATATATATATATATATATATAATGAAAGTATATAATTGAGTTATATACTTGCGTAATTCAATTTTTCATCGATTATTTTTATAAATACTGCGTTGTTTTGAAACCGATTTTATCAATGATCTTGGAGTATGTACATAAGGCTTCAAAACATGTTGTAAGTTTTTCCATACTTTATGGTGCATTATTCTCTTAAGGATTCATTATTTCTCGAATTTATATTAGTAGATATTGACATAAGTCTATTGGTTTCGTCCTCTAGTTAGTGCAGTAAGACCTTTTCTTCATCCATGTCCCGTAGGACAGTCGATTGCTTTGGCATTATCTTGAGGCGGAGGTCCAGGGTTCAAGCCTTGGGCTGGACATGTATGGTTTTGGCTAGTAATATTAGTTGTATTGTTGTAACCTTGTCTAACCCCTAATTTGTGGGATTGGGGGGTCCCGAGGGTACTATGCCCATTCACTTATATAGTTGCACTTTCAAAGTTAAAGCTCGGGGGAGTAAGCTTTCGCTAAACCTCCATTAAAAAAACATTCTTTTCTTGCAAGGATGCCTCTTTGAACTGTTGAAATCTTTTTCAATTCAGTTTCTTATTTCTAAAGGATCATGCCTCCTATTGATTAATGTTTTATTCTTATTACATTGTTGATACGTTTCTTATAGGATTGAACTCACGTGGAGATGTACAAACGTCCAAAATAGAGATATATTCACATGTAAGAATAACACCCTATGTCCTACAAGTATGCATGAGACAATTTCTTTGTCTCATGATAGTGAGAAGGATTTTGATTCCATTGCAAAGTCAATAGAGAATAACTTCCGTCATGAACATCCTTTCCCACGTACTCCCTTTTGTTCCCAAGTACTCCCCTTTCTTCTTTACAATGTAACCATGGAATACCTATCAAGTCAAATCCAGTTCTCTCCTTCCTCCTATGGCTTATACTGCACAATGCTGTGCGGTGTGGTGCTAAGGACAAGAATTTCAACATTAATAATGGTGTTTGTATTTTTTGTGGTAATGTGGAAGATCTCCCCCACCTCTTTATCAATTGTAAACATGCTTAGTGTTTTTGGAGATTCCTACTCCCTTTTTGTCTTCCATCTTGGTTACAAAGGACTACTGTTAGGAATCTGCAACAAATTTGACTTTGTGTTATGGAACATGTGGAGAGCTAATGTTCTGAGGAGTATTTGGAAGAGCAAGAATGGAGCTGTTTTCAACAACAAGAAGCTCACCGATTCTGCTATTTTCTCTATGCTTGCTAGATTAAGGACTATGGGATTAAGAGCTCTTGCTGACACAGTTGAGGCTCTTGATGAAGAGTTCTCTCTCATTAGGCACTTGAGCAGTACTAGACCTAGCAAATGAAGAGCTTCGCTCCTGAGATTGTTCTCTACCACTCGGATTGATATGGTGGATTTGTGCTTCTAGTTGTTTGTGCTCTCTGGCCTTGTAATGTTGCACGCCTCTCTTGTTTGATATGTTGTCATCCCTTGTTGTTAGACATCATACATGTGTTTTGTTTCTGTAACTGGCCTTATCATTAGTGGTTGTTTAGTTTTAGGTGGGGGGATCGATGATCTTGCCCTCTGTATATTGATACTTGCCTTTATTAATTAACTTCTTATTCTCTCTCTCAAAAAAAAAAAACCAACAATTCAAACCCAGAAACTTCTAGCATGGATCACGATTTACAACACAAGAAACCGCACATAAGAACATTTTGCTCCATTTTGATATGCGCTTTCCAAAACGCGTGCATCAACTCAAGGGAGAAAGACGACAACACCATGGACGACTGATTTTCTATCATTTTCTATGTTGACTTTATCTGTATCTTTATATATATATATATATATATATATATATATATATATGCATAATTTTCTATGTTAAGTTTATCTGTAAGTGTAACAAAATTCCGTCTTAATAATACCTTTAATATTATTCCTTCTTAATGTAAGTATAGAGAAACATTAAAGCACTGCCTTCGTTGAATCGTATCAGACATTATACTGTACTAGACAAGATGGATAGAATAATACAGAAATCAGGGATTGTAGAAGAAGTAATAAAATTCTTTGATGGTTTTCTTGTCTCAGGGTAGGTGGCAAATGAGTTTTTTTTTTTTTTTTTTTAGAGAGTATAATGAATTGAAAACACACTCACACACCCAACCTCTTAAGGTAGAGGCATCCATGTGTGAGGAACTCATAGATACATGTCCAACCATAACTTGAACTCAGGACTTCCTCTCAAAAACTCAAGACTTCAAACCATTAAGCTACACAGGCTTGGACAGTGCACTTTGGACAGTGCACTTTGCATATGGAAATAACTCGTGGATTCTGTGGGGGGCGTCCAAAAACAGTACAGTAGTACGGTATGATGCAAAAAGCTGTTCGAAATCTAAATCATTGACTTCATTCAGCGCAGATTTTGACTATTATCTCTTTATAATCTTCAGTGAGGACCCGTAGTTTACGTGGAGATATCCCAAGTACTTTGGGCAATTCAACGTATTCTCTGATGCGTTACAGCGACATTCGATCTGAACAGGATATGAGGTATAAGGACATTCTACCTGAAGGGTTGTCATTGCGATGTCGCTCTATCTTGACGAAGGAGGATACGCCAACATTTTGTAAGGCGTAATATCTATCCAGAAAACGTCGACTCAGGGGGTCCCTGGAAGGTAGGAAGTTGCGATCATGTCTGTTCGCACATCAGTAGCGACCGAGCAAGGAAGCTGATTCTCTTGAGATAATGAAAGTAAGATTGCAAATACAACACGAAACATTAAGCATGATGCTGTCACGAAAATGAAGCAAGCACCTCGGGTTCACTCGGCACCCGTCTGTGAGTGAGATGACTTGCTTGCTTGAGTGTGTTTTATTTGTTAGAACGCCAACTTCACTTGCATGAAAGAAAAAAAGCTTGCATTATAAAGAAAATGGCCCGAAGATGATTACAAAGAAACGGTCGAAGCCGGCTCACGTTAAGCATTGTCGGTAAACGCAGATAATGGCCAGCCCGCATTAAGCATCGCAGGCAAACGCGTTATAATAGACTTTTTGATGGCATGGAGTGCTCTTTCAAGAAGTGCTTGCTGAGGGAACTAGCTCGAGAGTTACAACACGTCGTTCGTAAGGTCGCTTAGAGTCACTTGAATTCTTGACCTCGGACGCTCACTATGTCCCCCCTTTAAGTAACGATAATTTGGCACCTCACTGCAAACTCTTCAAGCACCAAGTTGTCTTGGATCGAAATACAAGGGGAGGGGCTCTTGCCGACGGGTACTTCCAGATGCAGAGGCGGAGCATCTTGTTTATCTAGTAATGGCGTTCCAACATTAACTCTGTAAGAGGCATGAGTTCTATCTAGAAAGGCCTGAACTCATGTTTCTCTGCAGATTTCCTCTGGAGTAGAAGCTTGTTTCCCGCAGAGAAACAAGGAGCTATGGAGCTTAACTAAGTACTAGCTTAGCTAAGTACTGACACGCACGAGCTTTAAGAATGTTATTGCTGCTTGTAGGAATCGATTGAAGACTTTCTATCATTTATCATCAATGGATTGAGCACGCCGCCATTAACAAGGAACAATGCGCCTGATAGAAATTTGAGCATAATGCCTGTAGATTTTGGATGCAATCTCAAAGCTAAGGCAGCTTTAGAAGCGGAACTTTGGCCTGCTTCCTGTATGTAAGTGTGTGTGTATATGTATGTATTCATGTATGGAAGCACGCATATGCGTGCACCCACATAGACACATACATTCTACGATAGAATGATCCAAACATGGTGAAATTTTCGATGATGGACATCAGTATAAGCTTCGAGAGAGAGGGGGAAATGAGGTGCCAGTGGTCCAATATTCATATAACCATCGTCACAACCATTTATATAAGCTTCCAAATATGTAATACCATAGGTTTCACAATAGGAGAGATTATAGTAGTTGCTATAGCCGTTGAAACCATACTATTAATCACATGCATAACATAGTTCGTTGAACGCATCCCTGATTTGTCTTTCTACGAGAAGGCGTTGACAATGACCCAACATAAAGAAGGTGCAAACGTTCAAAACTACAAATCAAAGATGATAGATCCATTCTACCTTATGACACGCATATCTGGACCTCTCCCTCTCTCTCCATCTAACACCATCTCTCCATCTAACACCATCTAGACCTCTCCCTCTCTCTCTCCATCTAACACCATGTGCCCCCAATACATATGCCACTCACATCAGTGCCACTTGGCACTCATGTGAGTGGCCTCAATCATAGAGACCCTCACGAGGGTTCTTACCCATCCTATTTCGTTTAAGTCGATTTTGATGTGAAAATGGTAAGTTGGAAGGTCGTACTAAAAGAAAGACATAGACCATGGTAGTTGTTTCCCTTGCACCTCATGTACTCTATGTACATGTTCATTTTTGTGCTATTTCTTCGTGTGCCATTTTGATTAAGTAATCTTCTCGAAGAGGAAATCACAAGCAAAATAGTTTAGCTTATCTTCATAGAATGCTGGAGAAGGAACCATATGAAATTATGAAATTTATGTGCAAAATTTTGGCGAATCAAAAATTTCATCCTTGAAATGATTAATGAGCTGGGTGATGATTGCACTATAGAGTGAAAGAACAATGAATATATAGTTGGAAACTTTAAAGGGATTCATATGGTCCTGTCCCCCATGATTGGTAGATGATGGAAGTCTATGGCATGTATTTTAAGATTAAAGACTGAAATTGCACCTCCAAATCTTTTAAGCTGTTTAGATATTATGTAGAAGCAAGTTGATGGGACCCATTCATTCTCTTCCATTAAAAAAAAAGGCTAGGCCTTGAAGCTCTCACTAATAATTTTTTAAAAACCTTTATAGAATCGATTGTGGGATCACTTGGCGTGGTTTGGATAGAGGGAGAAAATTTTGTGCTTTGCTTGGATATCTCGATGAGGAATTTATCAAAGTTATCCATAAGAAAGATAACAAAAACATCATATAAACTAGCATGTAACAACCATGTTGAGAACTGGTTACAAAGTCTTTCAGAAAGCTGTTGTAAATTGCATTATCTGTCATCTCCAAGCATGGATCCAAACATATTAGAAAATACTCATAAAGAAAAGTGATATTTTAATATCCACTATAGATACTTAGGAAGATCTCAACTACGCAAAGGCTTCTAGACAAAACCTTAAGTTTCCTAAGATTGAATCTGAAAAATCGTACAAGATGCTTGAATGTGATTTCATTATGAAATCCCATAAGAACATGGATATCAGTTCATAGAAAATGTCTCTACCCTTCAGGGAAACACCCCTTCTTAAAACAATATTAGTGGTAATTGTTGCTCTTTGTTCGATATGGAGATCCATCAGATAAAGATGTTAAATAGCCATATCTTTTTGTTATTTTTGGTGATGGGCTTAGTTTCTGGGTAAAAGAACATGTTCAAGAGGGTAGCATCACTCACATATTACTTCCTCAAGGTTCTAACCACTCATGCACATGATGTTTGTGGACAACACCAATGTTTTCTTGCATAAGGAAATATTTTACATCCGCGAATTCCAAAGGTATCTAAAACCAGTTTATCCTACCTCTAGATCAGAGATCAAAAATCTGCTTTCAAGATGTTCAACAAGAAAATCCCCCTTATTTCATCCATTATGAAGTATGCCAAAAGACCGCTTTGGGTGAAATCCTCTATTTTTTGGACGTCCCCTTAGTCTTGGATATTGCACTGCGTTTGCATTGGGATTGGGTGATGCAAGTTGGAGACCGATCTCTAATACTAGAAGGGCGCTATGCAACTAAATGAGACATGGAAAACATTCGTGATTGAGATGTATTTCATGTTGGAGTTAGACGTCTGCGGAAGCACGCGAACAACAAAAGGAAGAAGAAGAAGCTTGGAGCACAACACATAATACTAAATGTATTACCACTAGAATGTAAAAAGATGAGTAACCCGTTAGGGCTATAGGTGTATATGCAAGCCGGGGGAAAAACATCCTAAAGAGGGGGAAAAGAGCCCCAGTGTTTCTAGTGTGTTCACACACATCACTAACAAAATATATCAACAAATCCCCCTTGGAGTGATGCGGTGAACAAGGAGTTGGCACTCATGTATAAGGAAGTGCCAAGCTATGTGGAATCAATCCATAAAAGGAAGCCCAAAGCTTTGCAGAAAGCTTCAGACTTCTCCCTAGGCAGAGCCTTTCTGAAAAGTTCTGTAATGTTCTCTTGTGTGGGTTCATATGCCAAGCTCATGTTTCCAATAGAGAACCTCTCCCTCACATAATGATAATGCACCTCAATGTGCTTAGTGCGAGCATGGAGCATATGGTTCCTCGCAACTGTCGATGCGCTTTGAGTGTCAATGAAGATGGTGGTGCCAGAAGACTAACCAACACCCAAATCAGCCATAAGGCATCTAAGCCTTCACACACTCAAAAGTTTCTATGAAAGTTGCCCTATACTTAGCCTCACAACTGGAAGTGGCCACAGTAGGCTACTTCTTGCTCAGCTATTTAAAACAAATCAATAGAGATGATTTTGTGTTGAAATCGCCTTTGAAGATATGTGACTTTAGACTTGAAATAATTAGCCTATAGTATCTTCTTAGACAACAAGTGCATACATTTATCCAGTTTTTTTAATATATTTTTGTGATGTAAAATTATCTTTTTATTTTTTATGTTCCTCAATAAGGTAATGATCTATCTGTATTCTAAAATTTAGGGTTGCAAGAATCAATAAGATTTTGAGTGCCTCCACATAAAATATATGGATCTTAAGTTCCACATTTTGAAGGCTCTCAAGTGGAAATTAAAGGGCACTTGATCCACTGTTGTTGACATTCAAGCTCCAACCTTAGTTGTAAATGGAACATTAGATGGATGCCACTTGGAGCTAGATGGGGCAAGTCTTCAAGTACGAAAAATCAAGATCAATTTTAAATTTGAAATCCCCCCTCAAAACAACCATATTTTGAATCACACTTAGGTGTGATGAAAAGCTTGTAATTTAGGAAAAGTGATTCCTAACTTGTAGGGAATCTTTTCAGTTATATATGTACATAGAGAAGAGCTTTGAATGCACAGATCATGCATATGTGTGTGCTCCTAGAGAGTTTCGGGAAGCAAACTAGTAGGGCCCTAAGCTAAGCAAGCCCTCTTCTTGCTTACTTGAGTGATTTAAATAAATTTTTTGTAGTCATAGGTTTTGTGTGATTGTTCTAGATTGCTTTGAGCGTTGATCATATTTCACTTGTCATATCGCACTCATTTCTTGTAATCTTTGGTTTGTTAGAAAGATAATCCACTCTTCTGATGTTTCTTCAAAGCTTGTGTCAATTCTTTGCATATTCTTAGAGAAGTAGGTCTAGAAGTGAGCAAGTGCCTATTTGTGTATGCCTAGTGAAAGCCATCACTTATTTGTCTTAGAGGCATTGGCTCTTACAGTAGGAGTAACCATTTTGTAGGAGATAACATGCATTTTCAAGGTCTCTAAGTTTAGTTTATGTGTGCAAACTATCTCAAGCTCAATTATCAAAATCACAAAGATTCAATTGTTTCAACAAGAGAAATTTTGTAAGTGTGCGTGTGAGGCCACCATTGCTTCAAGGTTGCATAGGGAAGCTACTTCTCCCATTAGTGATACCAAAGCTATTCGACATGAAAAAGCATTCGTGAAGGATCAAGAGAAGCCATTAAAAGATCATGAAGGAAAGAGATCAGCTAGATCAAGTTCAAAAGCACACACCAAGAAAAGGGGAGTCCACTAGTGATGAGGAGGACATAAATCTCATCTGTTGGATACATTTTGAAGTTCAAAGGTAAAGTTTTTGTTATTTTTAAGTTCCTCTACGTCAAAGGGATCTATGAGAGTGCATTAGAGGTCACTATGTGTGAATAACATACTCAAATCAAGAAGTTGGATAAGAATAATTATCAGCCATGGAAGTTTAGAATCTCTAGTTATCTCATGGGAAAAGGCTTATGGTGTCCCATTAGCGCACACATGGAAGACCTAGATTATGAGAGAATCCAAATCATGGTCAACTAAGGAACTTCAGAGAGTGTAATGAGAGAGAGATAATAGATTCATCTTCATATAATTTCAGCACATTATCAATGCCATGATAGGGCATATACAAGACTTAGATACTTTTATGAAAGTATGGGAAACGATAGAAATGCTCTACTCCATTTCATCTAAAGCCAAGAAGATTTATTTGACTAACTAACTTAAGAAATTAAAGAAAACACCTAGTAACTACATAAATGACTACATTTGAAAATCGAATAGGTCAATGATGCATTGGGTTCCATAGGTTGTCACATAGATGATGATGATGACCTAGTCGCATACACCTTCAATGGGCTTAGGGATGATGAGAAGTGGAAGGATTTTACAACATCTTTATATCTCAAAGCAGCTCTTCCAAACTTTGAGAAGGTGGCCTTGATGGTCACTAAGAACTAGAATATTGGAGGCTCAAAGAAAAAGGGCAAGAAAGCCCAAGATTTCTATGCAAGTAAAGGCAGAGGAAGACGAAGGAATCAATGCAGAGGAAGAGGCCCACAAGGGAGAGGATCAAATGGCGATTCGGATCAAGAACAAGGAAGCAAATACTCTTCATCGAGATAGAGAGACAAGTTCAGAGGTAGAGGAGAAAGTTCTAATGAGAATAGAGACAATCAGAATGTAGAAGAATGCTTCATTTGTGGCAAGTATGTACACTATGCAAGAGATTTCTATCAGGGAGAAGAGAAATTCAACCTACAAAGGTCAAAGTCATTATGCATCTACTTCAAATTAAAATGAAAGCATGTTAGCTATGATGTAGAGGAGTGACTACAAGACACAAGGTTCAAGCACATGTTATATTGATAGTGGATGTAGCAACCACATGAGTTGCAACAAGGAGTTCTTCTCAAATATGAAAGTACCATATCCTCATGCTATTACACATATAGGTGATGTTATGTTGGATGGTTACCACAAAGCCAAGTGTTTGAAACATGTTCTTCATGTTCCCAAAATCACAAAGAACTTAGTTTTTGTGGGAAAATTGTTGAGAGAGGATTGCAACTCAAGTTCAATCAGAAAGGATGCTTTATGGAAAACCCTAAATAAGGGTATAGATTGATAGACAACGGTAGGAAGGAGGGAAGGCTATTCAATTTGGATGTGAAGCCTAACTTCAACCACAAAGCTTACTTCACATTTGGAAAGTACAGGAAGGTAGTAGAATTTGACCTATGGCATAGAAGGTATGAACACATGAATACTTAGAGATCGAAGGATATGGAGTAGAAGAGGTTAGTACTAGGGTTACCTAATATCTATAATAAAAATCTCAAGAATTTGTGTGAAACTTATCAATTAAGCAAGCAAACAAGGTTACCATTTAAGAAGAGAAATTATGTAAGCTATCATCCATGACCTCATTCATACAGATGTTTGAGGACCCACAAAACATAATCCAATTGGAGGAAATAGGAACTTTGTAATTCTCATTGATGGTCATATAAGGATGACTTGGCTATATTGTATGAAGCACAAATTAGATGTCTTTATTATTTTAAGATGTTCAAAGCTATAGTCGAAAGACGATGTGATAATTACATCAACTGTTTAAGGTTAGATGGAGGGGGAGAATATTTCTCCCATGAGTTCTCTAATTTCTTGGAGACTAATGGTATCAAAAGATAAATCACATGTAGGTACGCACCACAACAAAATGGTGTATTAGAGAGGAAGAATAGGTATATTGCAGAATGCACTATGGCCATGATGAAGGAGATGGGTATGCCCAATTGCTACTAGGATGATGCAACAAACACAACTATATATATCATGAATAGAGCTTCCACATCACGTATACATGCTATCACACCTTAGGAATCTTGGTATAATAGGAAGCCGGATGTTTGGAACTTGAGAGTCTTTGGTTGCACGTGCCATGTACTAATTCCAAATGAATTAAGGACCAAACTTGATGATAGATCAGAAAGGTGTGTCTTCATACGGTGCACATGATCAGAAGGGTTATAGGTTTTATAACCCCACAACAAAGGAACTAAAGGTATGTGAGATTTCATGTACTTTTACCTTAGTATGCTACGAATGTGTTTATGCATGGTAATGAAGATGAAGGAAAGAGGATTTCAAGAGATGAACCAGAGAGCATTGTTCTTAGTGGACTAAAAGAGCGAAGTTCTCAACTATCATGGGATAGATATAGTCCTACATCAATGAAATTGATTGATTCAAGGAGTAAAGGTTAAGGCAAAATCATAGAATGAGAAGAAGTTCAAGAGCTATGGATTGAGCTCAATACATACCATCATAGGAAGAAGGGGAAGAGCTCAAAGCCAACAAAAACAAATATTTAAATCATTGGAGTGGTGAGACAAGAAGGTCCAATAGGGAAAGTTATCCAATTAAAATACTTACCTATGATTCATTTATGGTCAGCCATTATGCTTATATGAGAAAAGTCATTGAAGAGCCCACATTCTTTGAAGAAGCAAACACATGTACATAATGACAAGAAGCTATGCAAGAGGAGATCAAGGATTTGGAAGAGAACCATACTTGGACTCTTGTACAAAGGAAGAAATATATGAAGGTAATTGGAAACAAGCTTGTTCATAAGGTAATTAAGAAAAATTCAAATTGTAGCATTGCAAGGTATAAAGCGAGGCTTGTGGCCAAAGGATTTTATACAAACATATGAAATAGACTATGAAGATACTTTTAGCCCTATGGCTAAGATGAGTACCATCACATCTATCATTGTCATTGTAGCAACAAAGAATAGGAATATGTATCGACTTGATGTGAAGAATGCATTTCTCAATGGAGAGTAAGAGTAGGTTGTGTACATGGACCAACCATTAGGGTTTCAAGACAAAGTCAAGGATCATTATGTTTGCTAGTTCAAGAAAGCATTATATGGTCTCAACCGAGACCCAAAGGCATGGAATCCAATGCTTTTGAATTATTTGATCAATTTTGGTTACAATCAAAGCAAGGTAGATCCATCATTGTTCTACAAGAGGGAAGGTGAATTATCTGTTTACTTATGTGTATATGTAGATGATTTATTTATTACAAGAAATAATGCAGAAGGTATCAAGGACATTAAAGGGAATCTTGGAAATGATTTAAAGGTCTTAGAACTTGGAGATCTAAGGTATTTTCGAGGATTTGAAGTCATATACAAGGACAATGGTATTTGGATCATGCAGAGAAAGTATATTTTGCATGTCTTGAAGAAGTACGGACTTATAGGATGCAAACCATTCAAAAAACGTATGGAGGTAAACAAACATATTGCTTCAATAGAAGGTAATGAAGTACATGATTCAATTTTGTATAGTTATATAGTTGAACTATACCACCATTACAAGGCTCTAGACCTAGCATATATAGCTGGTGTGCTATCTCAATTTGTGTAGACACATAGGGTTCCACATTTACTTACAGAAAAGAGGGTGCTCAAATATTTCAAAGGTATAGTCAGTGATGGTTTATTTTATCCTTTCGAAGATGAATTTCACATGAAATCATATATAGATGAGGATTGGGCTAGATCCAAAGAACATAGGAAAAGTACAAGTGGATATGCAATGATGCTTAGCAAGAAGGTCATCTCTTGGATCGCAAAGAAGTGACCCACAGTTGCTCTATCCTCCATTGAAGCTAGATATAGGTCATTCACTCAAGTGACTTGTGAGCTTATGTTTCTCAACAAGATAATGATTGAATTAAGTATGTAGGTTAATCAATTTCCAATCATGTATGAAAATATGAGGAGTGTGTACCTATCAGCAAATCACATGTGCTATGCTAGAAGCAAACACTTAGAGGTACACTATCATTACATCAAAGAGAAGGTACTCACTAAGGAGGTTCAATTGCAACATATAAGTATTAAGGAATATGTGCTCACATGTGCACCTAAGCCCTGGATTCAATTAGGTTGACACGGTTCAAGAAAGGCAATGGATTGTTGAGGTCAAGAATTGGACCCTAAAGCTTGAGGGGGAGTTTTGAAATTCAGGCTTCAACCTTAGTCTTAAGTGGACCATCACATGGATGCCACTTGGAGCTACATGGAGCAAGTCTTCAAGCACGAGAAATCATGATCAACTTTGAATTTGAGATCCTCCTTCACAAAAACTATATTTTGACTCACACCTAGGTGTGATTAAAAGCCTATAATTTAGAAAAAGTGATTCCTAACTTGTAGGGGATAATTACAACTCTATATATACACACAAAGAGCTTCAAATGTAGAGATCCTGTGTATTTGTGTGCTCCTAGAGAGTTTTGAGAAGTAAGGTAGTTAGGTCCATAAGCTAAGAAAGCCCTCTTCTTGCTTGCTTGAGTGATTTGAATAAAGTTTGTGTAGACATAGCTAGCACACAGAATTCTGTATGATTGTTCTAGATTGCTCTGAGTGTTAAGTAGAGTTCACTTGCCATGTATCACTCATTTCTTTTAATATTTTTTTAAGTTAATCAAGTCTTCTAAATTTTCCTCAAAGCTCATGTCAACTCTATGCATATTTGGAGAGAACTAGACCATAAGTGAGAAAGTGTCTATCTATGTATGCCTAGTCCATAACTTGTCTGTCTTCGAGGCATTGGTTTTCCTAGTATGCCTATGAGGCCACCATTGGTTCAAGGCTGCATGGGGAAGTTTCTAGTTCTCCAATCACTTTTTTCAACCATAAATTATCTAAACCTCTAGCTTAGAGCTATCCAAACTATTATCCCTATTAGAATCCTATAGAAGAAGTACAGTTAAGTCTTGAAATGTATAATCTCAAAAAAAGAAACATTCCAAAAACATCATTTCTCAAGAAACAAACTTTCTCTTTGGATTTTATTTTATTTTTATGTCTAGAAAGACAAATCTAACTTCTCAAAACATGATATCTTCGGAAAGGTATATAAGAATTTCTTATAATGTGGTGTCTCTTGTTGAAAAGTTATAGTCAATGACTTTTAATCAAAGAAATGCCCAAAAAGTATTTTGCATATTGATACATACCACAACTTCTCTCAAAAAAATCTCTTGAAATTAATTAATCATATCCCCTATGATTTCTTTCATTTAGGTAATCATGCTACCTCCCCTATGTTTTTTTAAACAAGATTTCTAGCACACAAGGAAATTTGAATTTATTATTAGAAAATATTTTTGGGGGTTTGTGATATTTAGGTATATGCATTTCCTCTCCACAGAACAAATAAAAAACGTCAACATGATTTACCTAATAATGCCACATCTTCACTTTACAAAGATAGTATCTTGAAGCAAAGCCATTCAATACAAGCGAAACTTCATACGAATGTAGACACTAATGAGTGGAAGCTCCTCGTAAAGTTGTATGGTCAATGGTGTCTTGTACCATGTGCAACCAGCTTGAGAGGCTTTCATCTTTCTCCTACCTTTACTAGAAAAATTGTCCCTCTCTCACATATACACAAGTAAATTGATAGTTCTTTTAGCTTTTTGAGGTAGATAGAGAGTCTTATTGTGCTATATGAAGCTATATGAGGTATGATGAGAGTGAAATCTCATATAAAAAGATTAAAGGAAAATTATTTTCTACTATTTTTTTCACTAATGTGGACTACGAGAAATAGAAATTTAACTAAATCTTGATTAAGTTGTGACTTACACTCATCTACAAGCCTTGCTCTTACAACTATAAGCAAACACATTTTTTTCTCCAAGATTTCTTGCAAGCTCAAATGCTTCAAATCTGCATATCAAACTAACATAGCCAAAATTCCTCTATGATGACTCCAAGGAATTTTCTTTTGTAGGTCTATAGTAGTAGAGAAATCGTGGCGCTAACACCAAATTTGTGAATTGGGAAGAATTTGTAATTTTTTTATTCTAGCACTTACGTAGTAAAACAAAGGAAAAGAAAGGCATGCATACAAATCCTAGCTAAGAGAAAAAGAGTAAGAATCTGAGATAGAATCCTATGAAACTTATAGAGAGACGCGCCCCCCTCAACTCGATTCCCAAATATCCTTATGATTTGCACAAAGAGTGTTACAATGTCCAACATGAATTGCATATAACAAACTTTGGTACATATATAGATTCTATTCTATCTACTTATGAGATTGTAACCACTCTAGAAAATCAAGTGTAGAGTGCAAATGACTCGCTATAGGGTTGAAAAGATGCAATTCATGCATGGAAAACAAATTAGCATAGTCATTTTTGACCAAAAGATAGAAAAAAAAGAAGCAAGGCATAGGAGAGAAGAGAAGAGACGGCACAAACAAGAATTTTACAAGATGTTGTTTGCAAATGAATGCAATATCTATAGAATGAGTTATTCATTGTGATTTTCAAAGAAAATATGGCAGTTTTATAATGTTTTGTGTACTTGTAGTTTACAATAGTCCTCTAGGGCTATTTGAAAATTGATACACTAGGAAAATTACAAAAGTCATGCAAACGTTTTATGTTTGGGAGTCTAGTTTACACCACCTTTTACTTCATAGGTCTTCATATTATTGGTCATTCATTCTTCTTCTAAAATGAACAACATATTATGCCTAAAGGGGGGATTTCTTATAGTCATTGATCCTTCTACCTAGTAAGAAAATTTTTCTTCATGGATAGCTCCTTCACTAGCTTGCCAAAGTTGAAAACACATCTTTCCTTCCAAATCTTCTAGAGTGCTTCAATTCTAATGAAATTCCACAAAGCACAGGAGCAATCAATAGGTTTGCCAGGTAGACCTATTTCTAGTCCACTTGATGAGGCAACAAATAGGATTATGTTGAGGGAGTTCTAGATCATAATAATTTTAGGAAAAGAGAAGAAAATGTGACCTAGGTCTTGTCTACCAATAGAGCACTACTTACACCATGAGGGAGAATTGAAAATTTTACTTGCTTTGAGGATCACTTTTTTGTTCTCAGTAATTCAGTTCCATAGGTACCTAAACTTAAATTCCCACCAAATCTAAGACCAATTCAGACACCACCTCCTATTAAGCTAGTCATGAAATCTCAGATTTTTATCGATTCTCAAAATAACCTCAAATTTATCCCATTTTGCCAATGAAAAATTTCCAACCAGGAAGGTTCTAAGCCACTCAAGAGGAAGATCTTTGAGTCTCCTAGGCATTGATTTTGTGTCTCGAAAGGAACCAATCTTCAAAGTCACTAGTGCTATTCGGATTAATATCCTCAAATCATGTCCCATGTATTCTATCTTGGTACCAAAGACGTTTCCAAATAATAAAATCTTTGTTATAGAGTCTCTAAGATCCCTATATGTTTTCTTAATCCACTCTTGGGATACCCGGAACTAGGAACCAAATAGAGTCTGCTTTGTTGATGTATAAAACACCACAAGAAATGAATTAATGTGACACTAGAACACCTCTATGGTCACCATTAACTCATTGCCACTCCAAACTTTGAGAAATGATAGCTTAAAGTGAGAACTTTGCTTCTACAGAAATTCCTAGTCACCGAAATGACATACCTTCAGTATTTTGCTAATTTCTCCTAGCTCAAGTATTATTTCTTGATGAAACTTTATAGGCTGAAACTAGAAGAGTAGAGCTTTCCAACAAGCTATCATATGCATCAAACGGAGCTCTAGAACTCAAGTTATGGCCCTCACAAGATGACCCTGTATGACCTTCCAAAACTGGAAATTTTTGCCTGTTTTAGTATTCCTGATGTCCAAAAATAAAAAATTCGATGCCTGGCATCGAATTTCAGTCCAAGTCGATGCCGGGCATCGACTTTGAGCTTTTTCAGGCCCTTTTTCTGCACCAGAAATACTCTCTTTTACACACACATGAAGAAGACCACTTGTATGCTAGAAGTCGATGCCAGGCATCGACTTTATGCTCAAACTCGATGCCAGGCATCGAGTTGCTCCACAAACTTCATATTTTTAAAAGATTCAACAACAGTTAACACACAGAGAATGAAAAAATGACTTTTGAGCCAAGATTCGATGCCAGGCATCGAATTGCTCAGAAAACTTGAACTTTTGAATTCATCATACAGTAGGCAAACATGGAGATGATGAAGAGAGACTCATACACAGAACTTTACTCAGTTCTTCTCATAACTATAAAAAACTCAGAAGTTTTACAGGTGCTTTCTCACTCAGAGAAGCCCGACTATACTCAGTCATACAAAAATGAGTTCTTCTCACTTTCTCATTGTCTTCCTCCTTCTTCTTCTTTCTCTCTCTCTCATCGCGTCAGTTAATACTAACTAACTTATATAGATTTTCTCATTCCCGTGATTTTAAAAAACTTCTAGAACTAAAGTGAACTAACTTTACAAATATGATACATTTGTGAATTTGTCCCTTCACATAGGCATGGGGTTTTCTTCCTAAGATTTGAACTTCAAATATATGTCCAGTTAGTGATTGTTTCTCCAACAGCTCCCCCTCAATCACTAATTGACATTCCCTGTTTCTTCATATCTTCTTCTTTTCTTTTACTCCTGCCATGCTTTTGAATCTGCTGGTCTTCACACCATCCAAGCTCTTTGTCATTATGTCTGCTAACTGATCTTTAGTAGAAATGTATTCCACTTCAATCTCTTTCTCCATTACCTTTTCTCTGAGAAAATGATACTGTATCTCTATGTGCTTTGTTCTTGCATGAAATACTGGATTTGCTGCAAGATAAAGTGAACTCATATTATCTCCATGTATTGTAGGTGTACCTTGATCAATGCCTAAGCTCTTGAACAATGTCTGCATCCATATGACTTCCTTAGCTGCTTCCACAAGTCCTTTGTACTCTGCTTCAGTTGATGATAATGCTACTGTATGTTGTTTCTTGGAACACCAACTTACAAGCTTATCACCAATGTATATCATGTAACCATGAGTTGATCTCCTGTCATCTTGATTACTTGCCCAGTCTGAGTCACTGTAGGCTCTCAACTTCAAATCTGATGTAAAAGGATAATATAATCCTTCCTTTATAGTTCCTTTGATATATCTGAGAACTCTTTGACCTGCAATCCAATGTGGGTCCTTTGGACAATGCATGAATTGTGACAAAACTCCCACTGCATAACTAAGATCAGGTCTTGTTAGTGTAGCATAAATCAAACTACCCACAAGAGATTGATACTTCCTCATATCTTTGTAGTCTGCACCATCATATTTACTGAGCTTGTGATTAACTTCAAGTGGAGTTGAAGCTTCTCTGCAATTTTCCATATCAAACTTCTTCAACAAGTTCAGAAGATACCTTTCTTGTGACACATATATGCCATGATCTGTATAAGTAACTTCCATTCCAAGAAAGTATGATAACTTTCCTAGGTCACTGATCTTAAACTCTTTCTCAAGTAATCTCTTTACCTCCTTGATTCCTTCATCTGAAATACCTGTGATTATAATGTCATCTACATAAATACAAATGTAGATTGTACCTTCCTCTGTTCTTTTGATAAGTAGACTTGAATCTGCTTTTCAACTTTGATATCCAAGATCATTGAGATACTTCACCAGTCTATAGTTCCAAGCTCTTGGAGCTTGCTTCAATCCATACAATGCTCTTCTCAACCTGCAAACAGAATTTGGATACCTGGAATCTATAAACCCTTGAGGTTGTTCCATGTATACCTCATCTGATATGTATCCATTCAAGAATGCATTTTTTATATCCAATTGACTTAGAGTCCATCCTTTTGAAGCTGCAATAGCAATGACTGTCCTTATAGTTGACATCTTAGCTACGGGACTGAATGTCTCATCATAATCTATGCCATAGGTCTGGGCATAGCCTTTCACCACCAATCTAGCTTTGTATCTGGCTATACTTCCATCTGCAAGCTTCTTCACTTTATAAACCCATTTATTTCCAATTACTTTCTTACCATTTGGTTTAGGAACAAGTTCCCATGTCTTGTTCTCCTCCAGTGCATTGAACTCTTCCTTCATTGCTTCTTCCCATTGCTTCTTACCTTTAGCTTCATCATAGTTCTGAGGTTCTTCATCATCTTTGACCATATATGCATAGTTCTTCTGAGTTATGTAAGAAGTATCATAAGAATACCTTTCTGGTTGTCTTCTAGTCCTGCTTGACCTTCTTGGTTCACATTCTTCATAAGTTTCTGGATACACCTCTTCATCAAATATAGGAGCTTCTTCATTCATTCTTGTTAATCCACTTCTGGATGTACTTGCTTGCATATAGTCTTCATCTCTATTCACCTGCACAATTGATTTTCCTTTCTCACATCTTCTTACCTCTTCTTCAAATTCTTCAGCTGTATGACTTTGATCTGCATACCAACTTTTCTGTTCATCAAATGTAACATCTCTAGAAACAATAAATTGTTTGGTTAGAGGATTCCACAATCTGTAACCCATCTGCTTTTCATCATAACCAATGAACACATATTTTTCTGCCTTTGGTTCAAGTTTATGCCTAAGTTGTGATGGCACATAAGCATATGCAATTGATCCAAACACTCTACAATGATCTAGTGTTGGTTTCTTACCCCACCAAGCTTCATATGGAGTCATTCCATTCAGAGCTGCACATGCTAATCTATTCACAAGATATGTAGCTGTATTTACAGCCTCAGCCCAAAGATAATTTGGACAGTTCTTCTCCTTTAGCATAGCTCTAGCAAACTCAACCAAAGTCCTGTTCCTTCTTTCTGCTACACCATTTTGTTGTGGTGTATTCCTGCAAGTTATTTCTCTCTTAATACCTGCATTCCAAAGATAATCATTGAACTCTTGGGAGAAGTATTCTCCCCCTCCATCAGACCTCAGTCTCTTAAGCTTTTGACCTGTGACTCTCTCTGCATATGCATGAAAATGCTTGAAAGCTCCAAACACTTCTGATCTTTCCTTCAAAACATATAATGTTATCCATCTTGTAGCATCATCAATGAAAAGAACATAATACCTTGAGCCACTGATAGATCCTTCTTTTTTTGGTCCCCATACATCTGTATGAATGAGCTCAAGTACTCCATCATGTTTGAATCCTTTCTTTTGAAATGGTAACCTGTGTGCTTTACCCATTTGACATGCTTCACATTTATAAACCATATGTTGACTTTACACATTTGGTAATCCTAGTACAGACTGATTAGCAACCATAGCTTTAATTCATCTTTCATTGAAATGACCTAATCTCTTATGCCAGAGATCAAGTTCTGTAATCACTGCTTCACCATGTGTGAGCAAAGCTTGACCAATGTTCCCTTGCACTCTTAAAGTAAAGAGTCTACCTTCTTTCTTACCAGAGACAATCTGATTATATCCATTCTTTGGATCTTCCACAAATACTCCTTCATTTGTAAACCTGACTTGAAAACCTTTTTCAACTATCTGTCCCACACTAATCAAGTTTTTAGGTATTGTAGGAACATACAAAACATTGGTTAGCAAATCTGCTCCACTCTTGCATTTCACTTTTCCAATTGAATGTACACTATGTCTTGTATTATCACCAGTTTGAACTGTGTGACTAGAAATGCCTTTTTCCAATTCTGACATCAATTCTATGTTTCCTGACAAATGATTAGAACATCCAGAGTCAATGTAGAATACCTTTAGATCTTCTTTATCTGATGTGCTGATTGAATTCATCATCAATGATGTATGACTTTCATTCTGTGTGTCATTTGCATAGTTGTAGTAGGTGGTGTTGTAGGATTGATTATGTCCCCAACTTCTTCCTCCACCTCTACCATAGCCTCCTCTTTGACTTTGTCTACCTCTTTGAAAATTACTTTGATATCTTCCACCTCGACCTCTGCTATTGTTGTTTTGATTCTGGTTTGATCCTTGTTGGTTGTGCCAACAGTCATGAGCCAAATGATTACTCAATCCACAGATCCAGCAAGCCTTTTTGTTGTTATTTTGATTACCTCTTCCTCTTCCAAAACCTCTTGCTCTTCCTCTGCCAGTGCCTTTACCTCTTGCATAATAAGCTTGAGAATTAGACTCCTCTTCATCCTTTGCTTTACCTTTATCTCCTTTCTTCTTATTCTTCATGTACATTGCAGAACTTTGACCTTTATCTCCATCTCCCTTCAAGTCTTGCTCATATGTGAGCATCAAACCAAGCAACTGGTTCAAATCTGGAACATAATGATTTAATGAAAGTTCTGTTGATAAGACAAAAGGTTTCCACCTTTCATCCCCTCTCAAACCTGCAAGTAGCTGAGCAATCAATCTGTGATCTTCAACATCTTCATCTATGGATCCAAGACTATCTGCAAGATCCTTCATCTTAGTGACATAATCACTAATGGTTTGACTTGGCTTCTTCTTGAATGTTGTAAACTCTGACCATAGACTTGCTTTCCGTGCTTTAGTAGTGCTTTGGAAATGATATTCCAATGCATTCCATATATCTTCTGATGATTCCAATCCTCTGATGTGTGGTAGCAAATGATCTGAGATTGTATTGTAGATGTAGGCTTTTGCACTTGCATCCTTCTTCTGCCAATGCTTTAAAGCATCAAGTTCTTCTTTCTTTGGTCGGCTTTCATCTTCAAATACTGGCTTCTCTTCTTCACCTGTTACATATACCATGAGATCCTTACTCATAAGTAATGCTTCCATTCTCATTACCCATGCGGGGTAATTATCTCTGTCCAGTTTGTCAATGGAGATATGATCTGCCATAGTTCTTTCCTTCTGCTGCAACCTGTGAGCTTAAAGGATAAAGGATAATACCTTTTGAAGTTCTTTGTGTATGAGTATACTTCGAAAGTAATCTTTTGATGCCTTGTGTCTTCAAATGCTTCACCTTTCAAACTTTAATGGAAAACTTTACAAAACTTCTCGTACCTTTGTCGTCTTCTGCTCTCGAGAATCTTTCTGCTCTGATACCACTTGTTGATGTATAAAACACCACAAGAAATGAATTAATGTGACACTAGAACACCTCTATGGTCACCATTAACTCATTGCCACTCCAAACTTTGAGAAATGATAGCTTAAAGTGAGAACTTTGCTTCTACAGAAATTCCTAGTCACCGAAATGACATACCTTCAGTATTTTGCTAATTTCTCCTAGCTCAAGTATTATTTCTTGATGAAACTTTATAGGCTGAAACTAGAAGAGTAGAGCTTTCCAACAAGCTATCATATGCATCAAACGGAGCTCTAGAACTCAAGTTATGGCCCTCACAAGATGACCCTGTATGACCTTCCAAAACTGGAAATTTTTGCCTGTTTTAGTATTCCTGATGTCCAAAAATAAAAAATTCGATGCCTGGCATCGAATTTCAGTCCAAGTCGATGCCGGGCATCGACTTTGAGCTTTTTCAGGCCCTTTTTCTGCACCAGAAATACTCTCTTTTACACACACATGAAGAAGACCACTTGTATGCTAGAAGTCGATGCCAGGCATCGACTTTATGCTCAAACTCGATGCCAGGCATCGAGTTGCTCCACAAACTTCATATTTTTAAAAGATTCAACAACAGTTAACACACAGAGAATGAAAAAATGACTTTTGAGCCAAGATTCGATGCCAGGCATCGAATTGCTCAGAAAACTTGAACTTTTGAATTCATCATACAGTAGGCAAACATGGAGATGATGAAGAGAGACTCATACACAGAACTTTACTCAGTTCTTCTCATAACTATAAAAAACTCAGAAGTTTTACAGGTGCTTTCTCACTCAGAGAAGCCCGACTATACTCAGTCATACAAAAATGAGTTCTTCTCACTTTCTCATTGTCTTCCTCCTTCTTCTTCTTTCTCTCTCTCTCATCGCGTCAGTTAATACTAACTAACTTATATAGATTTTCTCATTCCCGTGATTTTAAAAAACTTCTAGAACTAAAGTGAACTAACTTTACAAATATGATACATTTGTGAATTTGTCCCTTCACATAGGCATGGGGTTTTCTTCCTAAGATTTGAACTTCAAATATATGTCCAGTTAGTGATTGTTTCTCCAACATGCTTGTTTGATGCCTACCACCCCATTTACTTCATCAACGATGGAGCAAAAGGACTTCATATTGTTTTGAGATTTCCACAAATAGAAAACAATATTCAAACCCTTAGGAGTGACCTATAATAAGGAGAACAAAAAAAGGAAGAGATCCAAATCTTTCCAAATAGGGATTCAGTTGAAATAAAGGATGTCATTATTTTTTAAAATACACTTTGCCAATAGAAGCATCATCGTTAGTACAAAATTTAACCATCCACTTGGCCATCATCTTGTTGGCCAAAGCCTCCATATCTAAGACATTCAACCATCCATGTCATGCACACATGACCAAATATCCTATTTGATCTTGGACACACCTATCAGATTGGGATCCCCTATCTAAATGTCATTTCTAGAAATCCTTTCAAACTTATTGAGCTCCTTATCACTCCATCTCCAAAATTTCAAGAAGTAGATAATTAAAGAGACAAGGAACGTGTTGACCACCATCACACACCCTATTGAGTTGAGTTGCATACCCTTCTAGTAATTATTCTTTTTGTGGATCCTATCAAGCATCCAAACCCATCATTGACTCATTGAAACACTAAAGCTCATCCGGATGCCCATTAGACCAAAGTGTTGGTACAAATGAGTCCAAGCCTACTAGTACTTGGACAATTAGCATTTATCTCATATAGTCATATATGACTACTCCCTTGTAAAAGCCAATTACTTTTATCCTTGTAAAATTGATTTGCACTACTCCCATGTGGAGTTAGGAGAAATCAAATCTCAAATTCTTAGTAGATGATAGATGAAAGAGTAAAGACTAAAGTTTAGGACTCACTTTATGGTGAGAACTTGAATTTGAATTCAAAAGTTGGCTCCAACTCTAGTTATAAAATTGGGCCAAAATCTTGCATGGATGAGAGCCCGATTTGGAGATGAATTGAGAGGGTTTTCTTGTGATTAGAGAGCTCAATCCATATCTCCATCACTAAACTCACATTGTGCAATTATATATTGTCAATGTCATTGTATTTCTATGTGATATAATACATATACATTGATCATATCTCTACTTCTCTTTTCTACTATGATCATCTTAGAATAGCGAACTTCTCAGAGCTTGTTCTCAGTGCACAATTGATCATTTGATGTGATTTGAAGTGATATAGATTGAACACATTTTGTCTACGTCATAGATACAAAGTTTCATTAACATTGCTTTTATCAATCTCAAGATATCTTCACATCTCTGCTCATTGGTATGCATACTATAGTACCCCGAAAATGTGAGGCTAGTCTTCCAACTTGCTAAGCATCATTCTAAGTGTCGAATTGGTTATTTGTATTGAAATAAATCATGTTTCGTAGCTATCTAAGTTACTTAGATACTCGCAAAAGGAATTTAGTCAATTTCTAGTAGGTTTGAGAGCACTGTTCAATCTACATGTAATCAATCTTCTGCCCTTTACATAGATAGAAATAAAAGTAAAGATAAAGGCAAAGGTAAAAGAATGAAGAAGAGGCAAGAACCTCTCGAGTGAACTTCATAGGTAGAGGAAGAGGTACTAGAGGAAGGGGCAGAGAAGGAAAGTAGGGCAGGGGGAGATCGTACAACTCTTCACCTTGCAACATCTATGGCTTGACCAATCACACCATAGATGAGTGTTTCAAGAACACAAGGAATCAGAGAGGAAGAGGTTTCCACAGAGGAGGCTATGGTCAATCCAGAGGTAGGTTCAAAAATGGAGGAAGCAATTATCATCACAACTACAACCAAGGCTATAACAACAACTATGAAGGAGGCTTTAGAGGTAGAAGAGATTATAACAACTACACAGAAGACCAAGAGGATTCTCTACTGATCATGAACATGACATCCAAGCAAGGTAAGGATGATGAGCATCTTTTCTATATTGATTATGGTTGCTCCAATCATGTGGCTAGAAATGTAGCATTGCTATCTGATCTTGAAGAACCTAAAGGGAAGCATGAAGTGAAAATAGGTGATGACACTAGAAAATCTATTAAGAAGATTGGAAATGTCAAGGCTTTTGATGGTAATATGAACTTTTTAAGTAAGCTATTATATGTGCCAACCATAACAAAAAACCTAATCAGTGTTGGGTAGATTGTTGACAAAGGCTTACAGGTTAGATTCACAAGGCATGAAGCTTATGTGGAGGACCCTCAACATGGATTCAAAAGGATTGCAAAAGGTGAGAAATCTGGTGGACTCTTTACATTTGAAGTTGAAGATACCAATAACATTGCACTCTTCAATTACAAAGGTCAAACCTTATCTAAAGTAGAGATATGACATAAAAGGCTAGGTCATATAGGTAAAATAACACTAAAACAGTTATGCAAGGATCAGAGTGTACTTGGCATTCCAAATGTTTCCAAGCAACACATGATTTACAAGTGTGGAGCTTGTCAATTCGGAAAATCACACTGGCAACCATTCAATAGAAAAGGATATATGTATGAAGATTACTTGGAGCTTGTGCACACAGATGTGTGGAGTCCTGGCAGAGAGCCATCAATCTCTAGATCAAGCTAGTATGTTCCATTCATAGATGATTATATTAGATGGACAACTCTTTACTTCATGAATCAAAAAGATGAAGTTTTCACTTGTTTCAAGAAGTATTTGGCATTGGTTGATAACCAAACAAGTAGAAGCTTGAAGAAGTTTAGATCTCATGGAGGTGGTGAGTATTTCTCACATGAATTTGACTCATTCTTAAAGGACAAAGGTATAAAGAGAGAAGTCACAACAAGATACACTCCTAAACAGAATGGAGTGGCAGAGAGGAGGAATAGAATAATAGTAAAGGTTGCAAGATCAATGTTGAATGAAAAGCAACTTCCAAACTACTTATGGGCAGAGGCTATTTCCATAGCCACATACTTAATAAATAGGCTTCCATCCAAGTCCTTGGATGGAATGATACCTTTTGAAGCATGGAATGGCAGGAGACCTTCTCTTGACCATTGTAAAATATTTGGGTGCATTGCTTATGCACATATACCCTCAGAAATTAGAGGAAAGCTTGATCCAAAAGCTGAAAAGTGTATATTCATTGGCTATGACCAAAACCAAAAAGGATATAGGTTGTACAATCCCACTAACAAAGGTTTCATAGTTAAAAGGGATGTGGTGTTTGATGAAAATAGTTCATGGTTTGAAGATGATTACACGAAGATAAAGCTACCTTATGACTTGGAAAGTGATTTTCCAACTATAAATCAAGAAGGTCCATAAGTACTAGAAGATTTCAACTTAGAAGATGAAGAACAGATTGAATTTAAAGCTTGGAAGTCCAAGGGCAAGAAAAAATACAAGCAATTGGAAGACATTCTAGAGTCATCCAATCAAGCACCTAGAAGATCTGAGACGGAGAGTAAGAAACCCGTAAGGTATGGCTATGACACATCATTAGTCACCAAGCATTCTATATACATGACTAAAGATTCTATGTTTGAAGAGCCTTCTTCATTTAAAGAAGCCAATAAGAAGGAAGAATGGAGAGAAGCCATGTAGGAAGAAATTGAAGCACTTCATGTGAAAAACACCTGGGATTTGGTTCCCAAGAAACCAAGCATGAAGGTAATAGGATCCAGGTGGATTTTCAAAGTGAAGAAAAATTCAGATGGTTCAATAAACAGATATAAAGCAAGGCTAGTAGCAAAGGGGTTTGCTCAAACCCATGGCCTAGATTATGAGAAGACCTTCTTACCTATGGCTAAAATGCCAATTGTTAGAGATTTAGTAAGTATTTTTGCTTCAAAGAATTGGAAGTTATATCACTTAGATGTTAAAAATGCATTACTAAACGGATGGATCTCAGAAGAAGTTTACATGGCTCAGTCACTAGGGTATGAAGATAAGGACAAACCAGACTATGTATGCAAGCTAAGGAAAGCACTCTATGGTTTACAGCAAGCTCCTAGAGCTTGGAACCATAGGCTTGTCACATATTTGTAGGATCAAGGATTTGTTGCTAGAAAAGTAGATTTTCTTTGTTCATAAAGAAGACTAACTCAAAAGTTATTTACTTATGTGCTTATGTGGATGACATTATCATCAGATGGAATGATGTCAATGGCATGAAAGGAATGTACATCTCAACATTTCTCAAGTTCAACCATCAAGAGGGAACTATTTTCAAAGGCATGACAAGGCTATATCATTTTGTTTGAAGTGCTTGGGGGCCAAAGATAAAGCTTCAAGGTCACTTACGGAGCATGTAAAAGTAGGAGGATATCACCATGGTTGAGTTTAACACACAAATGGAAAAGCATGACAAAAACAACTACCAACCATGAAAGTTTAGGATTTCAAGTTTTCTTATGGGCAAAGGCTTATGGGGATTGAAAAGTGGATCTGATCCAAGCTGTAGATTAGAAGATAACCCAACCAATGATCAGTTGAGGGCATTTAGAGAGTGGAATGAAAGGGACAAGAGAGTAGTCTTCATTCTCTCACAACACATTAGTAATGCAATGATTGGACACATACATGATTTAGATACATTACTGAAGTTATGGGAAACCTTGGAGTAGATTTACTCTACATTCATGGAAACTAGGAAGATACAATTGAAGAACAAGCTCAAGAACTTAAGGAAGTTGCCAAGTAGCAATATCAATGATTTCATTTTAAAGATAAAGGAATCTCGGAATGCATTAGGTTCCATTGTTCTTCATATTGATGATGATGATGATCTAGTAGCTTATACGCTCAATGGATTTAGGGATGATAAAACATGGAAAGCATCCACCACTTCACTGCATGTAAGAGACAACCTACTAGATTTTGAGAGACTTGTGGCCTTGATGGTTAGAGAGAAGATGAAAATTGGACTTAGCAAATCAAGGGGCAATGAGGCCCATGTGCCTTATGGAGGTAAAGGTAGGGGCAAAGGAAGAAGGCAAAGCAAGGGTAAAGGAAGACAAGGAAGAGGACATGGTCAAGAGCAAAGAAAAGAGCAAGGAGGATATGGTCAAGAGCAATTCCTCATCACAAAGAGGAAGGGGAAGACATAGTAAAAGAGGAGAATTACAAAACCAATCTAGAGATGGAGGTAATTCAGATGGCTGCTACATATATGGCAAGTATTGATAGTATTCATCAGATTTCTATAAAAAAGGAGGCCACAATCCCTAATAATACAGCGTATTTCTCATTTGCAAATCAAAGGATTGCAAAGATGTATCTTTGACGCAAGAGGATGGGGCATATTAATGTTTAAAGGATGAAGGGTACGGAGAAAAGGAAGCTTTTGTAGGGATTAGCAAATTTAAACTCAAAAAATTTGAAGTGTACATGAAGCATGTCATGTAGGCAAGTCAATAAAGCTACCTTTCAAAAAGAGCAACTATGTGACTCAACACCCCCTCTACTTGATTTACAGAAGTGTGGGCTCCAACAAAAGAAAACATTCAAGGTAATAGGTACTTTGTGACATTTATAGATGATTGCACAAGGATGAAATGGTTATATTGCATGAACCATAAGTCCGATGTGTTTTATTTCTTTAAGCGATTCAAAGCACTAGTTGAAAGAGAAGTTTGAATATATAGTAAATGTCTTAGATCTGATGGAGGGGGAGAGTACTTCTCCCATTAATTTTATGAATTTTTTTAGATCAATGGCATCAAAAGGAAATTTACATGCAGGTGTATACCCCAACAAATTGGGCTTGTAGAAAGAAGACATCGGTATATCAAAGAATGTGCTAGAGTAATTACTAAAAGAGATGAATATGCCAAATAGGTATTGGGCTG
Source organism: Ceratopteris richardii (assembly GCA_020310875.1). Classification (NCBI taxonomy): domain Eukaryota; kingdom Viridiplantae; phylum Streptophyta; class Polypodiopsida; order Polypodiales; family Pteridaceae; genus Ceratopteris; species Ceratopteris richardii. Next base: position 73,196,229 of record CM035434.1, read on the forward strand.
ATACAATCACTACCGCAATTTACATCATGAATAGAGGTATACACTCATCTACAGTATTGGGGGATTCTTGTATAAAAAGGGATTTGAGTGTTTGTAGGAGAAAAGGGAAAGATAAGAAGACAAATACACACTAGAAGCCTTTGTCGATTGATTATAAGAAGACAAATACAATGGTGATGCACAATACAATAAAATGCTTCTGTGCAAAATCCCATAGAGTGCACAATCACAAAATACAAAATATCCAAGGGTCTTGTTGTCGCCGGCCTTCTTTGCACCAAACCTCCACCTACTCCAAGCTTGCACTTGTGCACACCTTGCACCAAGCTTCCAAGAAAGGGGAGGGATGGACACCTTCTCTCGGCACATGCACAACTTCAATGGGACCTTGGGATCTTTGGTTGTCAGCTTAGCACTTCTCTGCACACTTCCTAGTCACACTTCATGCACACTTTGCACCACTTCTCTACGTCGCACACTGTGTATCTCTTGCACTTCTCTCTCTTGCCTAGCTTAGACTATGCTCACCTTGCTTAGTCCCTCAAGAATAATGTCTTGCCTTGATTTGAGTGTGGGTTCATGTACGCTCCTAACTACAAGAGTATCTAGGTGCTCACTTTGATGTCCCAAGATTGTCTCCAAAAGTGGGCAGCCAACGAATCCCTATTTTTTCCTGTAGTGACTTTAGACTAAAACAAAAATTTTAATTGGGGCCATACTTTCACTTCTGCATACGTTGCTGCTTCACATACCTTCACATTTTGCCTTTTAATTATTCACTTGTGCACCTAAGAGAGGGTTCACTTGAACCTTCCAAAAGACTTTTAAAAACACTTTGAACCTTAGAGAAATTACAGAAATACCTCTACAACTTGTAGCCAACTTTCTGCATTTGTGAACCAATTATTTGTGTACTACCTATGCACTTTGACACCTGAACTTTGAACACTTTGACTTTTCCCATGTTGAATTTGACCTTGTTGACTTGGAACACTTTGAATTTGATCCTTTTGACTTTGATTGTAGTTGACTTTGAATGTCATTGACTTTGACCATTATGACTTTTATGGGCTCAATAGTTGCCCACCTTCTAATGTGCTCTCTATCCCAGAGAGCTACAGCCAAAACTTTGAGCAAATAGGACACCATGATTCTTGTGCTGTAAAATCTTCAAAAGGACACTTGAGCAGCTACCAAGTCCACCAGAAGAAGGAGAGAACAAACACTAGAGAAGAACCCAAAAGTGGAATTTTTTCATGGAACAGCAAAGGAGGGCAATGGGAGGGTAGAAAGGAGGGGGAAGGGAGGGCTGAGAGGGCTGAGATGGATAGGGCAGGGAGGGGTAAGGATGGGGCTGGGTAGAAGGGTAGAGGGAGGGTGAGGGAGTAGGATTATAGGGTCCAGAGAGGGCCAAAATAATCAAATAGTAGAGTTATAGAGGGTGCATATGGGAAACTGTGAAACATCATGTAAAACAAAGTGAGAATAGACCATGTGAACCATGTGGTTAAATAAAAAAAATTGATAAATGTTCTCAAAACATGGAAGGTTTGACCAAAAGTTAGAGAAAAGGTGGGATTGTGGAAACATAAAGGCAAAAAATGAATACAGAGGTACCAAAATACATGAAAATGATTCCATTTTTGAAAAAAATGGCCATCCGAGGTGCGATCCAGAGCCAAAAGGTTTGAACCAGGAAAATTAAAAAAATATATATTTTTACTTATTTATAATAAGAAAATTAAAAAGTGTCCTACCCTTCTTTTAAAAAAATAATAATAATCCGAACACACAACAAATCTGAACTAAATAATAATAATAATAATAATAATAATAATAACTGTGAAGAAACTCATTACATAGAAAAGTCTACTACACTTAGTCCATTCATTGACTAATCAAATGTGTAAATATTTCAATGAAACTTTATACATTGTGTTGCCTAATGTTTGTGCATCTTCTCCAAGTTAAAACTCCTCAAAAGAATCAGAAGATCTTGAAATTTCCTCCAAACAATGTACCTATATCTGAAACTATTCTTCTGTGTAGTCGACTTTGACACCTGTAACTTCTAATGCATGGTTCTCCCAAACTAGACCTTGTTTATTCAAATGCTTTTAGCCACAAGTAGCTTACCTTTCAACTTAAAGAATGAGTTCTTTTGCTACTTCTCCACATCGATCCCGCTACTACCTTTCATAAAATAGTATTTTTTTGAAGCTTTTTAATGTAGGAATCTTTTGTAATGATTCATAGAGTAGCAACTTAGTTTTGGGGAATCCACGGGGCATGGTTTAGTAGATGTGCCTTGTACTCCTAGGTAGATGGCTAGGGTTCAAGTCCCACCCGGGGTTGGATGCTTCGAAGTTCCCCAAAATGGGTGCATCTACCTTACGAGGTTGGGTGTGTGTGTCTTTCCCATTCATTGTACTCTAGAAAAAAAAACTTAGTTTTGGGGAATGCCATAAATATCTGGTGTGCAAGAGAAGAAGAGTGATTTGCGAATGTGTTGTGCAAGCAATCTTGTCTACTAATACTCCATAGACATAGCTATGAAATGGGTGTAGCCCATGTTGGATGATCCCCACATTTGAAGGTTCTTGTTCAATACATAGTGCTCAATTTTGTTTTTTGTACAGATGGTTAAAAAAAACACATTATTCATTTGCACCATATAAATTTTCCGCTCTCCATACATATTCTTCATCTTTTGCACTCTTCTTTTAGCCTCCATTTAGACATAGCAAGCTTCTATGGAACCTTTGTAAGACTAAACAAGGGAAGGATGGGAAAGGTGTGTAAGGCAAGAAGAGGAATTTTAGGGGAAATATCTTCTCATGACATCCATCTGACATATTTTTGAATTCTTGGTAGCTATAATACTCATGAGAACTCTAATTGTAGGCATCTTCGCTATAGGATCAAAATTTTCCTCATAAGCAATGTGTTGAGTCTCACTATATCCCTTGGCTACTAGCCTAGCCTTGTACCTATTTATGGTTCCATCAAACTTTTTTTTCTACCTTATAAATCCATCTCAATTTAGTGACCCTCATGGTTGATGTCTTAGGGATTAAATCCCAAGTGTTGTTCTCCTGCAATGCTTCAATCTCTTCTTCCATCATATGCTTCCACTCTAGCTTCTTCTTGGCTTCCTCACATGATGAGGGTTCTTCAGATTTTATGTGTTGGGCCATGTATATCGAATGCATAGTGACTAATGCACCTGAGTCTTCAAGTGTATATGTGTGTAGTTTTGGTTGATAGTGTTGGAAAATCATCCTGCTAATCACAAGATAATTTGATTATCTTAGAATCATCTTCAAAAAAGATTTATTTTCATTGAATACTACATTTCAATTTACTATGAATCCCTAAGTGATAGGATTATAAAGCATATACCCCTTTTGGTTTAGGTCATAACCTATAAACACACATTTCTCTACTTTGGGATCAAGCTTTCCTTTGATTTGTGATGGTATGTGTGAATATGAAAATGCATCTGAATATACTTCAATGATCCAAGCCTAGTCTTTTTGTATTCCAAGCTTCATAAGGTGTCATACCTTCCAAAGACTTTGAGGGTAAGCTATTTATAAGATAAGTGGTAGAGGATACTACCTCTACCCATAAATAATTGGGTAATTTCTTTTAATTAAGCATTGATCTAACTCCTTTGACAATAGTTCTATTTCTTCTTTCTAATACACCAATGTTCTTAGGTGTATATTTGGTTGTAGTCTCTCTTTTTATTCCTCTTTCTTGCAAGAAGGATTTAAAATCATGGGAGAAATATTCTTCTGCTTGATCAAACCTTAATCTCTTCAATGTTCTGCCTGTTTGATTCTCTACAAGTGCAAGATACTTATTGAAACAAGAAAACACTTCATCCTTATGCCTCATGAACATAGAGTATAGTCAATCTGCTATTATCATCAATGAAAGACACATAATACCTTGACCATGTGATGAATGGTTTCTTGATTGGTCCAAACATCAGTCTGGAAAATGTCCAAGGTGTCTCTATGTATGTATCCCTTCCTTGTAAAAGTGCATTGATGAAGCATGAAAGACCTCCACAAGTAGACTTCTTGGCATCTTTGTAGCTCAAAATGCCTATTTCTCATCGTTTGTGTAGACTTTAGTGAGATTTTGTAAACTTAAGTTAGACTAAAGGAGCTTTCCAACAAAAAATATTTCACACAAAATGGTTGTCTACATTAAGAGGAAAAATCTCTACAATATAGGCTAGTTGAATGTATGAAGGAGCTTGTCACAGAGTGACCACACTTAACTCCAATAAAATTTTCTCCAAGAAAAACTCGAGAATGAATTTCAAACTTGAACCAAGTTTAGAGCATTGTACTGGATACCCACTGACACAAAAATGAAAAAAAAAATTGATAAATGTGGAAGTAGAGACAACACTTACAAGTCAAAGACTTTCTATTACCACATATTAGAGGATGCAAGACAACTCAAGAGACTTGGGATTCCCTCGAGATCTCAAGGGTAAAGACTTCCAACACTACCTACGTACATGAGATCTGCCAAACTCAAAACCAACAAAACAACAAGCAAGGGACAAGCTTAAGCAAGAGGCTCTCTTGGTAACACTCCAACACACTAAGGTGGATTTCTACAAGCTAGAAAACACACGAAATTGCTCATTTGGACTTGAAATCACACACACACACACACACACACACACACACATATATATATATATATATATATATATATATATATATATATATATATATATATATATATATATATATATATATAAGTTGGAAAATGAGCAAGAATCACACCTAAGTGTGATTCAAAATAGATGAGATGAATGAGGGGGTTACAACAAACTTTTGGTGAAGGAATCTCATGGAATTCCTTGTCCTTTAGTGCTCTGCTTGTGGCCAATCACATTTAACCAAATCTCTCCACTTGTAACAAATGAAATTACTTGAAAATGCTAAGATTGGAGCTTTATTTCAACATAGATCTCAAATATGCGAAACATTTACAGAATCTTTGTCTTGTTTTTGAAAAATTACCTACTTCAAATTTTCAATGCTCACTAATCGCTCCATGCACATATTTTATCCAGGAAACTCTCATAGAAGAAATTTTTACCTCAAAGAAGTCATGTATGAAATATCAAAAAATTTGGACGACTACACAAGAACCAAAAAGCAACTGAAGATTTCTTATCTCCTCTCTCTACTATAGCTCTCTCTTTCTCTCTCTCACTTTTTCTTGCAAACTAGAGCCTTTCCTTGCCAAAAAAACATAAAAGAAGGTGAACTTACCTTAGTTTTTGAATTTTGAAGCATTAAAACACCTTTTTTTGCTTCGAAAAGCTCTCTAACTTGCTCCAAATATTAAGTTATCTCCTCAAGCTCATAAGAGCTCAAAGAACGTTAAAAATTATGATTTTTATGAAGAATAAGATGTTACCTTGGAAAATAGAAAATTCTTAAATAGTCCTTAATCTTCAAGCACTTACAAAATTTCAATCTTCATTCTTCAACTCCAAAAGCTCTCTAAAACCAACTTAGGTGAAGCATCCCTGACAATGGCGCTAAAACGTGTTGTGCATCGTAGGTCAAGTGATCGAGTGCATGGAAATCAAGATAGAAATCTATGGAGGAGAGAAAAAATGAGAGAAAGGAAGAAAATTTGTAGTTGAAAGCGCAATAGAACTTATAGAAGTTATAGTCCCCCCCCCCCCGTCACATATCAAAATGTGCATAATTGAACGTTCTAATATACTTAGACCTACAAAAAAAAAGACACACACAGAGAAAATATACTTTGAAACTTAAGTGAAATCAACAGTAGCTCACACAAGAGCTTACCATATCTGCGTGGAGCCATCAATGCATTGTAAAGTCTCTCAAGGCCTACATACCCCCTTGGAACACTCATTTATCACCATATCCACCTCTATGGAGCAAGAAAAAGATTGAAAAATACATGAGAAAACATTTAGAATATTTCTAAGAGCTCTCTATTCACCAAATGGAAAAAAATCTTTAAAATGAGTTCTATGCAAAACTTAGTGGCATTGTTCATAACCAAACATCGCCACTCTAGTTAAAAATAGTCCTACACTACTTGTAGAGCTATTACAACTAGTTTATTAAACTATATAACCTATGGTAAGTGACTTAATTACATCATTGAGATTTCCTTGAGTCTTGGGAGGTACAAAAATCAATTACATCCATAAGAATTGAGGATTTTAAGCTTAGTAGAAATATTACAAAAAAGTATGGGGATTCTAAAAAAAGAATGTGTGATCCATTTACACTTCTTTGCTTCATCTTGCACACCTTTCTTGCGAGATCTTGAATCTTTACTTTTTTATACATTGCAACAAAAGATGAGTGCATATCACACTATAGCTACTTCAAGTCGTGAATGAAGGTTGTGAGTGATGACTAGATTCTCTTCTAGTTTCTTTTGCTCCCCTTGAGCAACTGAGTTACTCTCTGCATACTAAGTGCCACTTCTCTTATACATTGAATTATGTTGAAAGGGAAAGCCTCACATGGTGATGACATTATGGTTAGAGGAGACTAACGTGTCTTGAAGCACTAGTCCAAGGTCAATCTCAAGTTCTTAGGATCCCTCTCCAATATCACACTTTAGTAACAACAATGTTAAATCTTCTCCTTGGTGCCATAGAGGGATATCTTGATGTGGCACACTACCTAGGGAAATAGTGATACACCATCAACAGTTTCCATTAATTTTTAGCTCTTCAACACAAGTGTATTTATGGTGGTAGATGGAAAACGTATTTCAAGTGGCTTTGGGAGCACAACACAAACCCAAATGTTATCTCAAGTCCACCACCTTATCAGGAACATCATTACTAGTGGTGAAGTGGTTCGGCCTACTTTCCAAAGTCCTATGTGTTCCAAGGCTCTTCCTAGGGATACATAATTATTTCCTAATCTCCTTCAACACAACGTTTCACTCAATCCCCCTTAGTTGGTGGGGTGATTTTTTTATAGAGACATCATCCAATAGCCAAAAATCTCTATCTTTTGCCCCTTTTTCTCAAATTTTGGATTACCAAGAGTGAGTTGATGCATAGAGCCTACAATTTTACTTAGTTAGAAGTTCATTTGTAAAACTTCTTTCAAGCATGTCTCTAAATCACCCAAGTTGAGGGATATTATTCCCTACTTTACCTTCTCTATCTACCTCAATAGCGAAAGTTCTTTGTAAAAGGCCTATTCACAAAAATTGGGAATTATTCAAGTCCCATTGATATTACTTACTATGTTAACTTCTTAAATTTGAGCCCAACCTTGATATCCCATTTACAATAAAATTATGCTTAATAATAATTTTCAATTTAATATACTCCAACCAAGAGATAATAACATGTTCTAGTGTGTGAATAAGTCAAAAAGTAAAACATTGAGATATAAACAATTATTTCAAAATCTTGTGTAATTCCCATTTTTCATAAATAGGCCTTCTTATAAGTATGTTTCCTCAAAATTTTGAAGGCATCCCAGGTGTTTCTTGTGTCACTGGGAGTCCTAGAGCCTCCAACCAATAGAACAATATCTTTGGACCCTTAACTAGCTAGGGACAACATGGAATTCAAGTCTTTTTCAAGGGTCTCTCTATGAATTTCTGGATGCAACACCCTCAATATTTCCAATGAAACTTTTTGAAACACTTAGTGGAACAAATCCTCCCAATTGTCACCCACCAATGTCTCTGTCTAGTGACATCATTGAGGTGTGATTCACTTGTTTCTTCTTGATCTACAATGCTATTTGAAGTACAAAACCATGTCTTAGTATGTGTTGCTCTAGATGAGGATGAGTACCAAGTTAAGGAGCTTCACCCATTAATTTTTAATCCCTAGAGATGTAAGGAATATGAAGATCATGAAGGAGTGATGTGTCTGAAGTTGAAGGTGAGAAGTACACTAGATAAACACATGCACACGAGGTAGAGACAATAGAAGATTCAATGGAAGGAAGAATACTTCTATTCAAGAGCTTCAATTACAAAAGAAATTCTTACAATGATCACACCTCAAAGTAGATAACCTCAAAAACTCTAACTAAAAATGAGCTCTCTAGCTCATTTTATAGTTTTCTAAGAGTTTTTTGCCAATTTCACATCTAGTTATCTAGAAAAATTAGAAATTAGGTTCTAAGATACCTTTGGGGCATCTTTTGAGTTCTAAAAATTATGAAATTGCATATGTGGATTCTATTTAAGATTCTTAACCTGGAGGAATCCTTGGTTTGCACAAAATGGAGCATTAATTTGCAAAATTGGAGTTTTATCTTACGAGGATAGTGATAAAAATCACTATTAGAAGTTTAAATGACATTCATGCTCTTGAAAAGCACCGAATTCTTAAGAAAATAATGTTTGGACTGCCTTGCCCTTGCTCATGCTCCCTTCACATGATTCCTAGCATCTATGTCGACTTTCTCCACCTCTAGTACTTCTTACACCCCCTCCCTCTTGCATATGTCATCCTTGAGAAATCCTTGTTGTAGGAAGCGATCAATATAGTTTTGTAGAAACTCCTGTGCTAGGGTCTAATCATTGATACAAAGTCCTTCTGTACAATCTACTTTCATAATTTTTCGATCAACACTATTGGTAGTGTCATGTTGTGGGTACTTGTAATGTGTTGCGTACATTAATTGCTCACATGAAAATAATTGTAGAAGATGTGTTGGCCATGTGATGAAAACCTCCGAATGATATTCTTTGAGTCCAATAGTGAATATTTCTTCAAATGCCTTCTTACAGGATCTTGGGAGGTACTTGATTCTACAATGCCATGCATATCAATTTTTCATCATGGCATAGTGCGCATGTCATACATGAGGTTGAGGTTTCCATGCTAAAATCCTAGGGCTTGACACATGTGGTTCTTTAATATTGTGAAACAATTTGAAAGTAGTTTGCATTAAATAAAGAATCTATAATTCCATTTGAGCTACTAGATTCATCATTCTATGTAATTTTGGGAGTCTACCTTATTTTAGCCATCATCTAGACATTTATAGGGAGGGCCTAGGGTTTCAAGATACAGATTATTCAACCAATCCTAGCACTTTGGATAGTTCTATGCTTTGATCATGAAGGGTATCTAGGAGTCACATATAGTCACTAGAGCATAGCACAGATTATATAAAACATGTAGGAATGCCTTCGTCCATGTTTGCATCATTTCTAGATATTCTTGTAGGAGTTGTGCCCGCTAATTAGGTTGGTAGATGGTGCTTTTTTGTGCTTTTGGGGATAAATCATTTGGATAGAATGGTGTGGCATGTGTATATCTTCCCTATGATCCGTATGATGTCAACATTGTACTCAAACAAGATCATAAAATATGGCATGTACTACATTTTGTTGGTCGATATATACTAGTGAGGCATGATTTCTAGGAAATAAGAGGACTTTAAAATTGTTTCTTCAATCACTACCATGGCCTATAATTGTGCATCTACCTTAGCTAAATGTGTGCATCCTTATTCTCGATCACTTTCATCCAAGCAAGTCTTGGCATTTGAAAGTATCCTAGCCATCTTTGATAACTCTACCATACATTGCCGTCTGAGGTTCATAATCTTCTTCATAGGTCAGTTTGATAGGGATATCCCCAAGCTCCTTTGGCTCAAGAATGTTAGGGAGTGATGCAGCCTTTGAAGAATGGTATGTGCTGCAATCCCTACTTGTAAATTGGTGACTTATTTTCATAGATTTTCAAGCTCTTCCATGATGTTAATGTGTAGGATAGGCTTAGTTGTAGGTTGTTCTTATTTTTTCATTCCTGTTGGCTCTATGGCTTTTGTGTTCTTCAGCATCTCATATTTTGTGGTGAGCTTATCATGTGCGTCAAGTAGCATGGTATTTTCCTCCAAGATAATCTTTATGGATTTTGGTAGTAGTTCTTAGAATTTATTGGGACTGCCTAGTGTAGGAGATGTGTTTATAGGTACTTCCACATTTTCTTTATTATGTTCTTGAAAGCATTGAGTTTCCTCTCTAGTAATTGTGAGATGTCCATGTAGAAAACCCATGTTGTGCTACAATTTGGTGTTGCGCTCCATTTGGGCTCTAGAAGCTCTTCCCATTCATCTACCACTTGTTTGTTCTCGTTCTTGAGTATGACTTGTAAGGTGCTACATCTCTTTGAGTTCCTTGTACCATGTGCTCAAGGAAGCATTCTAAATACTTAAAGAATTCAATTGGGACTTAATTTTCTTCAACCAATGAAGGTACAATAAGCTTAACAGTGACACGATGTCATCCCAATTTTTCAGGATTGTGTAGAACATGATCCTGAGAATGTCACCTTACATTTTCCCTAGATCTACTATACCAAATGACTTGAAACTTTATATACTAAAATTACAAAGTAGTACCTCTCTAAATAAGTGCTCATTCACATAATTTGAACCTCTACAGAGAGAGCACCAATCTCTACAAGTTTACTGTTGTTGAAGAAGATGGGGCAAAGATATGAAGGAACAAACTAGATAACCAAAACAATCTATATATTGATCAAGGTTATGATACAAGGTAATTTGAGTCTTAATATAGAGTCTAATGATGCTTCCATGACTCTCCATCCATGAATTCAAATTCGAATTAAGGTGGTAGTGTTTATTGTGATTGAATGGATCTCCCTTCCCATAATCTAGGAAAAGTGAGGATCTAGATTGATCGAACTTTGGTGGATTGATTGATCAAATTGCAACTACCCCAAACTCGTGAATTTTGACCTTCTTTTTCCTTTTAAAAAGTATAAATCTCTTCGCTTTTACGAAAATAAATGATCGCAAAATCTCCTTATGAAAATACCATACAAAATGAATATTGGTGAAGAACCTCCTCTACAAATTTCTTTGGTATATTTCAAATGATGGTTTGATGAAGGAGAACAAATACACCTCAACCATTCTGTAAAATTGATGTTCCAACAGCTCCCCCTTAGGCTAAACTATGCTTGAGTCCTCACTCTTTGATAGGTTGAATACCTGCCATAGATTTGAATCTGCATAGCTATATCCCATCAAGTGCCTTTGTCATCATGTTTGCTATTTGCTTCTAAATAGGAAAAAATGAAATGTCAATTTCCTTTGCCATAAGATTATCTCTTACAAAGTGTTAATGAATATCTATGTACTTTATCCTTGCATGGAAAATTATATTTTTAGGTAGATGCATGGAACTTACATTATCTCCAAGTATATGAGGCTTGTAACTTACAAGTCCCAAATCTAAGTACAACTCTGTTAGTCATATTGCTTCTTGAGTTGCAATAGTTAGACCTCTATACTTTGCTTCAGTTGAAGATAAAGCAACTGTTGTTTGCTTCTTGGAACTCCAAGAAACCAATTTTGAACCTGCAAATGCTAAGTATCCAAATGTACTTCTTCTATCATCCTTTGCTCCTTCCCAATCTACATATGGATAGATTTTGATATCCAACTCTAACTAGTAAGGATAGTAGATACCTTCATTTAAGTGTTCTTTTGAGATACTTGAGTACTCTCTTTGCAACATCCATATATGGTCTTCTAGGTGGCTAAGCACTCCCATGCTCTAGGATATATCTTGTCTTCTTTGGGTAGCATATATCAAGCTACCAACTACACTTTGATACTCTTTAGCATCATCAATCTCCTCACCTTCATAAACACTTAGTTTATGGTTGAATTCCAAAGGTGTACTCGAAAGCTTTGTGTTTCCCATTTTGAACTCAAGAAGTAGGTCCCGAATGTATCTTCTCTGAGTTAGATACATCATTTCATCTGTATAAATCGCCTGCATGCATAGGAAATATGTGAGCTCACCTAAATCACTCATTTTGAACTCCTCTTGCATTTCTTTTCATCTTTTAGATGCCATTGAAGTCATCAATTGTCACAATAATTTCAACTACATATACACACATATAGATAATCTCATTATGATCCCTTTTTTTGAGCAAAGAAGGATGCGAGTTGCTAGTTCTAAACCCTTGATCTTGAAGGTATGTAACCAACCTATAATTCCAAGATCTTGGAGCTTGTTTCAATCCATACAATACTTTCTTAAGTGTGCAAACATAAGATATATGATTAGGGTTTTCAAAACTTGGAGGTTGTGACATGTATACCTTTTCACTTATCCAATCATTTAGAAAAGCGTTTTTCACATCAAGTTGGAGGAGTATCCAATTTCTTGTAGCAGCTACAATTATCAATGTTCTAATTGTAGTCATCTTCACAACTGGTGAGAATGTTCCCTCATAGTCTATACCATGAGTTTGTGAACATCCTTTGGCAACTAATTTGACCTTGTATCTCCAATATGATACATCTGAGTTTGTTTTAAGTTTATATACCTAGCTTCAACCTATTATCTTCTAATTAGATGACATTGGAGCCAATTCCCAAGTATCCATCTCCTACAAAGCAATTGTGTCTTCTTTCATAGCCTTTTCCCAATTAGGGGTTCCTTTTGCCTCTTCAAAGGTTGAGGTTTCTTCTGAAATTAAGTCTTTTGCCAACTAGATTGAATGCTTTGTAACAAATGTGGAATCATATACATACATTTCTGTTTGTTTCTTCTCCCTTGTTGACCTTCTAGGTGCTTTCTTGGAGCATTCTCCATACTCTTGGATTTTTGCTTTGCCTCTTGTCTTCCATAGCTTGTAATCCTTTTCCCTCTCATCTTGGTCATCATCTATACCACTTCTTGGATCACGGACCTATGTATCATGCTTGCTTCCTAGTCGATCGAAATCATAATCAAGATCATATGGTAGAGTTACCTTTTGTTTGTCTTCATCATATGAAGATTTATGTTCTTCAAACACAGCATCCCTTCTTGTAGTAAATTGCTTGGTTGAAGGATTGTAGAACATGTAACCCATCGGAGTTGAATCATGTCCAATAAGTACTACCTTTGTTGCCCTTTCATCTAGCTTACCTATGATTTGTGAAAGTACATTAACATAAGCTAAACAACCAAACACCTTGCAATGTTTGAGTCTAGGTTTTTTTTTCCATGCCATGGTTCATAGGGAGTCATATCTTGAAGTGATTTGGATGGTAGTCTATTGACAAGGTACATAGCAGTTGAAATAACCTCTGCCCATAAATAATGTGGCAACTTCTTCTCTTCAAGCACTATTCTAGCTGATCCAACCAATGTCTTGTTTCTTGTCTCTTCAATTCCATGCAATTGATGAGAGTACCTTGCCGTTACTTCCCTCTTAATGCCTTTATCCTACAAGAACTCATCAAATTCCTTGGAGAAGTATTCTCCCCCTCCATAAGATCTGAGTTTCTTGAGTGATCTACCTATATGGTTCTGCACATGTGCTAGATATTTATGAAGCAATCAAACACTTGATTCTTACTCTTGATAAATTATAGAATAGTCCATCTACTATGTTCATCAATAAATAAGACATTATACTTTTCTCCTACCAACTTGACCCCATACATCTGTATGTACTAAGTCCAATAAGTTTTTATGGACCTTTGTGGTTTAATGGTTGTCTTTGTGCCTTCCCAATCTAACATGCATCACATTTGTTGATAATGTGTTGCTTTCAAATGTTTGGAAACCTAGGGACACTTTGATCTTTTCATATATCCTTCAAGGTTCTTTTGCTCACAAGAGCTAGCCTCCTATGCCACACTTCAAGCTCATTCAAGGTTTGAGACCCAGAGTTGAATATAGAGCTCATTCATAGAGCTATGTTCTTAGTTTTTCCCACTTAAAAAGTAAAGACCCTACCATGCTTCTCATCTCTCGCTATCTTCTTGAATCCGTGACATTGCTCTTCAACAAAAGCCCCTGTGTTGGGTGAACCTAACTTGCAAGCTTTTCTCAACTATTTGGCCTACAGTTATTAGGATTTTTTGTAATAGTGGGAACATAGAGTACTTCCTGAGAATGTTTATCCTACCATTGTAAGCTTTGAAATTACCAATCTTCTCCACATTATGCTTTGTGTCATCCCCTGCTTGTACTTCATGTCTACACTTTGGACTTTCCCATTCAAATAAGAGATCTATGTTGCCTGCAACATGATTTGAACATCTTGAATCTATGTAGAATAAATGATTATCTTCTTTACCTTTCTTGTGGCTTAGATTCATCAAAAGAAATGAGTATTCATGTTGTTAATCTTCAAAATAATTGTTCTAGTCCCTTTTGTTATTGTTTCTATTGAATTTTTCTCCACCTCTACCTATATTTTTGCCATATCCACCTCATCCACTTCCTTTTTGGGAATTTGCATTGAACCAACAATTCTGAGTGGTGTGGTTGACCTTATCACAAATGGCACATGGTTGAACACCTTGATTTTTGGTTTTTTCATGTTTGGTTCCTTTCTTTGTCCCTTTCCACTTGCTCTTTCTTGAAAAGTTGTCTTGGGAAGTGTCTTCTTCATCCTCTTCTTCTTCTTGTCTTTCCACCAGATAAATTAGCTTGATAGGAGTTACTTTCCTCTGTGCTATTGTTGGCCTCTTGATTGAAGAGTTTTCCAAGAAAGATGTTGAAGTTTGGAGTTTTCGCATCCATGATGAGATCATAGGTTGTGGTGAAAGATTGCCATTTGTTCTCACTTGTAATCTCATTTAGTGTTTGCCTCATGATGGCTTCTTCTTCAATCAGCTCTCAAATGGATGCCAATTGATCAGCAACCTCCTCTGTAAGAATCCTTATGATGGTTTTTTTATTTAGTCCTCTTCATTTGGTTGAACTCATTCCAAAGATGATTCTTCCTTGCTTTTATACTAGTAGAAAAGAAAGTGTCTAGGGCATCCTATGTCTCTAGAGATGTCTTGCAACGTCTAATATGTGGTAATAGGAAATTAGAGATAGAGTTTGGTATGACCTTGCTTGAGCATCCATTGCACACCAAAGTGTGAGCTTATCTATTTCCTGGTAGTGGGTCCTCTTTTAAATCTTCGAATAGGCATTGCTTCATCACCTAATACAATCCCATAAAGAATTCTTTCCTTGCAAGTAAGCCTCCATTCTAATTTTTCAAGAAGCATAATTGTTTCTATCAAGCTTCTCAATCATTGATGGAAATCCATCTTCCATCTTGAAGCGACTCTGATACCACTGAAAGAAGTTGGAGATGTTTGAAGAAGCTTGGAAGTAGGGTTGCCAGATGGTGAAGGTGGTCAAGAAACTAGCACAAGACCTACCCTAGCTCTTCGGATATATAAAAAAGATCTTTTAGGTTTTTGGTTATTGCAATAAACACCAATAGATACTTTGAAACATCAAAATGAACAAGTGGATGCAAAACAGATAACTTACACCTTCAGTAGCTCACAAAAACTTTCTATTCTTGTATGGAAGCTATGACTTCAACAACTTCAAGCAGCCAACACAGTTAGAATTGGAAAAATTTCTCCTAATAGAGTGTCATACACAAGGTTGGCTTGCTATAATGAATAAAATACATAATTTCATCACCGAATGAAGTATCAATAGGCTTGCCACAGATTGGATGTCATCCCGATTTTTCAAGACTCTTAAGAAAATGACCTCAAGATGTTCATTTTGAGATTTCTCTAAATCAAGAGATCACAGTGACCTAACACTTTACACTATAAACAAGAAAGTATTAACTTTTTATTGATTTTTTATTCATGCATTTTAAAGCTCTTTATAGAGAGAAGCAAGCTCTCCAGGTTTACTCTTTTTCAAGAAAATGGTGGAGAGAAATGAAGGAGCAATGTAGATCAAAAAAATGTATATATTGATCTAATTTATGGTAAAAAGTATTGTGAGTCTTTATATAGACTCTCATGAAGTTTCTAAGACTCTTCATCAATGAATTAAAACTCGAGTTTAGGCAATGGTGTTTTTTGTGATTGAATAGATCTACTTTCCTACAATCTAGGGAAAGTGAAGATCTAGATTGATGTACTTTTGGTGGCTGATTGATTGACCGCTTGATAAATTGAAAATACCTCAAACTTGTGATTTTTGAGCCTTTACTATATCCTTTTATAAGTTTAAAACTCTATGATTTACAAAACTACTTGATCACAAAAGATCCTTATGAAAACACCATGGAAAATGAATATTGGTGAAGAACCACTTCAAGGGATATCTTTGGCACATCCCCAATGATGGTTTGATGAAGTGGAAAAAATCCACCTCAAGCATAGTGTGAGCTTGATGTTCCAATAGTGTGTGCCATGGTTATGCTCAAAAGTGGCACTCATTGTGTTGCGAGTGGTGGAGTGAGAACAAAACTAAACAAAAATGATGGTTGGGCAGATGAAGTGGAGTACGCTAATGTTACATCATGTAGGAATGGTCTCATTGGGGGGATTGAGAAAGGTTCAGAGGAAAGAGGAAATTAATATAGTTGAAGCAAGGTCAATAGAGGTGAATGATAGAGTGTTGTTTGTTGAATGGAAAAATCAATGGTAATGGTAGGTTACATGAAAGTGTTCTCTATTTAAGGTAGATGTATGAGGATAGT
This sequence comes from Ceratopteris richardii, assembly GCA_020310875.1. Classification (NCBI taxonomy): domain Eukaryota; kingdom Viridiplantae; phylum Streptophyta; class Polypodiopsida; order Polypodiales; family Pteridaceae; genus Ceratopteris; species Ceratopteris richardii. The sequence continues at coordinate 73,212,745 of CM035434.1, forward strand.
GAGCATGCTATGGATACTATTGGTACATGATGGCGATGTAAGGTTTGTGGTGAGGCCTAAAAAATGTATTGGATTTCTTGTGAGAGATGGGTTATAGTGGTAACAGGTGGGGTAGGTTGTTTGGTCAATGAGGAGGTATTGATGGGTGGGACTGGTGGTGGCATGTGGCCACAAAGTGTTGATTGTCGGAAGAGATTAATGATAACATGCAGTTGGATCAATTGACTTGCTTGGTTTTGAAGGAATACACAGAGGATCATAATTTTTTGGTGGTCAATTTGAAAGATACTTTAATTCTTCTAGAGCACCTATCACCTATGTGACAAGGTGAATTTGTTTCAATGAAGGATGCATAAAAGCTATTTTTTTAAAGTTCGGGTTGTAATATAGCATGGCTCTACTCCTCTAAGTTCACAACAATTGCAAAATACTTGCATGGTTTCATAGAGGCATTGTAAGGCGATTGTATAAGAAGCTCTATCCAGTGCATGATCATCTTCTTCATCTCTTATGTCATCCCATTCGTCTTGTGTATCTTGATGGTCTTGTTGGTCTTTTTGGTATGTTTGGTCACCTTTCTCTTCATTAGTTGTGTGTCTATCTTCATTTTCTTAGTCCATGTGATACTCTCCTTTCTCTTGATTAGTATGTGAACTTGGATAACCCATGCATTCATACGCTTGTGAGACATAATGGGTGTTTGAGAACTAGAAATTTATATGTATGGCTCCTAGAACATCAAAATTTAAGGTAGTTGTGAAGTCTTCTATGATGGTATGAGGCATGGGGAATACAAAACTTTTTGAAGTAATAGTCTTAGCATATTCTATAGTTGTTTTCTTTGTGGTGGTGGTTCCTACATGTTGCTCAACATGAACTTCACCTTTTCCTTCGAAAAGGGTTGGTTGAGGGATATGAATGCGAATGGTTACATGATGAGGACATGGACGAGATGGTTGTGGAGATGATTGAGGTGAAGGAGATGTCTCAATTGGTTGAAGGCACAAAATAGATCTGCACATTTCTTTGGTATGATGATAGGTTGACATTCCGCTACTCTTGAATGGCTATAGTCTAGCATAGGTAAGAGCCCTTTCAATAGGAATGTCATAGGCTAAGCGCATGTATATAATCTTGGTAATGGCACATCAGCCATTAGGCACTTGTTTCCTAATCCATCTATTATTTGATACATATATTTGGACCATAATCGAGTCCGATAGGTCAATGCAGATAGACATGTTTTGCTTGAGATACAGCCTAAACCATTTCTTCTTGTGTGGCTATGTGAATTTGTCCTATCTTGGAAATGCAAAGTGTTGCATACACATGTGCAACATGGTAGACAAATCAGGAGTGATTGCAGATATCTAAGGTAGCTTGAGAATGTTGCTCTTCTTCATAGCTTATGGAATTAGGTTTTTCTTATCTGATGGAATATGTGCACCATACAGCTTTAGTGCTTCTCTAACAAGCTTATGGGTCAGCTTGAGTTTCTTTACACGACAAGAAATAGGGGGCGTAGCGACACCCTCAAATTGAAAAAAAAAAACGAGATTCACTACTTATGCAATGCTAGCATCACATAAGTGATGGTCCTATTTTTGGGTTTTTCTTTTACGAGCCTTCATCGCATAAGCGATGGTAGCATCGCTTATGTGATGGTAGCGTTGCTTATGCGATGGTAAAAGTTTATGTTGCAAATAGCATCGCTAACTAGCGACATTATTTGCAACATTGGCAAACTAGCTGTGATGTTTTAGCGTCGCATAAGCGACATCTTGTGTTCCAGAATGTCGCATAAGCAATGCTCTAGAATGTTAAAAACAAATTTTGATTTCTCCCAGCACATTTGTGCTGGGATTTGGACACGAGAGAGAGAGAGAGAGAGAGGGAGAGAGAGAGAGAGAGAGAGAGCAAGAGAGCGAGACAGCGAGAGAGAGCAAGGATTTATCATTGAAGCCAGGTATGCATGCACACACACACACATACACACACATACACACACATACATATGCATACACACACATATACGCACATACACACACATACACATAGAAACACACACACATACACACACATATACACACATACACACATAATGATGCATACACACACATATACATGCATACACACACATATACATGCATACACACACACATACATGCACACACACATATATGCATACACATGCATATGCATACATAATGCACATGCTATGCATACACACACATATATACACACATACACACACACACACATAGACACACACACACACACATATACACACATACACAACATATACACACATACACACATAATGATGCATACACACACATATACATGCATACACACACATACATGCACACACACATATATGCATGCACACGTATATGCATACATAATGCATACATAATGCACATAATATGCATACATACATACTTACGTGCATACACACACATATGCATACATACACATACTTAATGCATACACACACATATGCATACATAATGCAGACACACACATATGCATACATAATGCAAATGCATATGCATACATACATGCATACACATACACACATAGACACATACACACACACAGACACATACACACACATAAACACATACACACCCATAGACACATACACACTTACACACACACATCTGTACACATTTACACACACACATGCACATGCACACCGACACATATATATAGATGCACACATATATACACACATACACACATAGACACATACACACAAATATACACACACACATAGACACACACACACACACATCCACACACATTTACACACACATACACATGCATACAGACACACACATATATATATATATATATATATATATATATATATATATATATATATATATATATATATATATATATATATATATATATATATATATATATATATATATAGATACACACACATACATGCATATGCATACATAATGCACATGCAACGATGCATACATTCATGCTTACATGCATACACACACATACACATATACACATACACACATAGATGCACACACACACACACACACATACACACAATCACACACATATATGCGTACACACACATAGAGAGACATACACACATACACATACATTCATATATCATGCATATACATATGCATACATACATACTTACATGCATACACACACATATGCATACATAATGCACATGCATATGTATAGATACATGCATACACATACACACACATAGACACATACACACACATATGCATACATATGCATACACAATGCACATGCATACACATACACAGACATAGACACATACATACACATAGACACATGCACACACAGATTTACACACATACACATGCATACACACATACACACACATACACACACATACATGCTTACATGCATACACACACATACACATGCATACACACATACACATACACACATAGACACACACACATACACACACATATATGCGTACACACACATAGAGAGACATACACACACATACACATACATGCATACATATGCATACATAATGCATTATACATATGCATACATACATACTTACATGCATACACATACATATGCATACATAATGCACATGCATATGCATAGATACATGCATACACATACACACACATAGATACATACACACACATACACACACATATGCATACATATTGCATATGCATACACATACACACACATAGACACATACATACACGTGGAGTAGGTGCATAAGTCGTTTCCTATCGATGTCTATCAAAAATTGGCCATAACTTTCGTTTTGATTTTTGATCTTTCAAATCATTCCTTGATGCTATGGTATCTTTTAGTCCAAGAAGATGATGCCATAGTGAATAACCAATATTCTTGAATATATGCATAGGATCAAGAAGATGACATACTTTTAACTCTTTCCAATACTCCAAAGAATACTAAATTGATATGTTCTCTACAAGTGCCAATTTTCCTTTACCTCTCTTCACATACTCATTATCTTCATCATCACTGAAGATTTCTGATTCTAGATCTATCAGAGGTCCATCTGTCCATTTTTTATACCAATCCATAAGCATCATAGGTTTTGGACACTGACCTATTTCAAGTTTTTCATTAAAATGTATCGCTTCTCTTTTAGACCTTAATGGATGATCATCATGCAAGAATCATCAATGTCAAAGATAAATATTTTTGTTGAGATTCTTAATATAGATTGATCTCAACCAATCACCATAATATAGACAAGCTCTATAACCCTTAGTAGATATTACTACATCATGAAAATGATAAAAATATAATTAGATTAAATCATATTTATTTATATTCATATTGAATAAAAAAATTACATCAATACCTGAACAAACACCATATCTCGGAAAATCATGAATAGTTCAAGCAACAATATCATGAATCGTAATATGTCTTTCATTGATGATTTTCGATACATCAATGAAATTAATACCTCTCCATAACACTTGGAGATCGTCAATAAGAGGAGCAAGATATATATTCATATCTTTACCTTGTCTTTTGCCTGGGATTAAAAGTGAAAGCATTAAATGTTCCTATTTACTGCTAAGATATGGCAGAAGAATGTAGTTTATGACTATCACTGGCCATGTTGACCATTTATTAGATTTCATGGAGAATGGATTAACCCCATCTAATGCAACTCCTAACTTTAGATTCTATGGATTTTGTGCAAATTCAGGCAATGTAGAATCAATATGCTGAAAAGCAACACTATCATGAGGAATTCTGATTATTCCATCAGTACTTTTATGATCATGTCCCCATGTCAAAAGCTTTGATAATTCGAGGCTTTGAAACATATGCCTAATCCATGGAGCCAATGGAAAATGTCTCAATACCTTTTTTGGGATTTTACCTTCTTCGTCCTTATATCGAGGAGATTGACATTTGGGACATGTCAAAGAGACTGCATATTCACCTCTATATAAAATACAATCATTACGACATGCATGTATACATTGATAATCTATACCAAGATTGTTGATTATCTTCTTCATTTCATCATGTGAGGTAGGAAGAATATTCTGACTTGGTAAAAGCTTTTCAGATAATAACCTGTAAGTTCATCAAAAAAAGATATATTAAAAAGAGTAAATAAATAAATATGCATATAATTTTATATATGTGTATGCTTATGTGTATGTGGTGTATGTGTATGTGTATGTGTATATGCATGTGCATGTGTATACATATGTGTATGTGTATATGTATATATGTATGTATATGTGTTTTATAGGTGTATATGTATGTATATATATGCATGCATACATGTATGCATATATGTATATGTATGTGTGTATACATGTGTATGTATGTATGTATGTATGTATGTGTATGTATGAATGTGTATATATGTATGTATGCATGTGTACCTATGTATATTTGATTTCATTTTTAATTGTTTTTTGTATATTGTGGTTTGCAGATTTTCATACCTAGACCATTGAATCGTCTGGCAGTTTCCCATTTTATAGTCAATCTATTACCTGTCTTGCTAAGCTATTTACAAATATTAAGTAGCCATTACCAAGGAAGGTATTAAGTCGTATGTAAAATGGGAGGATCAAATTTTTTGCAAATATTTTGAAAGATGCATTAATAGTTTTAAAAGATGGGCGGAAAAAAAGTGTCCATTCAATTGAAGTTCTTGTTCTTACCTTATCTAAAGTAAGAATAAAAACCTGCATTGAATGGACACTTTTTGTTCGCCCATCCTTTAAAATTATTTTTCCATCCTTCAAAATCTTCAAGATAAATTTGCTCCTCCCATTTTACATATGACTTGATACCTTCCTTGGTAACTGCTACTTAATATTTGTATTAAAAAGAAGTAGCAGCACAGGTATTAGGTCGACTAAAATAGTAGAAACATATGTGTCAAGAAGATTCTAAAGGTTGGGTGGACCATTCTAAAGGCTAGATGGAAAAAACATCTTCATTCGATATAGGTATGTATAATTTGACCTTACTCTCATGACATGTGTATGTGTGTATATGTGTGTGTATGTTTATATGTGTGTATACATTCATGTATATTATGTGTATCTTTATATATGCATGTATATATATATATATATATATATATATATATATATATATATATATATATATTTATGCATATATATATATATATATATATATATATATATATATATATATATATATATATATATATATATATATATATATATATATATATATATATATATATATAGAAATTTGAAAATTATACCTTAATAGTGTTGAAACAGATACATTACTCCATCCAAAATGATTTTGAAGATTGAGAATAAGTAAGCTCGCACTTAGTCGTGTCAAACGACTTCCTTCATATACATGCTTTAGACATTCCTTTCGAAGATATTTCTCATTTTTAGAAATATCAATGTTCTCACTATCATTTTGATACCAATCCTCAATAAAATCTGCCATGCCATCATCTTCATCATTGTCGCACAAATCTTGTACTTTATCTTCTTTTGAAAATAGATATTTCAACCTTGCATATTCCATAGGATCACTTTTGCGTAGCCTCCTCATAGAAGCTTCTGATAAATTAGGTCTTACTGGCAATTGTGAATGGTGTGGAGGAATATCATCAACATCATACGTTGGAATCTACACATATAAATAAAATTCATTAGTGTTCCATAAATGCATAAAAAGTAAACTTTAAACATTAAATATATAAGTTATTAAATATGGATAGAAAATTTTTATTCTCTCTAGCTAAAAGGTGCTCTTGGAGGTCTACGCCATCCATAATTCACAAATAGTTCATCACTTGCATGTAATCTGGTAATAGAATTGACAACTATGTTTCTTGATACATCTCTACTCATGTATGGTGATTCATGACTATTTTCACGCTCCTCAAATATGCAATAAGTCCTTGAACTATTATGTAACCCTTGGCTACTATTTATTAAAGCTGCTATATTTCCATGTGTGTAAGGTCTTCCATCAATATATAATCTTTCATTTTCTACATGTAAAATCCTTCAATGCAAAGAAGAGAGTGAATTTGGGCCACACATTGCACCTAGGCCAAATGGGCCATCATGGAATTGTAGCTACATTTGTAAGTATATGTGTTATTGTGAGTATATTTTTTATTTTAGTTAAAATGCATGAAACTAATCTTTTTTATTTGTTTCAATGCAGCGAAAGGATTATGGATGACATCCTACGAAACATGAGATCGAGTATGCTACACATTTTGGATATTGGCATTTGAGTGAGTATATGCGAGATCATCTGGATGCCTTTGTGAGTATATTAAATTTTATATAATTATTTTTATTTTTATGAATGGATTGATTGTTTTCCTTATTTATGTTTGTTATATGTAATACAGGAGTATTATGGAGAGGAAGATATGGATGAGGTGGAGAGACAGACAGAGGAGGGACAATCTCGATCATCACAGGGTGATCATGATGATGAGGATGAGGATGATCATGATGATCATGATGCTGCTGCTGATGATGATGATCATGATGATGGTGATTAGGATTCTTGATTATGACATTGGATTATATGTATTTACATTGATATATATATATATATATATATATATATATATATATATATATATATATATATATATATATATATATATATATATATATATATATATATATATATATATATATATATATTTCATTTCAGTTATGTTTTGAATTGTGTGTATGGTATTACGTAATGACGAGTTTTGTTCTATTGATTGTTATTATTGTTTATATTAAGCATGTGTTTTAATAATTTAATGATATACTTCATTCATATGTGTGTACGTTAGTGTATATGTATGTGTGTGTATATGTATGTATGTACATGTGTATGTGTGTGTATATGTATGTATGTGCATGTGCATGTGTAAGTGTGTATGTGTGTATATGAGTATGTGCATGTGCATGTGTATGTGTGTGTATATGTACGTGCATGTATATGTGTAACTCTATGTGTATATGTGTGTATGTGCATGTATATGTGTATATGTATGTATGTGCATGTGTATGTGTATATGTGTGTGTATGTATGTGCATATATATGTGTATATATGTGTATAATGTATGTATATGCATGTGTATATGTATGAAACATGCATGTGTATGTGGATGCATTTCCATTTGCATCCATGTGCATGCATGTGAATGGGCATGCATGTGGATGTGCATATACATGTATTTATGTATATGTTAATGTGTGTATGTGTATATATATATGCAATAATGCATGCATGTAAGTCTTTTTATGTGGTTGTAGAAATGCTTGTGCATATGCATGTGTATGTGTGTGTATGTCTAAGTGTATGTGCACATGTATCTGTGTGTATATATGTGTGTGTATGTGCATGTGTATATGTGTGAACGTGCATCTTCATCATGTATAAGTGTATATGTGCATATCAATAAGTGTGAGTATGCTATCTAATGAAAATAACACAAATCAAATGATATACAAAGAATAGAAATTGTACTTACAATAGTTAGCCATACTTTTTTCTTGCTTAGCTTCTTGAATAACCTACAATAAAGAGAGGGAGCAGAGAGAGAGAGAGAGAATTCAAAGAGAGAAAGATGTAGAAAGAGAGAAACAGAGAGACAATAAGATAGAGCTTAGGCAAAACAACAATTCTGCATATACTTGTTTCAGCTCGTAAGCGAAGCACAATTGCGAACGTTGGAGAGCTCTTCGAACATATGCATGAAAATGCTGATCAAAGAGCCTCCAACATTTTAATTTTTTTTCGTCAATAGACCGTTGTGTAAGCGATGGTAATGCATCGTAAAAACCATTGGAATTGGCATCGCATAAGCGATATTTTTAGCATCGCATAAGCGATGCTTTTTAAAACCATCGCATTAGCGATGCTCTATGCGAGCATCGCACACCCCGTCGTGTCACACGTCAAAAAACGTCGTTTGGCTCGTCATTTAATCGACGGTCCATGCACGACGCTGATTTCGATGCACTTTGCAATTTTTTTAAATATAAAGGAAGTTCGGCATTAGCCTACTCTCCCGAACTTGATTTAAATAAAGAAAGAAAAGTACAAGAGAAGGGGACTAATGCCCACGGGACCCCCCAAATCCCACAAAGCAGGGGAAGCTTTTACAGAGCTTAGATGGCATTATAAAGAAGGTTAATCACCCTCTCATCACCCTCATGAGGGGCTCACTTGGGTTTAAGCTTGTTTTTTATCAAAAGGAGAACTTGATGATGTTTGAAGGGGGGGGGGGATTTCTTACAGTTAACAATCCTTTTGCCAAGGAGGAACAATGATTTCTCAATTGACCACTCCTTGGGGGAGTCACCAAAGTTGAGAGCACATCTTTCCTGCCAGATTTTCCATAGGACCTCCCCTCTGATGGCGTTCCAGAGAGTCGTGGAGTAGCCGATTGCTTCTCCCAGCAGGGCTTGCTGCCAACTGAGATGTTTTTGAAGTCTAATTTTCTTTCCAACCGTCTGTCAGAGTCTGTTGGAGTTGGGGCAGGTAAAGAAGATGTGTGGAATATCTTCGAAAGATTGGTAGCAGCGTTTGCACCAGGGAGGAATCCCACAAAGTTTGCTAGCCTTAAGGTTGGTCCAGATTCCATGATGAAGAATTTTCCATAAGAGGACAGACTTTTTGATTTCTATGAGGGGGTGCCAGACAGCCATGAACTTCATGTCCCACCGAAGCCGTGTCCATGACAGGCACCACTTTTTGTTGAGGTTAACCTGATCGTCAATCGTTTCTTTGATGTTCCAGATTTTTGATAGGCTATTCCCATTGTGCCATTTGAGACCAAGCGAGCTCGATGTGTCATGTCCCATGAGAGGGCGAGTTTTGTGTCGATCCCAGGCGAGACATCTGCTTTGCAAAGTGTTCCATTCTTCGTACGAAATGTTGACGCAAGGTTCGATATCCTCAAAGTTGATCCAGCGGTTGGAGTCTTGTTTCCAGAGATGTTTCCATTTTTTGAAGCCTTTTCCTTTTGTTCCATAACTTCTTGGCATTTTGAATGCTCCAAGATTCCACACTGCGGATGCCATGGATCGGAAACCAGATAGAGTCATTTTGTCTGATATCGGCAGCCCACTTCCAGTCTTCACTAATTCTTGTGTAGCTTTTGACTTTATTCCAACTCTTCCATAGGGAGCACACGAGATTAGAGCCTTTCGGGAAGCTGGGGATTGGGGAAAACAGCAAGGTCAAGATGTCGAGATTCTTCCAATTTGGGAAACCCATGAGAGCCAACTCGTTCTTGTTTCTGAAGGTCAACTTGGCCCACGAGGCCTCCCCATTGCACCAAGCCTTAATCATCCATTTGGCTGCCAGTTTGTTAGCCATGCAACCAATGTCCAAGATATCGATTTCCCCACTATCTCTTTGGCGGGTGCAGATGGACCATTTGATTTTAGGCACCCCCCTTCTATTGTGATCGCCCGTCCAAAGGAAGTTTCTACAAATACTATCCAGTTTGGACAGGTCTTGCTCTTTTGGTCTCCAATAAGAAAGGAAATAGATGGTGGAAGAAAGGAGGAATGTGTTGATAACCATAGCACGACCAGCAAGATTGATTGCATACCTCTCCAAAAGTTAAGCTTGTTTTCGAGTTTGGTCAGCACTTAGTTCCACCGTTGTTCCATAGAGACGCCAAACCCCAAGGGGATCCCAAGAAGCCGAAAAATTTGGCCCTCCAGAATGATTTGACAGCCATGATCAAAGAGAAGGCCGGGCTGAGACCCCACAATAGCTCTAAAGGCGATCTTAGAGTGGTTGATTATGGATCCAGAGGCTTCACAAAAAGTAGCAAGACACCTCCAGAATGTCTCCAGGTTAGTACTATCATTGTGAACAAATGCGTTCATATCATCGGCAAAAAGTATCATGGTGATCTGACTGTGGTCGTGAGGCAAACGGAGGCCTTTGATATTACCAGCTTCCACCTGGTGCGCCACAAGCCTGCTAAGCCCCTCCGTGGCAATTGCAAAGAGAAGGGGAGCCAACGGACACCCTTGTCTAATAGATCTTCTAAGTTTGATCACCTTCGAAAGTTTGCCATTAATGTTAATTTGGGTCGATGCGTTTCGGAGAAGGGTGCGATCATCTTGGTGAATTTCTTACTACATCCAAGATCTTGGAGTGACTGTAGAATATAATCCCATTCTAGCCTGTCGTAAGCTTTATCAAAGTCGATCTTTAGGAAGACCACATCTTGTTTAGACTCATTTGCAAATTCAAGACCTTCCAAATATCAATAATGGTTTCCAAAATTGACATGCCTTTGATGAAACCTTTTTGGTCCTCGCTTAACCACGCTCTCAAGTGGCAAGAGATTTTGTTGGCAATGACTTGGTGATGATCTTGTATCCTGTTTGGAGCATCGTAATAGGACACCAATTCTCTATTCTGTTCTTTTCCCCTTTTTTGTGTATTAACTTGATAATACCATTGTTGAGACAAGAAGGAAGTGCACCAAACTTGAGCGCCTCTTGCCAAACTAGACGAAGAGGGGTGGCAACCACCAATTTGAAGGAATTAAAGAATTTTATAGTGATGAAATTGTGTCACCTTAACCGTTGCTATGCGCTTGTATTCCTTGTAGTGTTAATGGTTGACCAAGTAACAGTGATGGGAGTAAAAAGCTCCAAAGAACATCTCAATGCTAGAATTTAGTGTATGAATGAAAAAATAACATCTCTAGAAATCTGGCTTGGGCAAGGGTACAAAGAAAGACTTGACCAAGTCGGGTTTCTTCCAATTGAGTTGTAATTCCTCTGATTTTTGTATTGTCTTGAATTCTAGTGAGAAGAATTGGAAGCGATCCCAACGATGGTCAAATTCTAAATTTGACTCAAATATGTACTTAGAATCAACAAGTGGCCCTACAAGCCCCTAGAACCAATGTGATTTCATGTTGATTTCGTCCATTTTTCCTCTTTGGCGATCTTCAATTGAAAGTGCACCTTGGAAGCATGCTAGCTTGCATGGTGGAAGCAATGAGTAGTAGTCGATAGGCTGCTGATTGGGACCTGGTGGTGAGGGATCTCCTACTTTCATGGAAAAATACTTGTTGCTTACAAAGATTTGCTACATAAGGAGAAGACATTAATATGGAAAGAAATGTTTATCTCAATATGGTGAGACCTCGGTCCTTTTCCAATACTGATATGATTCCCATGTAGCCCTATGGTGTCATACTTGGGATAATGCATGATATCATTGTGATTGTGGTGATTTGTTAATGTTTTACAAGGTTTGTGTGATACAGGTTTAGTACAAACTTGGTTTGAAGTGAATGATTCCCTTATGGGATGCCTAAGGCTATCTAGACACCCATTTCCATCTTGTTCTAGAGTTCATTTACATGGCTTTTCATGTACTAAGGCTTTCTTTCTAGGTGTATCATGACTATGGTTAGATAGAGATTTCCTAAAGGGTGGTGAAATGTGTGGGGAAATTTGGGCATTCAAGAAAGTCTTAGGCACCCAAATACACAAGTTGTTAGGGCATGTCATCATCAACCACTTAGGTATCCGAATTTGGTGAGTCTTTTGTGGTTGATTTCCTTCCTACATCTTTGGTTCTTGCTTTAGATTCACTTCTTACTTCTTTTATGGTAATTGTTACCATTAGTGCCCATGTGAAAGGCCAAATGGCCATGCGACACTTTTGCATATGTTCTTGAATAAAACATATCGTGTCCTAGTGAGTCACATATTGTAAGTTCGACTACATTTCTAACACCCAAGAAATATGTGTTCGAGCTCTTTATATACTTTGTTTTCTACATATTCTATAGGCTCTATACGGAGCACTATGTGTGGTGTTAGGATATAGGTTTTCTACATCGGGGGTATCATTGTGGAGCTCTCCAAGAGAGTCCATTGAGGTGCATCGCTAACAAAATACCCCACCCACCCAAGGCTTATGACAATGGGAGCAACCAAGGCATAGACCTTGGCATACCTTGTCATCCAAGTCATTGAAGTCACAGTTGGCACCTTTTGCTCCACGTGAGGGAGGACCTCAATGATCAAGAAGGATAGAGGTTCCCCATACTTCTCGAGAGGTCACCCATCACAGTACTATTCGCCTTAGAGCTCGCTTAATAATAAATTCTTACCACTAAGCTACACTCTTGTGGTGTTTGAAGAAGGGGAAAGGCTAAGGTTAACATTACCTTGAACATGTTTTGGGCCCTCAAAGCTTCATTCTTTGCTTTCAAAGCCTATTTTGGAGCATTTTTGGGGTGATTCTTTTGGAGTACTTTTATCCATAGTTCTCTTTACACAGGTTCAGGAACATCAAGAAGAGTGTTCATTGTACTTTAGCCATACTAGTAAATCGACATGTTTCTTGAAAGGTTTTAGTTGTGGTGGGATCGGCCACTACAAATCTATGTAGCTTTTTTGAGCTTAAAGAACAGATTTGAAAAACACTTTCAGGTGTTGTTGTTGATATATTTAGGTAGTGATATGTGTGAACACTCTAGGACAACCGGGGCACTTTTTTCCTTCTTTAGGAGGTTTTTTCCCTCCAGCTTGTATATATGCCTATTGCCTTAATGGGCTACTTATCTTTCTACATTCTCTAGTAATACATTTAGTATTGTGTGTTGTGCTCCAAGCTTCTTCTTCTTCCTTGTGATGTTCACGTGCTTCCGTAGACATCTAACTCCAACAATTGGTATCAGATCAGGTCGTTGCTTCATCTAGGGCATCATCGACACCTCTTCGGTTGCAGTCTCAGAATCGCATGAATTTTTGTGAGCATACTCAGCATGTTTTCGCGATCTGAGCTCGTTTCAGCCTCGGAATGCACTATCCCAGTGCTTGTGTAGGCTATTTCATCTTTTTGTGCCAAAGGTATATACCTCTTTCTGTTTTCCAGTACAAGCATCTCGAAGTCTGCCACAGGTTTAGCAGAACTCATCTCGACAAATCTGTTTGACTTTTTGAGATACAGTCAATTTTTCGTGTCAAGGTATTTTAGTCACCTTCCGTGGCTGAAAGGAGTGATGTATTTCATATGTTGGCTGTTGAGGATAATTTCGATGGTATAGATGGGTCCTCAACTACATGATGTGGATTCGGTCTTGATGGGGTCTACTGATATTTCCAGTACATTGAGTTTGTGAAATCTTCAAACGTGTAGAAAGTTTTCCCCAATTATAGGTTTTTACAATAATATTCCTGAATTCCCCTTTAGTTGGGTGTCCTAAAGTGGATTGTGCTTGCGGATCCTTGTCCTTGGGTCTCTACCTGGTGAGGGCGAGGCCTAGGTAATCACCCATTTCGATACATTTCCTCATGAAATCTATTAAGGATATAGGCCTCATGCAAAAGATACCTACTCTTAAGTTGGCATTACTTAGGCAATTAAGAAAGAGAGTCGTGAGCTTCTTATTAGATATTAATTGAATGTAATATTCCATGTTCTACTTAAATATCTGCATTGATTCTCTCATTCGTTGGTTTTGTCCTTGTTTGAAGTGCAAAATCTCCTTGAGAGTGTCATGTCTAACCCTCATGGGAATAAACTCACTAATGAATGCAAGGTTAACCCTCATGGGAATAAACTCACTAATGAATGCTTTCAAGATCTCATCGATGATCCTAAATCCATTGCAATTTAGGGTTTGAGGCCATCTCATAGCCAATCCATTCAATGGTAGTCCAAGTGTGCGATATTGTATGAAAACTTACTCAGCTTTGATTAGTTGACAAGCTTTATCCTATGGCTCCTAGGATCTGGATCTCCGTCAAAAACACTCTTCACAATCCTTGCTACTTTAGAAGTTTGAAGAGATCTCCCTAGATCAAGCCTTTGGGTGGCTAATCTAGGCTCTAGCAATTCTAATCCATGGTGATTAAGTGACTCTATCGAACTCTTAGGGCCTCATGCAATTATAAATGGTAGATCGTTTTCAAAACATGGTAACCCTTAATGAAAGTACAAGTGTTGGTGGCCTATAGAGAGAGGAAAATAATTTTACCCTCACTCATCTATGAGTGTTGAGTCTCTTTAGAGGGATCTTTTCATTTCATGGATTTGTACCTCAGTTATCCCTAGCTCCAAAAAATGTACAAAGCACAAAAATGAATCACTTGATTTTGGGATGAGGTATATTTCCAGTAGGGCGTTATCTTGTTTGATTTTGTGATCTAGCACCCATAGAATGGAATTCGGTAAGTTTTGGGTTTTGGATGCCTCAGGAATTTTTCCTATAAAAGATAAGAGAAGAAAGGTGGCATAGTTTCCCAAAGGAATCTCAAGATTTCCTAGGAAATTCGAGAGAAACAATCCTTCTTTAGGGTCTTTGTTGTCAGAGTCCTAGAGGATGAATACTTCCAACCCTCAAATCTTTGGTAACAATGAGTAGGTAGTAAGCACATTGTTTTGACATTTCTGGGTAATCCTTATGGTATCCTTTGTTCTTGAATTTCTTTGGATGAGTCTCTCAATCTCTCCAACTCAATATCTTGCAAAATGCACTAGGGTTACTACTCAAGATAGAGCAATTTTTTGTGTGTATCAGAGTGACTTGAATCAATATTTCTCATGTTTCCTCTCCTAATATTTTGCAACTGTCCTCTGAGATCACTTTGGAGTCCCCCAATTTGTAAAATATGCCCTTGTTACTCATCATTTTCTCTAGCCAAGAGTGGTACACGTGCAACTAGAAGTCCGGTTTGAGTCAATGTGATAATGTTTCCAAGTGATTTTGACCATCTATGTTGGTCCTTGTGATCTTATGAAAGTGATGTGGCTCTTTTCTTCTTACAACTCAACAGCTTGCACCTACATGATTTCTTTATAGATTGCAAACAGATGTAAGTAATTTCTCTTTGAAGTTTTGGGTGACAATGACTTGCAATAGGGTCTATCCTTTACTATGATGACATAAGGTGCATTGTAATGGGTCAAGCTTGTTAATTTCCCTCCAACAAAGGCTCAAGTTTGTTCTAGCCCTAGGGCCGTTGAAAGTGGATTTCTGATGATTTGTGCATCCCAAGGTCTGTCCAAATACTCGAAGGGATATGCCTACATGTCTAAAGGTGGCCCTATGAAGATATGATACCCAAATTTTTCAATAAGTTAGGGATCAATTTCTCCATGAGCAATCATTGATTTTTTAATGAGATTTTATCTTAAAATCTATCAGATTTTAAGGTGTCAACTATAAGGTATCCTTCAACCAGCTAATTGGTGACCCAATTTGCTTTTTATTCTTGCCAACAAAGGCCCAAGCTTTCCCTCACCTCTTTCTAGGGGAATCACAAAAAGTTTCTTGCTAATTATTTCTTCTCAAGTGGCTAAATAAATTCTCACAAGTACTCCCTAGGTTTTAAAAGTCGATCAAGTAGCATAGCCACTCCAACAATTTAATATGTTTGCCAATGATTGCTCTACATACAACAATAATTAGTGTGCAAGTGGAGGTTTTAAGGTTCCTTTTAAACTCGAGGTATTCTAGATCTTGTGAATTAATTTTGGACTTTAGATGGAATTGATTATTAAATTTATCTTTTCTTTGCACACACATGATTGCCCAACTTTTTAGGGTAGATGATGATCTTATTCTTAAGGAGTGTTTAAGATTTTGAAGGTCACACTTCATCAAGCATCATCTATTGTGTAACTATGCCCAATCTTCCTCCAAAGGTGCTTATCTTTTTTCTATGGCCCTGAGATGATTTCTCTAGATTGTCAATACCATATGAATTAGAAATCTTCGTCTTTCAGATTTCACCCTTCAAATCTAATACCCTTAGCATCCCTTCAATGCTTCTACGTGCTCCAACAATGTTCCAAAGCTCCCAAGACGTCGTAGAATTGATTGCTCTGGAATGTTCCTCACCCTTTCCCTATCTCGATTTCAATCCTCAAACTACCAGCTCAAGTCTCATTTAACTTATTTGATGATCAACCCAAGAAAAGATAGATTTCCTTGAATGATCACCCTGGCACATCAAACTTGCCACTGATGGCTCCATGTATTCCTAGCAATTGGTTCCCTTTTTTCCACCATTTTCACCACTTTCTCGTGCTTCTATATGTTCAAGCCCACTCTATAGCTCCCAACTATGAGCGCACAATAAGAAAATGCCCTACAAAAGCTCACAAAGGTTCTTAGTGATGTAGTCATTTTTCATACACAATTTTGAAAGACCTACTATAGTCGATTGAGCATTTAACTTCTTAAAGCTTACCATTTTGTGTTCCTAAAGAATAGGGATTCTACCCAACTAGGCTTCAATCTACTTTTCAAAACTAATCCCTCTCTATTGTGAAGGAGACAAAGAGTTTAAAAGTTTAAAATGGAAAACTAAGAATTGAAGTAAAAGAACGTAGCTCTAAAAACAAAAGATCGACTATATCCAACTATGTACTCACCTAAAAATAATAAGAATGAGATGAAAATGATGATTATGAGCTCCTATTCATCACGCTATGAGAAAACATACCTTGGAAAGCTCCATCCTTCTAGTGTGATGCCTGATCTGATGCATGCTTGGCAATGGCACTAAAGTGTTTGAAGCAGATCTGCTCACATGCCACACAAATGAACCAACATCAAGGAATAGATCCCTACCAACAAAATGTAAGTCCATGAGACTAGTCAGAGGTATGAAGACCTTCACCATGTCCGTATTCATAAACTATTTTTACACAACTTCAAATGGGAAGGTAATTGAGGTAACCATAATTATTTCATGAATTTAAAGTGTCTAAGGAGTGACAAATGTACGTAAAAGTAAGAAGTGTGATTTTGACATTACAAAAAGCAAAAAGTGCACATATAGAGTCATAGAGATTGATTCATATATTTGTATAGAGAGCTACAATGCCAAAATATTCCATAAACAAAATGATAGGGGTTTTGCTTTCCTTATTCAAGAATAAGATGAGCTAAAGAGAGCATAAAATCACCTCAATGACTCTTAGAAGTTGATAGATTTGAGAAATACACAAACCAAAATGAACAATAGATGAAGATGATGATGAATCTAGAAGTTAGGTATTGAAATGTAAAGAGAAATACATGGACATGTTGGAGGAATCCAAGGACTCAGAGATATGTACAATGGCCACTGTAAAAGTGAGTGCAAGCTCAGCGAATACCCATGACTATTATAGTGAAGTATATATAATTCTTTCTCCTTGATTTTTGTAGCTAGTTTTTGATTGATTCTACCTAAAGATTCCAATCACTTTTTGGTATATATTCGAATTTGAATTCAAACATGATTCATGGATTTTGGCTCCCTTTAGATTTACCTTTAGTATAGTGAAACTTTATCCTTAGAAACGAACTAAGGATATGTGCATACATACACATTGCTTTTCATATTCCAATGTAATCCATGGATATGGTTACGCACCAAGAACTCTGGTGAAGCCTAAGATACTTAAGTCTTCATTCCTTTACAATCTCTAGAAGTCTAATCATTTATCTGAACTTGGTTAGCTTTACTCTACCTAAAGCTTTAGTCAACATGTCTACACATTATTATTGAGTTGAGATGTATGAAAGCTCAATTTCCTTGCTAGAAACCATCCAAATCTTTAGTCATCATGTATGCACATTGTTGCAGAGTTGAGATGTACGAAAGCTAAATTTCCTTACTTGTAATCTTTTCCCTAACATAGTGACAATGGACCTCAATGTGTTCGGTCCCTACATTGTAAATTGGGTTTTCTACAAGATGCAATGTGCTCATTTTATCACCAAATATGTGAGAATCAGATGAATTTATACCTAAATCATAATATTGAGTAGCTTTAGCCAATCCTCTGTATTTAGATTTTGTAGATGAGAGAGCGTTAGTAGGTGGCTTCTTTGATGAACAAGAAATGAGTTGAGAACCTACAAAAGAGGTACTTTTCTTATCATCTCTTGATCCTGCCCAATTTGCATTAAAAAATATCTTGATATCTATTTAAAAGGTGTATGAATAAAGTAGTTCTTCATTGATTATTTGTTAAAGATGCTTGAGTATCCTTCTCGTTGTCTCCATGCGTGGTTTCCTAGATTAATGCATAAGATGACTTAAAATACTCTAACTCATATATACTTTTGTGAGAGTAGCAAAATTGAGACTCCCCACTAGGCTTTGATATTATGTCACATCTTCAATGAAATCTCCTTCATGAGCACTAAATTTGGAATTCACTTCCATGGGTGTACCTACAACCTTAGCATTTTTATTTTGAACTTTGTGAGTGTATGTTTGATGTACTCTTTTTGGGTAAAGGGCATACCATGCTTTGTATACAAGAATTCCAATCCAAGGAAGTATGTGAGCTTCCCTAAATCACTTATCTTGAATTGCTTCATTTCATGTTTGATTCTTCTTATGCCTTGATCTGTGCAACCTAATCATAATCTTTACTGACACACATACATTGTACATCCCCTAGATCTTTGGTCTCTTTCCTTCAAGGGATTAGGCACCACCCAGTGATAGTTAAGATTCTCTGTTTTGCAAATTGGTCACTGCACTATAGTAGACGGACACAGCTTTACTAATGCATCCTGCTTGTTTTTTTCCCCATCCTTGATTACGAGACATAATAATTCTCTAGAATTACCAAAATTTTATATTTCATGTTTTATCTACCCATTTTGCTCCCTTAATGCAAAGCCAGGCTGATGATTCTCACTCATCATGTAGGCCCACGTATGATCGTTCAAATCTACAAGCTATTGAGTCCTCGTTACTTCTTCCCAAGTAATATAAAAAAACCTATTGTTGATCAGCCATGCAACAAAACTTTACATTGTGGAGCGAGATCTGATCAAAACATTGACCATCCAATTTGCACATATACATGTCTTCACTTTTAACCTTTGCACATGTAAATGTTCCGACTTAAAATTCTCTGAGCTTGATTAGAATTAGGCTCTCACTAGTTGTACAGAGGTCACTAAAGTATATAATTTCACTTGTACAAAAGTGTTCCTCAAGAAGATAAACACAGAAGGAGCACTAAGCAAAAGATCGAGGTGCAACTTTCTTCTATTCAGAGAAATCATACATCTAATAGATAATCCATATTCTTCTCACTCTCTAAACTCTACTGACTTCTAAAACTTGTCACTCATCATCTCTCACACATATTACATCTATATTCAAGTATATATAAACATTTACATCCCGACTCATCATAGATACAAAGATTTTCAATGGTAGATGTCACATTCCTTAGCAAATCTAATAGCATCCATATAAATATATGGCCACCATAATCCCTTGTGGAGAATTTTGTGAGTCAAATTATCTCCCTTGAGATTCCCTTCATTGTGTGCTACATCTAGCAAAAAATTTGCTTCATGTGGATAAAACCATTTTCACAAAATACCATCCTAGTAGTATTTATACAACTCACTATTTATGACTCAAAATGCTTTGGCCTTAAACTATAATTTCATCTTTTCTAATGGAGTCACATTCACATGAAATTTTCCAAAAATGAGGAATTGCACAGTTTCTTGATACCAATAAATTTTAGCTTCATGCTTCAATGCCTCTTATTTTGACAGTTCAAGTTTGAGGTTGTCTAATTTTATCGTACCTCTATTTTTTTGTGCATGGCATACACATAGTGCATAGTGTAGTGAGGAAAAGAACCCTGCTGGAGGACAACAAGAACAAAAATTTCCTCTATAGTGAGGTCAAGTGGCATCATCAACATTTAATTTAGAGGTAGTACCTTAGGGACTAGTAGTAGTAGTAGATCGACTAAAAGAAGAGCAAACCCAAGAGGAGAAAGACACAAGGTCCAAGTTCAAGAATAAGCCATGATAGGCATAAAAGCCATAGCAAGCACAACAGAAGAAGAGCTACCATAGGATTAGAGAGAAGAAGAGACTAAAGAAGAAGTTAACATCATCACAATGCATGTCATTGATTTAGATTAAGAGCAAGACGAACCACAAGAGGTAAAGTCTAAATTTCAATCTTGGCACCAAGGAACTTCATATTTAACGGCAAGGGTCAGGTCATTGGTAATCTAGAGAAAGAAAATTGGCCCAAAACCAAACTAAACTTGGATCTAGTCAAATTCAAAGATTCAAATGGCTTTTCGTGGTCTAATCTCCAAGTGGACGAGGACCTGAGGAAAGTTAGACTAGATAGAAACAACATTGCTCAGAGCATTATTCATCAGTGGGATCGTCCTTCCCTTTCACAACGTACTAACCTTGCCGTCTCTAATTACTGCCCAATCATCGTCTCTTTCCAACCTCTCACCAAAACCCATAAGGCTCCGTGGTTTCATGCCTACTCGACTTCTTTCTCTCTACCTCCATCCATCAAGAAATCATTTATGTGTGGAAGGAGGCTTTTGCCACCTATTCATCCCCAACCAAGAGCTGGAGACATGCAGTCAATCAGTCCCGACAGATCATGATAAGAATCAAGAAGATGCTCCATGATGTTCGGTGAGGATGTAGAGAAGCTCTTTATCATAGGTTGTGGAGACTCGAGGAGGAAGTGAACAAAGGAAAAGCTCAATCCCAAAAGGGTCTACAAAGGCTGTGGAGATACGAGGAAGAAATACAAAGGAAAAATTTGCAAATATTCTTTAAGGAGTGGTGGGCTTGCAAAGCTAACAAGCCCACCCAAAGAGATGTGTAGCATTCTTCAAAGGAAACAAAAGAGAGAGTTGATCCCCCCATTGCTAAACTCAAATGGCGTTGTATGTAATACGAAAGAAGAAAATATCAGAATCATTGAAGAACATTTTACGAGACTCTTGGGGACCTCGAATCCACTCTCCCCGCATAGATGAGACCGCATGGCGGCCATCTCTAGGGTATCCTCTCATATGATCCCACACAACCTTTGATCCCTGCTCAATGATCCCATCTCAGATGAAGAAATCATTGGATTCATTGATGCCCTTCCCAATGGGAAAAGCCCAAGGCCGGCATAATCAAATTAATCCACAAAAAAGGGGATAAGAACAGAATTGAGGACTGGTGTCCGATTACAATGCTTCAAACGGGATATAAGATAATTGCTAAAGTCATCGAAAACAGAATTTCCTACCATCTAAGAGCTTGGCTAAGTAAGTACCAAAAGGGTTTCATCCAAGCTAGGTCAATTTTGGAAGCGATAATTGATATTTCGGAAGGTATTGACTTCACGGATGATTCAAGACAAGATGTGGTTTTCCTCAAGATTCACTTTGACAAAGCTTACGACAGGCTAGAATGGGACTATATTTTGCAATCACTTAAAGATCTCGATTGCAGCCATAATTTCACTATGATGATCGCGACCCTATTGGGAAATGCGTCGATTCAAATTAATATAAATGGCCATCTTTCGAAGGTGATCAAATTAAAATGATTGATTATACAAGGTTGCCCACTGACTTCCCTTCTCTTTTCCATCACCACATAATGGATTAGCCAACTGGTGGACCAACAGGTGTAAGTTGGTAATATCAAAGGCCTCTTGTTGCCCTGTAACCATGGCGAGATCACCATGAGGCTTTTTGCCAATGATATGAATGCTTTTGTCCACAATGACAGTACCAATCTGGAGACATTTTGGAGGTGCCTAAATACTTTTTGCAAAGCCTCTGGATCCAAAATCAACCACTCAAAGACGCTTGGCTGCCAGAACATTTCCCCAGGCCAAATTTTCTTACTTCTTAAGATTCGCTTGGGCTTTGGTATCTCATTGGAATAGCAGTGGAACTGGGTCCTGGCCAGACTTGAAAGCAAGATAAAATTTTGGAGAGGTATGCAAATCGATCTTGTAGTTTGTGCAATGGTTATCAACATACTCCTCATTCTTCGACCATTTAATTCCTCTCTTGTTGAAGATCGAAAGAGCAAGATCTGTCCAAACTCAAAAGTACTTGCAGAAACTTCCTTTGGATGAGAGACGATAACAGGAGGGGGATGCCTAAAATTAAAAGGTCCATCTTCACTAGCCAAAGGGATAGTGGGGGCCTTGGCATTCTGGACGTGAGATGCATGGCTAACCGACTAGCAGCAAAATGGTTGATTAAGGCATGGTGCAACAAGAGAATTCGTGGGTCAAATTGATCTTCAGAAACAAGCACGCGTTGACTTTTGTGGATTCCTGAGTTGGAAGAACTTGGGCACTCTGACCCTTTTGTTTTCCCTAATCCCTATTTTCGCGAAAGGCTCGGATATTGTGTGCTCCCTATGGAAGAGTTGGAATAAATTCAAGAGCCTCATAAGAATCAGTGAAGATTGGAAGTGGGCGGCTCGTATCAGACAAAATGAATCTATCTGGTTTCTGATCCATGGCATTAGGAACATGGAATCTTGGAACATTCGAAGTGTCAAGAGGCTCTCGAACAAGGGCTTTAGAAAATGGAAACATCTTTGGAAATAAGGCACCAACCAATGGATCAACTTCGAGGATATTGACCCTAACATCAACATTACCTATGAAGAATGGAATATTTTACAAAGCAGATGTCTTGCTTGGGACTGCTCTAAAGTCCATCTTCTCATGGGACATGACGTGTCATACCCACTGGGTCTCAGATGGCATAATGTTAATTGCCTAACAAAAATCCCAAATATCAAAGGAAACATTGATTACCAGGTCAACCTCAACAAGAAGTGGTGCATGTTGTAGACATGACTGCAGTGGGATTTGAAGTTTATGGCTATCTCGCACCCTCTCATAGAAAACAAAAAGTCTATCCTCTTATGGCCAATTCTTCATCGGGGAATCTGGACCAACCTAAAGGCTAGCAAAATTTGTGGGGCATTCCCCTGGTGCAAGTGATGTAGCTGGTGCATTGAAGATGTTGGTCATATCTTCTTCTCCTATCCCAACTCCAATAGGCTCTAGCAGATTGTCGGAAAGAAAATTAGACTTTAGAAGCATATTTGGCCCACTTCCAAACTTTGCTTATAACTTCCCCAAAGAGTGGTCAATTGAGAAATCGATGTTTCTCCTTAGTAAAAGAATCGCCAAGTATAAGAAACCCCCCCCCTTCTTCATACATCACAAAGTACTCCTTCTGATCAACACAAGCTTAAACCCAAGTGGGCCACACATCACGGTGATGAGAGGGTGATTAACCTTCTTTGCAATGCATTCTAAACTCTATAAGATCTACCCCCTCTTTGTGGCACTTGGGGGGTCCCATGGGCACTAGCCCCTCTCACTTGTACTTGTCTTTCCTTTTATTTAATACAAGTCCGGGAGAGTAGGCTAAGGCCGAACTTCTTTTATTAAAAGAAAAAAACAAACAATTCACTAGAATTTTGCCTTAGATCAAACACCTTAATGGCAATCCGAGTAGTGACTTGAAGGATTGGAAGTATACAAACACCCACAAGGATATTCATTCCAAAAGAAGCACTTGAGAGAAGATATCATGACAAGAACGCACCAAAGAGGAAGAGATGAGCATCAAAGAAATGTAAATACACTCCTTTTAGGTAGAGATGGCTTTGGGACACCTCAAGACCACCATGGAATCTCCAAATGAAGAAGAAGATGAGAGAAAAGAGCACTTGAAGCAACACTTAATAGATTCACTTCAAAATGACAAAACACTAAGTACAAATTAGGGTTTCATCATCATTTATATCACGAATAATGACCCCTTCACCCTAAAATACTCTCCAAAACTTTTACATGTGTCGTAGAACACAAATTTGATCCAAATTGGGCTCTAGAAAATACTAAAATCTGTTTGCAAGCTCAAGCATCGACTCCTACGGCTCCACTCTTTGTCCTTTGCAAACTAGAGCATCTTTACAGTTCCTATGTTTTTTAAAGTAAGGAAATACATTTATGAAGTGTAAATTTGACACATAGTACCCCTCTTGCCCAAAACTTCATCTATTGCTCTACTCTTTATTTCTTGGCTCCTTTCCAAGTGATTTTCCATACATTGCTTTTTATGGGCCTCATGGTACAATTTTTTCACATGCCATAAGTGTTGAAAACTACACCAAAAATTATTCCTAGGACCTCCAACAACTCTCTTTAGCCACCCCCCCCCCCAAACTTTTCTATTCTAAACAAGCATGTTAATATGCTATCACCATCATAGCTGAAGGGTTTTCTCAATAGCCTGTACATCTCATCTTTTGTACTTCTCTACCATCTTTGACATTAGCTTGTTCCATCTTGTAGGTCATGGAGTGATGGATGATTGGAATGAAGCTAAGATGTCATTCAGAAATTTCCATTAACACGAAGCATGAAGCGCATTTGAATTTCTCTTAAGAATGAATTTAGTGTGGCGCTAGTGGAAGCTAGTGAAACATGCTTGCTCAAATTTTCGTGATAGTAGTTGAATGGGTAATTGGGCCTGCTAAAGATGGCCATTGATGTGTCTTGCATAAGCCTTTGGCTTACGCCATAGAGTAGAGGCCTCACTCCATGTTAGGATTGAATTTTATTGAGGTGACAAGCCTATTCTTTACTTGGAGGTTGTTGTGGAGACCTTGAGTATTTCCAAATTCTTTACTAATGGACACATTAGGAACTTTTCATAGAATACTTCTCCATATAATCAATGCTACCAACATGTATTTAATATACACTTGACATTATTCGAAAGAAAGGTTAGTAGTACACCTGGATCAAGCTTTCTTTAAAAAAAAGCAAGCTTAGTAGTGGGAAGTTCAACCAGTGATTCTTCTTACTCTATCACATGCAACACCTTGGGAATACAAAACATGTAGGATTATATACTTTGGATCCTCCTCCCATACTCCCTTGCAAAAATGAATCTTTTCCCATGAACTTTCTATTCCGTGATGGGTTCTCTTATTCCACTTCTTTGATTGGAACTTGTATGTTGTATCTGGCTTTAAGTTGGTCTCCATATTTTGGGACTCATCGCATCATTTTTTAAGCTGTGGCATGATTCTTCTCAAAACGAAACCTTTTTCCTTGCATATGATTCCTTTACAACTTTTGTCAAATAGTCAATAGCTACTATGATGTACTTTGCATGGGATCCTAGACATGGAGGGTCTATGGGTCCTATGAGCTCGATTCCCCATTTTTGTAAGCCCTAGCTTCCATCGTTGATTTTAGAGCTATATGATTCCTTTTGAATGGGTACTTGGCTCCTTGACATAAATCACATCATGTAACAAATGTCTCTACACCCAATGTCAAAGTCAATAACCAAAAGCCTATAAAAATCAACATTTTAATAGTCCTCTGTAGAGAAAATTGTATATGCCCCATGGCAACTTCAAGTAGAGGTGAATACTTTAACTCATGGACATATATACTAAGAAAATGATCACCGATGAGAGTTTACTCTCTAACCTCATCTTTGAAAGATTGTTTCATCAAATGAGATAAGTTTTGGTCTTCCTTAGATGGCATTAACTCCACTTGAGATTTGTAGCAAGTTGATACAAGGTGGCATGTATGATATGGCTCAAATGCATACAATTTTGATATTTCTTTACATAGCTGACCATGTCCTTCCCCATGGGTGGCTAATGTACACCATCTACTTTGAGATTTAAAAGCATTTATGAGTGGGAATAATGTAACCCTCAAATGCTGTGTGCTTTTTCAATCAACATAGGGTAGTCACTTTCATCCGCAAAACAATATTATGTATTCCTTTGTTGGCTTGGTGATAAACACAACCCGCATTGACTTGAAAATTTTATGTTTATATAATCCTTTTTTGTGACACTCTCTTGAAAATTCTATGCTTATATAATCCTTTTTTGTGACACTCTAATATTTGAGTGCCGAGACTTATAGGTGAGAGCAAGTAGAAAGGGTTTTGCCTAATTCAGGATAGCTTCCATATTTAACATGTAAGCATGAGGGATGTAATCATTGGTGCTACCTCTAGCTGCTTCATTAGTTAAAGTTTGGCAAGTGGTCTTGCCCTATAGTTGTCTTCCCTTTCTTCACTACAACTTTTAAATCATACTCCATGAACAGGAAGAACCATCGAACCAACCTTCAAGTCCAAGAGTTTTTGGGTCCACTTTTCCATCTTGTATTGTTTAGGCCCAATCAAATCCTATAGAATGTCCACATGTACATGAAATGTCTTATTCCAATCATGCACTTTAAGAATAATAGTAGAGGATCATTCCTTGGCCTAGAGAGGTCACTCATGACCTTGATCTTCTCTTCATCTATTGAAATGCAATGCTTGGAGATAGATTTTCCTAAGATTTTACCCTAGTGCACCATGAACACACACATTTTTTCTTAATTGTACATACCTTCTATACTCAACACTTGTCAAAGATTCTCCTCAAATCAGGTATATGGTGACTCCTTAGTTTGTAATGAGAATAGAGGTCATCCACGTACACTTCAAGACATTCCCTAAGGAATTCTTCAAGCACATGGCACATAAGTTACTCAAACAACTTTGATGTGTTAAATAGTCAAATGATATTACCCTAAGACAAAATATTCCCCATTCCAATGCAAATGTAGCCTTGTATTCGTTTTTTAGTTGTTTGGATACTTGATCTCATCTCAACAATCTGTCAAGAGAAATTTAGTCCTCTTTTCCATCCAACCTTCCATTAATTGATTCCTTATCAATAGTAGATAGATATCCCTTGTGGTCACTTCATGTACATCTATTGGGATTGATACACACATGCAATCTTGGATTCTTGTTGGGAACCACCACTATAGGAAAGATCCCACTTCATTTCTTGGATTTCATATATAGAGCTCCTTTCCCATCTTTTCCAAATTTCTTATTTAATCTTCTTCCAATAGGCCTCATTGAAGGTCTACGGTTGCTTCTTGAGTAGCATGTCTTCACTTTGTCATATGGATCCTATAAGAGAAAATTTCTAGATGAATATATTTGGATACTCATTTCAATTCCTTATCTAACTAGATGAATATATTTGGATACTCATGTAAGAGATTAACCAAGAAATTTTCTTTTTCCTAAATCACATCATTACTTTTTTATGTGGAGAGGTTTATTCCATTCTAGAAATTACAACCTATACGGAAGTGCCAAGCTATGTGGAATCAATCCATAAAAGGAAGTAAGCCCAAAGCTTTACAGAAAGCTTCAAACTTCTCCCTAGGCAGATCCTTTGTGAAAAGGTCTAAAATGTTCTCCTTTGTGGGCACATATCCCAAACTAATCTCTCCAATAGAGAGCCTCTCCATGACATAATGATAGTACACCTCAATGTTCTTAGTACGAGCATGGAAAATTGGGTTCCTTGCAATTGCCAATGCGCTCTGACTGCCAATGAAGATGGTGGTGGCAAAAGACTGACCAACACCCAAATCAGCCATAAGTCATCTGAGCCATACACACTCAAAAGTCACTATGAAAGCTACCCTATACTTAGCATCACAACTACAAGTGGCAACAGTAGGCTTCTTCTTACTCAACCAAGATATGCATGAGCTACCAAGCATGAAGCAAAAACCACTAGTGGACACATGAGTGTCATAGCAACGAGCCTAGTCAAAGTGGGAAAAAGCATGCAAATCTGGCGGTAGTGATCCCCCCTTGGGATAAAACAATCCAAGTATTTGGGTACCACTCAACTAGCAAAATATGCGCTTAACAGCCTGCCAATGCTTGACACTTAGGAAATGCATAAACTTACTCATTTGTGAGACAATGAACTGAATATGTGGCTAAGTAATGCATAAGTTAATCAAGCATCCAACAACCTGATGATAGAGAACAACATCAAATGCATCTCCAACATCATGAAGACTCAACCATAAGCCTGCCTCCATAGGAGTGGCAATAGGTTTGCAATCTTCAAGGCTAAAATGCTAGAATAATGTGTCAATATATTTTATTTGACCCAAAGATATTCCACCATCAAGTTTCATAAATTGAATGCCCAAATAATGATGCAAATGCCTCAAATATGACATCTCAAATGAGGCATGCAGATCAGCCTTAAAATCAGTAGCATGGTTCTCATGAGGACTAGTGAACAACATGTCATCAACATACACAATAATGATCATAAGCACATCATTTTCATGCTTAACATATAAGGTGCTCTCAGTTGGACTGTTCAACAAAATCATGTGCAATCAAATAGGCATGTCTCTTTTCATACGAAGCATGGGGTGCTTCCTTCAAACCATATAATGCATTTTTCAATTTGCACACTTGATTTTCATCACTTTCTACACAAAGCCACAGGGTTGAAAAACTGGGATTTCCTTGGGAGTTTGAATCCTCACCAAGATTCTTTTCTTCAATAATCAGCATAGATACCAGATCATCAAAATTTGGAATATTTTCCCTGGTCTGTATAGAAGTTCTAAACTGCTTATATGTAGCTCATAAACCACGAAGGCACACTTCCACCTTATCATCATCATCTACATTCACGCCAATAGATGCAATTGACTCACATATGCTTTTGATTTTCAGAGTGTAGTCACTTACCGACGTGCTCTTTTTCTTCAATGTATGCGGCTCGTTCTTGACTTGCAATTTCCGTGCCTTTGTATTGGTCTCGTACAATGTGACCAAACTGTTCCAAGCCTCTTTCAGACTCTTGGCATCCTGTATGTGCCCAATCATGCTATCCTATATGCTAACAGATAGCTAGTACATTACCTTTCATGCTCCTTGATTCCATTCCTCATATGCTCTTATTTGTTCTGTTGTCTGATTCCTCTCTAGTAACTACGGAGCATTTTCGTTCTCTCCTTCGATGTACTTCCACTAGCCTTTTCCCATCAGGAAATTTTTCATTCTGAATCTCCAAGCATGGAAGTTGTTCTTGTCCAGCTTATCACTCATAAGCTGACTCATTCCATCTGCAATTGCCATTTCTGCAGCAATTCACAACACTGCAAAACACTACAAGCAGCACTTCTACTTGAACATTGTCACACTATGACGTGACAGTTCGATCTCAGAAAAACACAATTTTCGTGTATCAACAGTACATGGAATCGCTTGAAATTCTGGATCTGGAATATACGAGTGTTGCCAAACGCAAGACAAGTTACAGTTTCTGAAACTGACCTGGTTTTTCTACGGGCCCCACCTTGCAGGCTCGAAACGGAGGTCGAGATGGCTCCGAAACTTCGATATGACAAAAATGAGTGACCCTAATGAAAATATTTTGAGGTCTTCTACCTTCACGCTGATTTTTAGCAAACGGAGGTCGTTTGTGAATTGCGTTTTCTCCACGCCTTGCTGCGTACTCTTCACTGTCGCCTTCTCTAGAAGCTCTCTACAGCCACGATGACTCTCATACCATGTCACGAGGAAGGAGATAAGGAAGAGAGCTCACACACACACACTCACTCTCAAGGAGAAGCACACACAGAGATTGAGGCAAGGAAGAATGATCTTCTTCTTCTTCTATTACATAAAAAGGAACGTACAAGAATGACCTAAAAAAACAAGAATACAACAAGTGCAATATATAAAGATCAGTACATAAGGAAAAACTTAATGTCCACGAATGAGTGATCTGGCAAGGAACAAATGTGCCATCACTCTCGGTAGATAAATCTAATAAAGCTCAATGAAGTATCCCTGACATATACCGACATGACCACTATACATGTCAGAGAAACGAAAAATTGGTACGTGTCATCCTGGATCATCACATGTTGAGCTTGATATCTCAACAAGAACAACCCAAGATATATGAGGAATCAAAGTATTATAGGGCTTCCAAGCATCTCCTGGCAACATATGATCAATAGATGTGATACTTGTCAAATTGAAAAATCACAAAGATAACCTTTTCATAGTAAAGGGTACATCCACAGAAATATTTTGGACTTAGTATGCAAAGACATGTGGGAATAGAGTCAAGGACCATCTATGTATTTTTTATTGATGATCATAGTAAATGGAGAATCCTATAATTTATAAAAAAAAAAGTAAAGTATTTGATTTCTCCAATAGATATTTAGCACATATAGAGAACTATGGAGGTAGATCATTGAAGAAGCTTAGATTAGATGGTGTGGGAGAATGCTTCTCCAAAGATTTTCATGAATTTTGCAGGATAAAGATATCAAGAGGGAGGTCACTACTAGGTACTCTCCTCAAGAGAATGGTGTAGATGCAAGAAGGAACAAAACCCTAGTTGCGACAACAAGAGAAATTCCTCAAGAAAAGAAGCTACCACATTACCTATGGGCAAAAGTGATATCTATTGCAATATTTCTTGTCAAAAGATTACCATCGAAATCACTTCAAGGTATGAACCAATTGAAAAGATGAAGGAATCAAATCAAGCAATGCAAATCCTTCATTGTTCATCAAGAAAGTTCATAACAAACATATCTATTTGTGTCTCTATGTATATGACATAATTATCAAATGTGGTGATGTGATTAAGATAGAAAAAATCAAGAAGCATATGCAGGTGGAACTCAATATGAGTGATCTTGGAGAACTCACATTCTTCTTAGGGATGCATGTAATCTACACAGATCGAGGGATGTACTTGCCTCAAACAAGGTATATTCATGATCTACTCTTGAAATTCAAGATGGAGAATGCCAAACCTATAGGAACATTTATGGAGATGAATCATGAACTTATTTTTTATGAAGATGAAAAGATTGAAGACATAAAAGAGTATTAAAGCTTTGTAGGTAGTCTAATCTATGCTACACATACAAGGGTAGAAATTTCCTATAGTGTTGGAGTGCTAAGTGAGTTTATGCACTCTCCAAGAAAGGCACACATGGATGGAGCTAAAAGAGTACTCAAATATCTAAAGGTTATAACCAATGAAGGTGTATTCTACCCTTATGCATCTAATTTGGATCTCAAGCTATATCTAGATGTAGATCGGGTAGGATCCAAGGATGATAAAAGAAGTACATCAAGTTTTATAGCAATTGCAAGATCAAAGCTCGTTTCTTGAAGTTCCAAGTAGCAACCTACAATAGTACTTTCATCAACTGAGGCTGAGTACAAAGGCTTGATGATAGCTACTCAGGAAGCTATATGGTTGAAGGAGTTTTATTCAGGTTTGGGACTTGTAAGTTCCAAACCTCATATATTAGGAGACAACATAAGTTCTATGCATTTAACAAAAAATCATGTATACCATACAAAAGCCAAACATATAGAGGCTCATTATCATCTTTTTAGAGAGAAAATCATGTCAAAAGAGATTGATAAATCATTTGCTCCAACAAATATGCAAGTGGCAGATATGATGACCAAAGCTCTTGATGGAGTAAAGCTTTGTGGGTTGAAATCAATTGTAGGTATTCAAATCATTAAAAATTAAAGAATTAAGCATGTTTAATCTTGAGGGGGAGTTGTTAGAACATCAAGATTTTATCATGCTTGAGAGAAGGATTTACCATAGTCTAAGATAATTCGTGAAGAGGACCATAGTCTCATGATGAGTCATACGATTTCTATCCTTGTAAAAATCCATAAGTATTTATGGATCATAGATCTTTACTCTTGTTAAAAGATGAGTATGGAAGACCGAAAAGCCACGAGATAAGAATTTGGTATACAACCAACTCTCCAAATCAATTCTAAACTTGAAATCTCTATCTCCTAGATCATAGAAAAGAGAAGGAATCTCATTAAAATCATCCCACGTGAGATTTGAATTCAAATATGGTTGTTAGGATCATGGAAAACCATGAGGAAAACTCCAAGGAGTGTATATAACCGCTCTATTTACTTGTATTTCATAAAAGATGGATATACAATCAATTATCAACATCATATTGCTCGCTGCTCATTTATTTGTGTCATGTTCTTCAAGTAAATAGGATTGCACATGCTAGATCTCATAGAAGTCCATTCTTTATGAGAAAAGATGCATTAGAAATATATTGGTTCTAATTGATTGATTCAAAGTTTCATATAGTTTGGATTTACCTATTGTATGCTAGAGCAAATTCTTTTTCTCGAGGTGTGTGTCTACTACTACCTTAAAAGTTGGGGTGACTCCGAGATGATGTCAAGCTCTTAACCAAATCATTCCTTGTTTATAATTCAAATTCTTATGCACAATGGAATCTTCACACTATAATTTAACTTTCTCTAAGAGGAACTAGATTAATTGTAATCAAGGTGAGAACACTGAGCATTTGAAGTTGTCCTTGTTTTCCAAAAATAGAAGGTTATTCACAATCACGATTCAAGTTGATAGCCTAGTTTTGATCAACTATTTCTTTGTGTGATTCAAAGTACATATGGTGTTTTATTGCACTAAGTACAAGCCTATAACTTGAATCAAAGTCTCCAAGTGATAATAGGGTGATTCTATACTATTATGGTGAATCAAACTCCATTGCTCTAAGCTAAACATTGTCTTCATCCTTCTCCTCTCAAGCACTTTCATCAATCTTTAATAACTTGAGCTGTTATCCTATGCAACGCCTTGCTCCAAGGTTTGAGCTTTTCCTTTCATACTTCTCAAAGAAAGCATACAAGGTTTCCTCTTTGATCTTCGAACTAAAGATCGTTTGAGAAGCATATTGGTCTTAACTTAGACACAAGTTCCTACGATATCACTTGTACACTTTTTACCTTTTTTATACCTCATCTTGGAGAAACATTCCCAAGATTAAATCAAGAAAAGAAATCCATAGGTTGCAAGTGGGTTTAGAAGGTAAAGCACAATGTTGATGATAGCATAAGTAGGTATAAAGCACGATTAGTAACAAAAGGATATGCACATACATATGGCATTGGTTGTGAGGAATCATTTAGTCCTACAGCTAAAATGTTTACTGTCAAAGCACTTGTTGCATTAGCTATAGCAAAAGGATGGACTTTGCATCAGATGGATGTGAAGAATGCTTTCTTAAATGGTGAGTTACAAGAAAAAGGCAAAAGGCTTTGTAAGTGCTTAAACAAGCCACTCGTGCTTGGCATGCAAAGATGGTTGATTACTTAAACACCATTCGATTTTTTATGTGGGATGCAAATTATTCATTATATGCAAGCAAGGGTGATGATAGCAACTCCTTATGCAAGAATTTGATATGAACGATCTTGGTGTGTTGCGCTATTTTTTGGGCATTGTGTTTATACATATAGAAATAGGTATATGGATGTCGCAAAGACAATATGTCGTGAGTATGTTGCAAAAGTATAGTATGGATGACTGTAAGAGAATCTCTTTGCCATTAATTCAAAATTTGAAGTTGGATACTACATCAGGTGAAGCATTGGAAAATGCTACTATGTATAGGAAAATTGTGGGAAGTTTGATATCTCTCACAATTACAAGGTCCCATGAAAGTCAATTTCTATAGCTTCACAGGAAACTACATTTAGATGCTTTGAGGTGCACTCTACATTATGTGAGTGCTACTTTGGATTATGCATTGTTTTATGAAGCTAGTGTAGATTTGCAGGTTCATGGATACATCGATGTGGATTGGGCTGGTAGTATTTTAGATAGAAGATCTACTAGTGGATTTCTATTCTCACTTGGGAGTGTAGCTATTACATGGAGCAACCAGAAGCAATCCACTATTTCTTTGTTGAGTACAGAGGCTAAGTATAGATGTAGCATGTGAAGCATCATGGTTTAGAGATGCTACTTGCAAATTTGGGTGTGGAAGTGCAAAAACCAATCAACATCTACTGAGATAATCTTAGGAGCATTCGGTTAGCATGAAGTCCCATTTTTCATGCTAGAACAAAGCATATGAAGGTACATTATCACGTATAAGGCTAGGCTTGTTGCAAAGGGTTATGCATAGGAAAGAGGCATTGATTTTGATGAGACCTTTTTGCACCTACTTTTTGAATGACTATTGTTCGTAGCATCTATGCACTTGCAACTCATCATGGTTGGAATGTACATCAGTTGGATATCAAATGCTACTCAGTGGTCCTCATGAGAGGCATATTGCTGATTTTAAGGCTGATTTAAATGCCTCATTTGAGATGTCTGATTTGGAGCATTTGCATCACTATTTGGGCATTCAATTGATGCATGTTGATGGTGGAATAGCTTTGTGTCAAACGAAATATATTGACACATTATTGCAGCGTTTCAACCTTGAGGACTGTAAACCTATTGCCACTCCTATGGAGATAGGTTTACGATTGAGTCTTCAGGATGTTGGAGATGCATTTGATGTTGTTCTCTATCACTAGGCTGTTGGATGATTGATTTACTTATGCATTACTCGGCCAGATATTTAGTTTGTTGTCTCATAGATGAGCGTGTTTCTGCATTGCCCAGGTATCAAGCATTGGCAGGTGGTTAAGCGCATCTTTTGCTACCTGAGTGGTACTCGGCTACTTGCTTTGCTTTATCACAAGGGGGGATCACTACCACCAGATTTTCATGCTTTTTCTGACTCTGACTGGGTTGGTTGCTATGACACTCGTGTGTCCACTAGTGGCTTTTGCTTCATGCTTGGTAGCTCATGTATATTTTGGTTGAGCAAGAAGCAGCCTACTATGGCCCCTTCCAGTTGTGAGGCTTAGTATAGGGCATCTTACATAGCTATTGTTGAGTGTGTGTGGCTCAGATGCCTTATGGCTGATTTGAGTGTTGGTCAGTCTTCTACAACCACCATCTTCACTGATAGTCAGAGCGCATTGGCAATTGCGAGGAACCTAGTGTTCCATGCTCGCACTAAGCACATTGGGGTGCATTATCATTATGTCAGGGAGAGGTTCTTTGCTAGGGAGATCAGCTTGGCATATGTGCCCACGTAGGAGAACATTGTAGACCTTTTCACGAAGGCTTTGCCTAGGTAGAATTTTTAATCTTTCCGCAAAGCTTTGGGCTTACTTCCTTTTGTGGATTGATTCCACATAGCTTGGCACTTCCTTATACATGAGTGCCAGCTCCTTGTTCACCGCATCACTCGGCTTGTATATACACCTATTGCCCTAATGGGCTATTTATCTTTGTACATTCTCTAGTAATACATTCATTTCATTATTGTGTGTTGTGCTCCAAGCTTCTTCTTTTTCCTTGTGATGTTTGTGTGCTTCCGCAGACGTTTAATCCAACATTTGCATGGTCCATTCTTTGTGGTAAAAGGAACCCTTCTCACACGAGACACTCAAGGGATGGAAAATTCTTGTTATGAAGTAACAACAAGCTTCTTCAGATGCACAAAAAAAGAAGTTAATTTCATTCAAATTAATCTTATCATTTAAAGATTTCTTTGGTCATCCTTTAACTTTTCTTGGAATGATTTATCAAACCATTAAAGGCTTGATCCCTTTGACTAGTTTAAGTCATTTGGTTTCCAAAATTTCTTCTAGCCAAGATAAGTTGACATAAGACTAAGTCATTCTCCTATAGATCCCTTCTTCAATGAAATTTACCCATGGGATTTTCTTGGGATCTTTAACTCATATGTTCATAAGTTTACATCTTTGCTTAAGTCTTTAACATCCTATGGATGTTCTCAAAACTTCTAACTAATCTGTTTCTAGGGATAAAAAATTATATGTCATCCTTTTGACTTAAGAAAGTTTTCAGGCTTACCAATCCAAACTTTGGATGCGTCTTTACCCATTCTCAAGTACCCTACCCTGGATATGCTTCAAGTCTTAGGCTAGCTTACCTTAGTTTATTTGCCAAATTGAAATTCTTCAATGAATTCCCTTCTTGCATATGTGGTTCTTACTTTGTTTGAGGTTTAACTCAAACACACTTAGGTACCTGATAACAAATGTAAACTTTTTTATGGAAGAGTTAAGGAATGCATCTTTTTCTTAGAAGTATCATATTAATGATACCTTTTCTTCCCCCCTTTAAAGAGTTTTCATCCTTGACAACTGTAGGAAATTGATATTCACTATTCTATCCAAATTGGAGCTTCATTTATGTTCAACCCTTGATTGTCAAATATCCTTGAGCTTAAGATTCCATTATCCTTAAGTTCAGTGTACCATACCAGTGAGCTCACATAAGTGATATTGTAAACCTAGATGTCCCATACCATCCGGTTTAGTGTAGATAATTTTAGCACTTACTCAAGGACTACGTACTAAGAAAGCTTCATTTATTTTAGTCTTATCAAGTATAATCAAAATATTTGTATGTTACATCCTTATCAAATCTTGATTTGTTCTTGAGAAGACTTTAAATATTGAGCATTTATTGGACTATTTCTTTAATCAGATGTCCCATCTGAGAAACAATGGTATCAATGTTTATGTCAATTGATAATAGAGCTAGTATTTTTATACTAGATATTATCTATTGACATAACTAGGCATCTATATCAAAGGATATACTCAATCATAAGCTTTGCTAAATGGTTACCTCTTTAACCATATTGGTTAATTTCTTCTTATTTATAGAGCACACTTTGGAGTAGAGGTATCCAAAGTTTTTTTCAACCCTTTAATATTCCTCTCCTCCAGATATGCTTCAGTGAGTTACAATTCTACACTCTTGAAGCAATTTTCTTAAAGCTCCAAATGTATCATACCTCTTGTCAATACAGGGAGGACTTTTTTGGGGAGGAAATGAATATGTCAAAAGGGTAAAATGGTTTAACCCTTTTTTACCCTAACATTTTATGATATTCTCTTTCCCCTTTTAGTGTTATCATTGTCTTCAATGATCAGATGTTGAAATTCTGAAGGTCTATGAACTTCTTATCATCCTTCATGATTATGAAAGGTTAACCCATGATTGTGCATAGGGTTTCATGTAGGCTTCTAGTTTCTCTCTTGAATCCAAATTCTTATTATTACTAAACAAGAAGAGAAACATTTATTGGTTTCTAGCCTAATTCCCTGGCCTTGTTGATCAGGCATGCCATGGGTATTTATGGAACTTGAGAGCCCATAAGTAAGACTCGAAGCTTAAAGTTTCTCTGACTTTGTTAAATTTTATTGGGTTTTGGATTAAGAAAACATATAAAAAACATAAAAGTATAATGTTTATTGAGCTACATGCCATCACCCATATAGTTTGATAGGGTCTTGAGATAGAACATTGCAAAATCATAGTCTTCACTACAAAGCTTATGTACAACAGATAATGAAGTTGGATTAAATTTTGGAAGGTAATGAATCATTGAATGTATGTCCACTTTTGTTTTTCCTTTTTCTCTAAAGTTTTCATTGTGCCCTTCCCGTTGCTAAGAAAATTGTCTTCATTTGATATAGATATCTGCAAAAAAAGTGACAATAGTAAGATTCTATACGTGATGGGGAAAAGGAATCATGAAGCAAAACAAAATTGCATAAGAAAATGAAAAAAAAACTCAAGCTAAGATATGAGTCGGGGACATGACCAATTCAAGCAATTAGGCTCATTGGAAGATCTTGGATGGGCCTCATTGCTTGAATCAGTCGTTCCTTGAAATCATGAAAAATCAAAGATATTTGTTCTATTTATTTTGAAAATACCTATGAATGATATGGGACAAGGGATTTGTATATGGGAAAAATAAAAAAATGCAATTTCTAAAATGAATCTAGGACATGCGCAATTCAAGTAATTAGAATCATGAGGAAATCTTGGATGGGCCTAATCGCTTGAATCACTCATGTGTGAAAATCAATACAAATAGGTTATCATTTGTTGGAAAAAAGACCTCTGGGTATCATAATCACACAAATCAATAGTTGATCTTAGGGTTTTGGTGCGTTGCAAATGCAATACTAGGTATTAGTTTCTTAGAATTCTTAACCAATCATAAGATACAGAAGTTCACTTGGAATCTAAGGTTCAACATGACTTCCTTTGTGTCCAAGAAATCAAGGAGTTTGCATAGCAAGAAAAAAAAATCTCAAGTAATGGAATGAAACTAACGCAAAACTACTTCAAATGATTAGGCCCATCCAAGATCTTCCAATGGGCCTAATCATTTGAATTATTCGTATGTTAAAACCATAAGAAATAGAGGCTATATATTTTCCCATTACTTTGGTCAATATCTATGAATGATGATGAATAAGGGGATTGCATAAGAAGCAAACCAAAGAACTCAAGTATATGAATGAATCTAAGACCTGACCAATTCAGGTGATTAGGCTCATCAAAGAATTCTGGATGGGCCTAATCGCTTGAATTGGTTGTGTGTCATAAATGAAAGGGAAATGATTTTGAACAAACCTTAACCTCATAGTCTTCCTGTTGACACTCAAGGTCGAACACAAGCATGGAAGCACATCAAGGAAGTGGACACAAAAGAAGAAGGAGCATGTAGGGAGTTCCAAGAAGCACATGTCAAATTTTCAGAAGAAATCCCTACAAAAATAGTGATTTTTATCACTAAAAACCATTGTAAATACCATTTTCCATTTTTGCAACTCCATTTTGGTCAAGCCGAGGAGGCCCCGAGCTTGAGGAGTATTAGAAGCATCATCCTACCATTTTCATAATTTTTAGACTCCCTTTGAGCCCTCAAATAAGCCTTGGAACCTAATTTTTAAATAGGCCGGACACTAGGTCTAGACAGGGCCAAAACCACTCAAAAAACTATGAAAAGGGCAGGAGAGCTCATTTTTGAGGTTAGCTTGTTGTAGATTTGAGCTTTGTAAGAGAGTTCTTTTGTAATCGAAGATCTTCCATTGTTCACTCTTTGCTCTTACTTTGTGTGCGTGTGTGTGTATGTGTGTGCATGCTTGTGTGCTTTCACTCACGCACTTGTGCCATCACTTGCTCATGGTCTTCATACCGGTCCTCACGTCTCTACGGATTGACATTTATGAGGTGAATCTCCTCACATTGGTACTTTCCATTGCACTAGAGTGACACCAAATTTGGCATCGTTGCCAAGGAGAGAGCTTGGAGGATGAGTGTGTGATGGTAAGATGTAGAGTAGTGACATTGGAAAGTAAAAAAATCACCATTTTAAGTTTAGTTTCTGAGTTTTTGTTCACCTTCATCATCATCAGCACCATCTCCTCGCATATTCAGCTTCTCTGATTTTTTCACTTTTTTGACTATTCATTCCCGATTTTTGCCTCCTTTTCTTCATTCTTGGCTATACGAGGAGTTCAATAAGATCTTAGAGCTAAAGTGTGGAGGAAAAACTGAGTTTCACACTCTCAAAACACCAAAATCTGAGTGACAGTATCACGAAGTGACAAGGCCTACGTCTGGTATCGCGAGTGGGGTATCGTGGGTTTGGAGAGTGACCTTGCATCTACAGGCACATAGGAGTGACAAAGAGAACATAAGGTACATATATTTGCAAAAAAATTTGAATTTGGACCTCAAAAACTCCAAGTACCGTGTCTTGTTGAGTGTTGGTATCGCGATACTAGAACTCCCATGTATCGCAATACTTTTCGAGTATCGTATCGCCTCCTTGAGGTATCGCAATACCATCAAGGTATCGTATCGTCAAGTGTTGGTATCGCGATCACGGTCACCCGGTGGTATCGTATTGTCATCCATCTGGTATCGTATCATGTCGGCCATAGTATCGTATCATGTCGGTCACGGTATCATATCATTGACTGAATGGTATCGTATCGTGTGCATGATTGGTATCGTATCGTCTTTTATTCAAGTATCGTATTATGCACCTTGTGTTATCATATCGCGCAACAGGAGGTATCGTATCACGTAACACAAGCAATATTGTATCGCAATTGGAGTGGTATCATATCATGAGCCCGGTGGTATTGTATCGTCTGGAAGATATCGTATCGTGTCGATCAAGTTATCGTATCATCGACTCAGCGGTATCTTATTGTTTACAAACTGGTATCGTATCGTCCTAACCATTGGTATCGTATTTTGAGCCAATAAAGTATCGAATCATGAGGTTGATATCGTATCGTGCGAATCAAAGGTATCGTATCATGACCACTTCTAGTATCATATCGCGGAAGTTGGTATTGCTAAAGGACAAGTATTGCATCATAAACATCTGGTATCGTATCACCTATTCTAAGGAACTCCCAGAGAGATCTTGTTTCCCTGTTTTAACCCCCAGAACCCTGAACTGACATAACTTTCTCATAAGAAATCTGTTTGGAGTGATCTTGTGTTTTAACCCCTAGAACCCTGAACTAATACGTGGATTATTAGATATGGTATTTTGAAGTTGACCCTCAAGTGGGACTAGAAACCAAGGAGTTCCAAAGGATTTTGAGCAATACAAGAGAACCTTGGGACCATAAGACAAGGCTTATGAACCTGAGATCTGGCAAGCACTTAGGCAAGGATAGACAAAGCATTAGATCATCTGAGGCTAGTGTCAACCATACAGCTAAGTCTTGGGCACAACAACTAAGTCGTTATCCCTATGTGCTAAGTTTTGACACAAGTGATTCAAAAATGTCTTTTAGCATGGAGAGACCCACACATACCTCAAGTACTGCTTATTTACACACACCAAAAGGCCCATATAAGACCCAATTGGAGTATATCAAGACCAACCAATAAGGTGCATGCATCTATGAGGATGGCTTGAGGCGATCAGTGGTCCAACTCAAAAATCTAGATCATCCCTTTAGACTTGAACATCCAATGGTCAAGTTCAATGGATGTTCAAGTTCAAAGAGGGATCATACATTGATAAGAAAGGAACCATGTATGTGGTCACCACATTACCAAACAGGACAGATGAGTTTGGAAATATCATTTCTGACAACGATATAGGAGACCTAGAGGAAGGAGACCTAGGATGAGAACCCAAGACTCCCAGAGGTAAGTCAGTCTTGACTAGAGTAATCACTCCAGATTGGATCCCCCAAGACAACAAAAACATAGAATTGTTCTTGAATAGAGAATCAGAGGAAGCCTTTTGGAGATTCAAGCCAGATCAACCTAGCCCAATAGTCACCATCTACGAGTTCAAGGATCCGGAGACACCAGGCAAAGTTGTTTATCTAGATGACACATTGGAGAAAATGTCCTTGGTAACAGAACATGATAGGCATCCATACACTTCGCAAGGTGAATCAATTTTCCCTCCATCAAGATCTAATGTTTCCCATGGCCTCCAAGGAGTAGGATCATCCAAGGCTCATGAAACCCAGAGGGAAAGAACTAGAGAGAGACCTGAGGTAAGCTTTGCAAACACTATGGGCAGAGACAGGTCAAGATTTGAAAATAAAAGACCTGAAAGGGAGAGACATAGAGCACATAGGCATCAAAGAGATGAACATGAGTTTCCATTGCCCAGACCCTGAGAGCGCTCAAGGACCCCTAGACCTTCTCAAGTGGTCAAGGCTATGAAGAACTATTTTGATGGATTTGGAGTCCCTTATGATCATGTGGTCGAGTTCAAACAAGTGTTAAGAGCTGAACAAGTTGAGGACTTGTTCACCCAGTTCGAGGCATTTGGTTTGACTCTCAAGGGTACTACCTTAGCTTAGTTTCGACCTCTAAACACTCGCAATTATCGGAAAATAGGTCAACTACTAGAGGAATTCATTGTAGAATTTTGCAAGAGTGTCATCAAG
Organism: Ceratopteris richardii; assembly: GCA_020310875.1. Lineage (NCBI taxonomy): Eukaryota > Viridiplantae > Streptophyta > Polypodiopsida > Polypodiales > Pteridaceae > Ceratopteris > Ceratopteris richardii. Next base: position 73,255,133 of record CM035434.1, read on the forward strand.
CATAATACATCATCCTTGATCCATAGCTTCAAGCAGACACCTCAAGAAACAGTGCAACTTGCTGTAAGATGCTTCAGATAGTACTTAGAACGATGCCATACTCCCGAGTTACCCAGACCAGCCAAACAAGTGGCCTTGTTTCTAGATGACTTATTAAGCACCAAATTAAGATCATATGTGTACTTGAAAGAGCCTAGATCCATAGAAGAGTGTGTGCATAGAAGACAACTTGGGTGAGGATTTAGGATTGTCCAAACTCTATAAGGACTCTGACAGTTCTACTAGTCATACCTCTTAAGCCTCCAATGAGATAGATGAGATAGCTGAGCAGGTTGCCAAGAAGCTAGGATTTCAAAATAGATAACCACCAAGGGTCACCTCATTGAAGTGATGTTACAATTGTGGAGGAGACCACATGGCTAATGTTTGCCCGATGATGGCTCAACCCCAAGGAAACCCTAATGCTCTGTATTGCACCATTGAGAGAAAATACACAAACCACATGGCTCAAGATTGTCCCTACAATAGGCCGGCTGTTAGACAAACTTTTCAGCAACCTTACCAACAAGGTAGGTATCAGAATCAATACCAACAGCCATATTATAGGCCACAACAACAATAACAGGCACCATATAGGCCACTAGGAAACCAACCACCAGCTCTTGCCAATGTGATCCCAGTTAAGTATGCAATGGTAGAGGAGAACTTTAATAGAGCATTGGTGCCACTAACCCCTTTGATCTTAGAAAATGACTCTCATGCTCATAGTTCAGACTACTCCCATGAGGATAGTCCACATGGTTATTACACAGATTCATTTGAGCCTAGTGAGAATTATTCATATCAAGATGAGGCACCACCTATAGAACAAAATTGGGAGCCAAAAAACTCAAATGTCATGTATATAAATCCTAACCCTAGGCCCCAAGTGAGACAAGTAAGAGCACAAGCCCCTAGAGGACCATGTTTTAGATGTCAGGGTGACCACTTCATTCATGAATGTCCCCATTCACTCACTCCGGGACAAGGACAAAACATCACAATACAAGGATTTTGTCTTGAGTGCGGCAAGGAGCATCTCTCGAGAGAATGTCTCAAAAACCCCTCTAGTGCGCCCAAGGTTATACCCATTAATGTGGTAGGATTAGTGGTGGATTCAAATTCAAGTAGCAGTAATGTGGCTCCTATATAGGCAGTTACTAGGGCACAAGCCTTAAAACAAGATAAACTAGTTGAGCAATCAGAGTCGAGTGAATCATGAGAGCCTAATAAGAGGAAAACAAGAATATGGAAGGATACTAGGGAGAGAACCAATCGTAAGTGGAATAAAAAGTTATCTGAACTAGAAGAAATCTTGCAATATGCAAAAGCAAAAATAGAAGACATTGCATCTCAAAGCCCCTTGCATGCTGAAACTCCATCCACACCACCTCATCCCACCTCACCATCCATTGTAAATAACCATCAACTAGGGTATGTTCTTGCAAATCTAACCCCAGAAGACTTGGACATGATGTTCAAGGCCTACCAGGCTTGATTTCAAGAAGGGCCAACAGCTGCAAACTAGACAAGATTACCCTAGAGCAGATTTAGAGATTGAACGGACGAAAATGTGCATGAAAATGGTAGAGCTAGTTTAGGCTATGCTCGAGACCAATCAATCATTCAATCAGACAAACTCTGTCAAGCCAAATTTGCATTTCTAGGGTTTACTAGAAAGAATAGAGCCGTTGGTAAACAAGCCCCAAATTTCTTTACCTCCACATGCTCAACCAATTGTTGAAAGAGAAAGCTCACCACCAGTGAAAGTTTACGTTCTTGATTCCATAGATGAGGGAGCACCTCTTTCAATTCAACAATACTCTCAAGAGTTCTTGTGGGAAATACAAGAAGAGAAATGGGCCAAGGAGAAGGGTAATCCCCCTCCTATTCCTGAAATTGATGACCTTCATGATCAATTTCCCCAAGACATTCCATCTATCTATGGAGACCAACTATAGCAAAAAGAAGATGAAAGATTAGATTTTGAATCTAATTCTTTACAAGACTTGCCACAATTTCTAGGCCCATGGGAATCTGAATCTTTTCAGATCAGAGCTCCCACAATATTGGTAAAAAATGAAGACTCAGTGGTTCCAAGGAACACTGATGTCGTGAAGAACACTAAGGTTCAATGTCATCTCACTTTAGAAGAGTTTCTCAAAGTAAACTAGAGCCATGGAATCATGTGAAGGAGTAGGTTCCAGAACTTGATTCCAATATGCCAAAAGCAGGCTCTAAGCAGAAAGTACCAGAGATACCTCTACACAAAATAGGAGACATGTGTGAAGGTGAAGAAGGTAATACTTATCTTCCAACCACCTACCAAGGTTACACAACCAAAGCGATCCTAGATTGAGGTGTTGGTGTTGCTATTGCAACCACCTCCTTGTGGAAGCCATGGGGCAAACCCACATTAAGACCAATTAGAATGAAGCTTCAAATGACTGATGGCCATGTTGAAAGACCTCTAGGATTTCTAGAAGGGATAACTCAAACCACTTGTGGGGTACACTTTGAGCACACCTTTGCTATATGTGATTTTGAAAAAAATAATGTCTATGAGATGATCTTAGGAAGACCCTTCCTACAACAATTGCAAATTGTACAAGATTGGGGAACCAAATCCTTGTACTTATAGCACTTAGGGGTCACCACCAAGGTCAATTTGAAGGATTACACCTTCAAAGATGTACCACCCCTACAGTGGAATCATATCCACAAAGAAAAAGAAGATTCTATCTCTGTGCATTCTGGAAGTTCACCTAATCCATCCTCAATGCATGAAGATACTCATTTGTGGATGTGCAAAGTCGCAGAGGAAGAGGAAAACTGTCTAAAGGTGAGAGAAGAAGGAACTTCTCAAGGAGAGAGACCAGTTAAAGACCCAGCCTATACATCGATGATCTTTCCAGATGAGGAATTTGAGCCTCATGGTTGGGCAGAAATCTTAGCTACCATGGACATTGCAGTCAATGAAGAACAATGGACACCTTATTGTGATGAGGAGGGTTATGATATTTCAATGTTCATGTGTCAGCCCTTGTTGGAAGAATGTGACCCTAGTGATGTCATAGAAGAAGAAGAAAACAACGATGATCTAGAGTCCATTGTAATGGATAGTTGCTTTAATTCAGAAAAGCACTATCTAGAAGATGTAGGAGTATTTAACCAACAAGAAGAAGAACCTCGCACAAGCATTAAAATGGTAAATTCAAAGGATGGAAGTGAAGGTAGTAAAAAGAAAAAGAAAAGAAAAGAAGTGAAACAAGAAGAGGAGGAATCATTGTTTGAAGTACCAGAAAACTTCAAGAAATATGAAGTTGAGGATCGAAAAATTTTGGCATGAATGCCTAAGAGAGTCCATCATAGGAGAAGCATATGATAACAAAGAAAAGACCAAGAAAATTGTTGTAACCATTGTAAGGGAACGAAGAGTGATGTACGTACATAAGAGACGACCTAAGTGCAAAAGAAGAAATAGAGCTTATAGCTCTATTAAGGGAATATAGGGACATGTTTGTGTGGCACTATAGAGACTTAAAGGGATTAGATCCGAAAATTTTCTCTCATACTATCCCCATGACTGCTGATGCCAAACCCACCAAACAAAAGCCCTACACATATAATGACACTTATGCCGCAAAAATAAAAGAAGAAATTGAGAGGCTGATTGAAGTCGGATTTATCTATGAGATTGAGCACACTGAATGGGTGTCACCCATTGTAGTGGTGCCCAAGAAGAATGGAAAATTGCAAGTTTGTATTAACCTTAAAAAGGTTAATGCGGCTATGATTCGAGATAGTTATCCACTTCTAATCACCGAACATTTATTGGAGCATGTTGCAGGCAAGGAAGTTTATAGCTTCCTTGCTGGATTTTTAGGTTACAACCAAGTAGCCATTGACCTAGAAGATCAACACAAAACAACTTTTGCCATAGAGTGGGGAATCTTTGCATTCCGTGTGATGCCATTTGGGCTCACCAATGCACCTGCAACATTCCAAAGGCTCATGTGTCATGTCTTCAAAGAATTCTTGTGAAAGAGCTTAGAAGTATATGTGGATGATTTATGTACTCACTCCCAAGAAATAAGATATCACATCCATGAGCTCAGACAGATCTTCAACAAGTGTAGAGAATATCGAGTCTGTCTGAACCTAAAGAATTGTGTGTTCATGGTACGACAAGGTAAAATCTTAGGTATTATTGTTTCTAAGAATGGAATATCAACAGATGAGGACAAAGTAAGAGCCATAGTGGAACTGCCCAGGCCAAGGAACATTAAAGAGGTACAAGCCTTTATGGGCCATTGTGGATATTATCGCAGGTTCATCCACATGTATGCAATCATAGCCAAACCTCTTTACACCTTGCTAACAAACTTTGAATGGAATGATGAATGCAAAAATTCCTTCAATGAACTAAAGAGACATTTGAGCACAACACCAATATTGACCACTCCTGATTGGAATAAGCCATTCCATGTCCATGTGGATGCATCCAATTATGCAATAGGATGTGTGTTGTCACAACCAACAGGTGAAGGAAATTTAGATTTGCCTATAGCATATGCTAGTAGGCAATTGAACGTTGCTGAACGAAACTATACCACAACTGAGCGAGAAGGTTTAGGCATGGTATATGTTGTGAAGAAGTTTAGACACTATCTATTGTCCAACAAGTTCAAGTTTTTTATTGATCAACAAGCCTTATTATATTTGGTCAATAAACTTTGCAATACAGGATGCTTAGTAAGATGGTTTCTCTTACTAATGGAGTATGACTTTGAAGTGGTTGTTAGGAAAGGTAGAACCCACCTCAGGGCAAACCATCTTTCTCGCATCACTTCAGGCGAGTCACCGCAAGGAGTGTCTGATAAATTTCTTGATGCTTATCTGTTCAATTTAGAAGTTGTTCCTAAATGGGCAGATAAGTTGGTACCTATCTTAACCTTTGGACCCGCAAATAAGAATGTAAAAACGAACAAAGAAGAAATTGTAAGATCACAAAAATATCAAATATTGGCAGGAAGCATATACAAACAAGATACAAATGGTGTATTAGCTTGTTGTGTCAAGGATGATGAACATAGCAGTTGGTTGCAACAAGCCCATGAAGGATTGCTAGGAAATCACTACGCTAAACAACGAACATTGCAAGATCTAAAACATTTACGAGTGTATTGGCCTAGTATGGACAAAGAAATTCATGAGCGGATGAAGAATTGTCCAATATGCAAGGAGAAACCCCCAGTGGAGCATGCTACCCTTTATCACGTGTCATTAATTCTAGACTGGAGTGCTTCATTGGTAGAATTTATGAGATTGGGAACATTGTGGGAGACAAGCTATATCAAAGAGGCAGAGACCGTTACTTAAGATTGTGCATTCACGAATTAGACTATTTGAAAATCTTAGAAACTGCCCATAGCAATGTTGCAGGTGGACATTTTGGTTCTCACCGAGTAATTAAGACTATTCTATTCTCAAGACTTTGGTGGCCCACTTTTCATATGGATGCACATACCTATGTGAAGAAATGTGACACATGCCAACGTGCGCAATATCGGATTAGAAAAGACGAGATGCCTTTGAGGCCAATGATGGGAGGATGTACATTTTCAAAATGGGGCATAGACTTTGTAGGTCCCATTAACCCCCTAGCAAGAAACTCCCATGCCGAATACATTATTGTAGCCACAGATTACCTTACAAAGTGGGTAGAATAAAAGCCATGACAAAGAATGATGCTCAAACGATGGCGAAGTTCTTATTTGAGAACGTGTTCACCAGATATGGGTTTTAGAGTTAGTAAGTGATAGAGGTACGCACTTCTTGAACGAAGTTATTGAAAACCTTCTCCAAGAATTCTTGGTAATACATAAGAAGTGTGCCCCCTATCATCCACAAGCTAATATGGGCAAGGTGGAACTTCCCATGTACCTTCAAGATGTTCCAGTGAAAGTCAAAATGCCAGTGTGTCACGATGAGGACCTTACAGAGCCACTTGTCTAGGGTCAAGATTGGATTTATGACCATGCAGTCAAGTTGACCCTAAGAAGCCAACTTCTTCAAGTTTGGGTACATGAACAATGCATCACATTAGAATTAGAGAACTGCATGCTCAGAGATCATGGCACCACAGACTCTCTTAGTTCCTCTAAGACTAATCTTCACGAACAAGATGTGGTATATGTCAAAAGCTCTCTGATCCAGAAGGACTCAATCATGGAAGGACAGTCGCAAAGGTAGGCAGACCCTCCTTCTTTTTTGAAGAGTAAAGCATCCACGGCACTCTTACACGCACAAAGGCCTATGCTCTCCACCATGCAAAAAGGTCTCAACAAAGAAGTCAAGGAGCGAAAAGGGTAAGAACCAAGCACAAAAAACAAAAGAAAGAAACTCAACCCTTCGACAAAAGTAAGAAGACAATCATCAAGGATATGGGTGTGGAAGCCAAAAGTACCAGTAACTTCCACAGATCCAAAGAGGCAACCAACGTTGGACACCAAGTTTTAGCAACCATCCAAAGAGGAAGAGGCCAAAGGTGATCTCTGCAAGGCCACCTATTGTTCTCAAATGGATCCCTAAAGGGAGGAAGGGTCAGTTGTCATTTAACCATCGACTAATCACATCATTTCAAGATCCACTGGCCACTTCCAAGCAAGATTGCATCAACACCCACCAACAAGATTGAAAGCCTCGGCGTGCAACAACCATGTGCCTTTGGCATAACCTTGTCTTTTGCACCATTCAGGTCATGCATTTCCAAAGTGTGCATTAATATAAGGCCACATTACATGGCCGTGCATAGACACAATTGAGGAAATCCTAGGCACATGAGACACACTTGACATATGTAAAATATTTTATTTATACTAACCACCTTCTTCTTGTTTTGTGCAATTGCTCCAAAAAAAAAGCGGGAAAGGAAAGAGAGAAGAAGAAATAGGACCAGGCATTCAAAGAATCGCATCAGGGAACCATCACCAGGACATCCATCAACAAGAAAGACAAGCTAATGATCAGTCACCGTGATGGGAGTACAACATGAAGAGATAAACATCGTCCAACCTTTCACCATGGTAAGGATCGCCTACTTCAGCAACATTACAAGCAACATTACAACCATGATAGTTTAAAAATCCTCTTCATCAGCATACCCTTGAGCACTTTGCTCAAGACCCAATTTCTTGCACCATATTTCTTCCAATGCATTCCCCAAGTATGCATACATAAACCCACATTACATGGCCATGCACGAGGCACATATTTTCTTCAACCCATGCACTAACGCAATTACCCATCATTAATTATGGGTTACAAGTACTTGGCCTAAAAATTGTAAAAGCTATGATTGGAAGATCCAAAGGATATCCACACTACAACATCGGTACCTACGAAGTAATTCATGCCAACAATTGCACAAAATCAACATTGACAACCACTTCTAAGCAACTAGCATTTTTAGGAAGCTCACAACGACACATTTATGCTGGAATCCAAGAAGAGCTACATGCAAATGGAACAACACTTGCACGGGCTAGTAGTCACAAACTAAAGAAAAGGACAATGATCCCTGCTACACTCGAAAGGCACACTGCTTTTGTGGATACATGATGGACACTACCTCTCACAGTAATACATGGAACAACCACTCCAACAAGGGTCTGTCAGGGAAGACAAACTTGAGAGGGGGGAGTGTTGACACTCAAGGTCTAGCACAAGCATTGAAGCACATCAAGGAAGTGGACACATAAGAAGAAGGAGCATGTAGGGAGCTCCAAGAAGCACTGAAGTCTCTTTGCCTTTTGAAGTGGCTTTTTAAGTTTTTTAATATGGATCATTCATTCATATAGCTAGAAATATGACACTTCTTTGGACGCAACGGATTCAAGCGACTAGGGCCATCAAAGAAGCTTGGATGGCCCTAATTCTTGAATTGGTTGTGTCCAAAGAGAACAAGTATATGATGCCTATTTGCTTTTCCTCATTATAAAAAGTGTTTCTTCATTTGATTATATGATGCCTATTTGCTTTTCCTCATTATAAAAAGTGTTTCTTCATTTGATTATGTAATGAATTTCAGATTTCACAAATTCTTGATGGAGAAACGAAACAAAACAATTCAAGTGATTAGAGCCATTGGAGAACCACAGATGGTCCTAATCGCTTGAATCGGCAATCTACATTTTCTATGTTTTTTTTTTATATTATAAACGTCTTACCATCGGTTTATGTTATGGAATACACATCAAAGCACTTGAGGGTTTGCATTATTTCACATGAAAAATTCAAGCCATAAGGGTAGTTGGAGTAGTTAAGATGGCTCTAATCACTTGAGTCAGTCATGTCCATTCATAACTTTCATTTGATGTAGGTTTTCTTATTTGAATATAAGACATGCATGATCATGGATTTTTGTCATGAAATACACAAGAGATCACTTAATGGGTTTCCTTTTTGGATATGATTGATTCAAAGGATATGGGCAATCAAACAAGTTATCATTTGAATTGGTCATTTTTTTAATCCCTCCATTTGTTTCTTTAATATCTAAAAGGATTTTTCTTCTTTTGCTTTCATGAAGACAACATAATGTGAAGAGTCCTTGATACATCTAGTCTAGATTTAGTTTCTAGGGTCCTAATCCAAAAGTCTAAAGAGGTTGTTTCAAAAAAGGTCTTTGTCTTGGATCAACTCGTGACTCATTGTATACTTTTCAAGCATGGAGAAATTAGTCACTTTCTCACAAATTTAATGAGGATATTGAATACATTATTTATCCATATGTTGAAAAGTAAGTATTCATAGTATTTTCCATATATAGTCATTCCTTTTCTAAGCTTGAAGTTTTATACACAAATTTGGCTTATATTTCCAAGGGTCATTTGAGTTTAATAATAATTGACTTCAATGAATACCAAGATTTTTTTATGAACTCCCTCCAATCACAACATGGATATTGAAAATTGTAAGTTCTAGTGCACTTTTGATGCACTTTTATATCACCACATTGCCATGCATTTTGATATTGTTTTAGTTTTGTAGTGTTGCCAAGTTTTTAAAGATGCACATTGATCAGAAATATCTTCACATTTGCAAATTACATGAAAAAAAAATTGGTTATATGAAAATACATGTGCCATTACAAAAATACACTACATCGTGTGGATGGAGAGTAATTTACAAATGCATGGATCCTTTTGGTGAGAGAAAGAACCATTCATAACATCATGAAAGATGTTCTCTATCCATATGATCTAGACTCTCCTCCACCAACTACACCACTTGCAGATAAGAAGACACAAGATAAGAAGAAAGGTCCTCCTCTTCATTCTCCACTTAAGCATGTCCCAAAGAAATGTTGGAGTTAGACATCTGTGGAAGCACGCGAACAACACAAGGAAGAAGAAGAAGCTTGGAGCACAACACACAATTCTGAATGTATTACCACTAGAATGTACAAAGATAAGTAGCCCATTAGGGCAATAGGCATATATAAAAGCGGGGGGGAAAAAACCTCCTAAAGAGGGAAAAAAGGGCCTCGGTTGTCCTAGTGTGTTCACACACATCACTACCTAAATATATCAACAAATTCCCCCCCTGAGAGTGATGCGGTGAACAAGGAGCTGGCACTCCTGTATAAGGAAGTGCCAAGCTATGTGAAAATCACTCCACAAAAGGAAGTAAGCCCAAAGCTTTGCGGAAAGCTTCAAACTTCTCCTTAGGCAGAGCCTTCGTGAAAAGGTCTGCAATGTTCTCCTGCATGGGCACATATGCCAAGCTGATCTCCCGAGCAGAGAACCTCTCCTTGACATAATGATAATGCACCTCAATGTGCACAGTGCGAGCATGGAACACAGGGTTCCTTGCAACTGCCAATGTGCTATGACTGTCACTAAAGATGATGGTGGCAAAAGAATGAACAACACCCAAATCAGCCATAAGGTGTCTAAGCCACACACACTCAACATTCGCTGTGAAAGCTACCCTATACTCAACCTCACAATCGGAAGTGGCCATACTAGGTTGCTTCTTGCTCAAGCAAGATATACATAAGCTACCAAGCATGAAGCAAAAACCACTAGTGGACACATGAGTGTCATAGCAACCAGCCCAATCAGAGTCAAAAAAGCCATACAAATATGCAGGTAGTGATCCCCCCTTGGGATAAAACAAACCAAGTAGCCGGGTACCACTCAAGTAGCGAAATATGCGCTTAACTACCTACCAATGCTTGACTCCTGGGCCATGCATAAAACTGCTCATCTGTGAGACAACAAACTGAATATCTTCTTGAGTAATGCATAACTAAATCAAGCATCCAACAGCCTCCTGATAGAGAACAACATCAAATGCATCTCCAACATCATGAAGCCTCAGTCGTAAACCTGTTTCCATAGGAGTGGCAATAGGTTTACAATCTTCAAGGCCAAAACGCTGCAATAATGTGTCAATATATTTCATTTGACACAAAGCCATTCCACCATCAATGTACATAAACTAAATGCCCAAATAGTGATGCAAATGCCCCAAATCAAACATCTCAAATGAGTCATGTAAATCAGCCTTACAATCAGCAATAGGTGTGTCATGAGGACCATGAGAAGCATATCATAAACATAAACTACAATGATCATAAGTACATCATTAGCACACTTAACATATAAGGTGCTTTCAGTTGGACTGTTCTCAAAACCATGTGGAATCAGATAGGCATGTATCTTTTCATACCAAGCACGTGGTGCTTGCTTTAAAACATATAATGCCTTCTTTAACCTGCACACCTGGTTTTCATGCCCTTTTTGCACAAAGCCATGAGGCTGAAAAACATACACTTTTGCATGCAAGTCACCATTCAGAAATGTTGTTTTAATGTCCAACTGATGTACATTCCAACCATGATGAGCTGCAAGTGCACTGATGCTACGAACAGTAGTCATTCGACAAGTAGGTGCAAAGGTCTCATCAAAATCAATGCCTCTTTCTTGTGCATAACCCTTTGCAATAAGCCTAGCCTTATACATGTCAACTGTTCCATCAGGTGTATGCTTTAGCTTGTATACTCACTTTGTGCTAATGGCCTTCTTGCCAGGAGGCAAGTCACATAAAGACCAAGTACCATTCTTCATTATAGCATCATATTTAGATTGCATTGCAGCCATCCAATGTTCAGAATTTTGTGCTTCGTTAAATGAAACAGGCTCATTCTTATCACATAGACTAGATGCAGCCATAGCATAGCAATTTGATGCAAAAGAGGCACTATGAGAGCCTGATCGAGTACGACATGAAAAAGGTCCATCTAATTTTTTGTCATGCAAAGTGTGCACCAGCCATTTTGGCATAGTTTTTGCCTCCTCAATATCAGCTCTCTCATCAACAAGTGCATCATGTAAATCACCATCAGAAATGGGATGATCTGCAACACCACATGAAACCTAAAAAGGCTAAGAATTTGCCTCATTAGGACCAACACTAGACTCTCCACCTATAAAAAGAGGCAACAAAGTATCATACATGTCTTTGGAGCTAACAGATGTCTCCTTAGTACATGAAAGCAATGGCTGAATAGCATCTTCCACAAAAACAACATCACGGTTAACCAGAATGTGTTTAGTTTGTGGATGATACAAATGATAGCCTTTACTTTCAGAACTTTACCCAACAAAAATACATTTTACTGCTTTATCATCCAATTTTCTGCGATGTTGTTCAGGCACTAATGCATATGCCAAACAACCAAAAACATGTAGATGAGCAGCAGATGGCTTGCGATCATGCCAAGCCTCACATGGATTGATAGATTGCACTGCTTTAGTGGGACACCTGTTAAGTACATATGCAGCACACATAATGGCCTGAAGCCAAAAACTATGTAGTAAAGCCTGACTCTTGACCATACACCTCGCCATCTCCATGAGTGACCTATTCTTTCGTTTACCAACTCCATTCTGTTGAGGTGTATATGGCACTGTACACTAGTATTTAATCCCATGTTCAGCCACAAATGCATTAAAATCAGAAGACATATATTCCCCCCCTCGATCAGAACAGAGGGTGCCCGTTTTACATGCTGACAGATTTTCAGCCAAAACCAAAAAATTTTTAAAGCACATGAACACTTCTGACTTTTCTTTCAATGGATATACCCATGCATGCCTGGAAAAATCATCAATGAAAGTCACGAAGTAAAGATAATTTCCAAAAGAAGGTGTGTGCATAGGACCACAAACATCACTATGTACAAGCTGCAATTTCTTAGTAGCCCGAACTGAACCATCTTTTGGAAATGAGGAATGCCGCATTTTTCCCAAAATAAAACCTTCACAAATATTTTTTCCAGGTGCCTCAAGTTTGGGCAAAGAGGACACCATTTCAGATTTCTGCAGGCGTAGCAAACTAGCAAAATTCAAATGACCAAAGTGTGCATGCCAAAGCTTTGCATCTGACATAGTATGAGAATCATGTACTGCACATGCCAAATCATTCACAGATCTTTCATAGTCTATGAGCTTATACAGCCCACGACATAAAATGCCAGAAGCAATAATCACATCCTCATTTGACAAATCATGAACTGTACACCTATCATGAACAAATTTCACAACCAAGCCAATCTTGGCTAATGCAGAAACTGATAATAGATTCTTCTTGATCCCTGACACAAATAAAGCATCTGACAAAGTGAAATAACTACCATCAGCAGTAGTCAAACTGATCTAACCGACTCCCATGGTAGGATAAGAGGAGTTGTTGGTGCATGTGAGAGTATTACCTGTAGGGGCAGGCTCAAGTTAAGAGAAGAAACTACACTGCGAGGTAATATGTTTGGTCGCCCCACTATCAAAGTACCAAACATCTGAGTCTATTGCAGACATGCACTACTCATGAGAAGATGGGTCAAAACTAAAAACAGTAGTAAACACCCATTCTTCATCCTGCACAAGGTTAGCAGACTCTGTTTTTGGAGTAGAGGCCTCTGCAACAACCATTCTGGCCTCTTTTTTCTTTGCCTCTTTTGCAGCCAACTTAGGGCAGTTCTTTATGATATGATCATTTCCTTTGCAGTACTTGCAGAACAATTTCTGCTTTTTTCATTTCTTCTCATCTTTGTCTTCCTTCTTCGAATGTGCATAATTAGCAGATTGTTGCTTACTAGTTGAAGAGCTCCATTTTCCTTTGCCCTTCTAACTAGCCTGGAAAGCTTGATCTGCAACATGCATAATGGACCTGTTCTGCCTCGATTGATCTTCTTGCAATAGAATAGAGACTATTCCTCAAATGACAAGGCATTTGGATTGCCTTTCATCATCAACCGAAGAGTAGAAGCAAAACTCTGATATGAATCAAGAAGACCATTTAGAACGGTCTGCACAAGTGAGCTATTTGGTATAACTTCATTAGTAGAAATCAATTGTTCCTTCAAGTCTTTGATCTTTGTTAGAAAATTGTCCATAGAATCACCTTCATTCATGTGCTCACTCTCCGATTGTTTTTGGAGGTAAGCAACATGAGCCTCATTCCAAGCTTGGTACAATGTGGTAAGTGTATCCCAAGCATCCTTAGCTGTTCTGCAAGAGCGAATGTGGGGAATACTGGCACATTTGACAGACAAAGCTATCAATGCATGTGCTTGGGCATCTCTTCCATCCCAATGAATTTTCTCTGTAGTAGGTGCAACAAAAACCACAGCAAGAACAAAAAATATGTAGAATATCATCATCTTTGACACCTTCTGCATCAACTTCAGTACTTGTAGTTGTAACAGTTGTAGGTGTGATCAGATGTTTCTCAACACCTTGCACAATGTTCCACAATCTGTTTGCAACCAATACATGTCGCATCATATAAGCCCATAATGGGTAGTTGGTACCATCCAACTTATCCTCAACAGCCAACATACGAAATACATTACTGCTTTCAGCCATGGCCGATGACTAAAATACCTTGATGCAGAAAATTGATTGTATCTCAAAAAGTTGAACAGAACTCCCCACAGAAATTTTGCTAAACCTTTAGCAGACTTTGAGATGCTTATACTGGCGAACCAAAACTAGTATATACCTTTGAAACAAAAAGATAAAATAGCCTGCACAAGCAGTGCGATAGTGCGTTTGGAGGCAAAAATGAGCTCATATCGCAATTTTGACACCACACAGAAAAGCTGTTTTTATCTGGAAAACATGCTGAGTATGCTCACCAAAATTCATGGGACTCTAAGACTACAACTGGAGAGGTGTCGATGATGCCCTAGATGAAGCGATGACCTGCTCTGATACCAATTGTTGGAGTTAGACGTCTGTGGAAGCATGCGAACAACACAAGGAAGAAGAAGAAGCTTGGAGCACAACAAAAAATTTTGAATGTATTGCCACTAGAATGTACAAAGATAAGTAGCCCGTTAGGGCAATAGGCATATATACAAGCTGGGGGAAAAAAACGTCCTAAAGAGGAAAAAAAGTACCCCCACGGTCCTAGTGTGTTCACACACATCACTACCTAAATATAGCAACAAGAAAAAGCACAAAGGTGAAGGCTCCAAAAAGGAAAAGCATAAAAAGAAACATAAGACCTACAATTTTTGATATCTATGATTAGCTCTAGATAAAAATCCTATGTATTTCCAACATATGTTGGAAAATATTTATTTGCTCCATTTTTTCTATAAATACTAATTATGTACAGAAGGAAGCCTTTTCAAGCACTCTATTGAGGACAAAAGGAATACTTTAGAACAATGTATTGAGGAACGATGCCATTCTATCTTTATCTAGAAGATAGAGCACTGTATTTATAGAAGAATGTATTGAGGAATGATGCCATTTTATCTTTATCTCGAAGATAGTACGTTTGTAACTCATGTTTGTACATGGAGATCAATATTTCAACTTCTAAATGTTGGTAATATTTATTTCTCAAATAGAGAGAAGGATTTGTGGTGTGCCTATAATTTATGAGATCAATTTAGATGATAAGTGATCTAGCATAACTAAACCACTTATCATCTAATCCACGTACCATTTATGAGATCAATTCAGATGATAAGTGGTTTATCATAACTAAACCACTTAGCTTGTATAACTAATATCATGAAAAGAAAAAAGGTAGGACTGATTCAAGCGAAGAGAGTAATCGAGGAACTTCTGATGGCCCTAATCACTTGAACTATTCATGTCTTGTAAGGCATGTATAATTTGTTATTATGATGTCTCCAATACCTATCCCGTAATAATTTTGTAAAGAAAAATCACACAAACAATTCAAGCGATAAGGCCCATCAGAGTGTTTTGATGGTCCTTTTTGCTTGAATTGGTGGTGCCTTTTCACATGTGTTGCATAAAGATTCTAAAAAACACATGACCAATTCAAGTGATTAGGGCAGACAAAGAACCTCCGATGGTTTTTATCGCTTGGATTGGTCATGTCTTGTATCTCATCCAATTTTTTCCGTTTTGTAATATTCATTCCCTTAAATGATATATATAGCTTGTTAATAGTGAAATGGAGAATTTCCACATCTTTACTTTATCCTTCATATTCATCTTTACACATTAGTTTTTACCAATTTTTGTATGGAGGAATTCTTTGAAGAATAGAAACTTTCCAAGACCAATGATATAAAGCATAACAAAGCCAATGTGAATATGAACAGTGCATACATAAAAAAAATGGCAAAAATATTTAGCGTTCAATGTCTTTGTTTTCAGTCAAAATAAAATATTATCAATTTTGGTGGAAATAAGGGGCAAGAGTGGTTACATTCTTAAAAGTTGGAACTTGATCACTTTGGGTGGCATGCAAGTAATGCAAGATAATGTTTTCTCTGATTTAATGTTTACCACTGCACCATCAACTAAGAATGTGAACTATGGTGAAACCTCATCAAGGTAGTCTAGAAGCTCTCTAACATTTTTGAGTTTCCAATTTGCATGGACAATTAATTTCCCAGGTTGAAAATTCAGATGGATCAATAATTCTAATTCAAATTGTCAACGATTCTCCTCTAAATCCAAGGGTATCGAGTCTCCAAGCTTTTCATCCAACTTCTTTAATCATATCCTAACATTCAAGATCATCCAGATGTTTAATATGAAATTCAAAGAGAATTTGGACTAACTTTACATAAAATGATGTCACCTAATTTTTGTACTTCTTTGTTACCCCACTCCCTACTAAAAACATCATAAAATCTCTGAAATTGAAACTCTCCTATATATTCAACCACATTGCTTTTGTTTTCTATAACAACATGTATTACATGCTATAAAAAATGAGAAGAGGAAAAAAACATTGAATCTTAATCCTTCGAGAGATTTGGCTTGTTGACATTTCCCTTTGACTATCATCATTCATCTTGCACAAAAAAGTTGTCACTATTCATTGATCAAGAGACTCCCAATTTTATGAAGACATGTAAGAAGCACGCAGATGTACAAGATTTCCATATGCATTCCTTTCTGATGGAACGTGATATTCTGCAAAAAAGAAAAATAATTGAATGCTATCAAAAAATATAACACACTTGTCTGCATACATAGGTTTTGCATAGTCCTCATTATGAGCTTTAAATGTTCTTGTTAAACATTCAACGTGTTGCTACTCTTGAACATTGGTAGGAGAAATATCTACAATACAAAAATGGATGTCTTGTAAGAAAAAAACAACTAAAAATGATTAAGGAGCATTGTTAAACTTCAATTACAATATGATGGGAAATGCTGATGATTGTTTAGCACCAGATCCTTGGCACTGTTCGAATTCTGAACTCTTGCAAAGTAGCCATGTCTTCTTAGATTGAATGTGAGAATATGACCTTTCCAATGGTTTTTTGTATCATCTCTTTCACCTCAATTCACTTTATAGGCACCTTTGCAACATAGTCACCCAATCATTTATCTGCATAGAAACAAGTTTCCATAAGGAATACTCTTTTCTATTGTAAAACTAACATGAGGCTACACTATTGGAAGGATGACGAGAAGTAGAAGCCATTTGAACACTCAGAGAAATAATAGAGAATGCTCAAAACGGGAAACCACGACTCACAAATTTCATGAGTATTTATAGACAAAAAGTTTTGATGTACATGTGGAAAATTGAGACTTAAAAACTTTTGATTTGATGTATTAAGTGTGTCCAAAAGAATTATAGAATTTTGTGAACCCAAAAATAATTAGTATCGTAAAGATTTGCATTGTGTGGTGTGCAAAAATATCCATTTTTGTATGAAAACAAAAAAATTGTACATTGAATACAATAAATTCCATCACATAGCGGTGCTTTTAGAGCATATCTACTAAAAAGAAGCCTTTGTTTATAGGATTAAAAGAGACATGAATGTTATATTGTTGTATACACAGAAAGCCCCTATTTGTCGATTTTCTTAATCCCTCATTAGCAAACGGCCCATCTTTTACCATTTTCAAATTAAGTGAAGTGAAGAAACTATGCTATAAGGTAACATGTTTTGGTTGCACCATTGTCAAAATACGAACGATTTGAGTGCGCAATAGAAACACATTGTTCATGAGAACATGCCTCATAACTAGAATGGGTATTAGATGCCCATTCTTCATTCTTAACAAGGTTAGTAGACATACTTTTAGGAGTAGAGGCCTCTAGAACAACCATTCTAGCCTTTTTCTTCTTTGACTCTTTTGCAGATATTTTAGAACAACTCTAAATGAATTATCATTTTCCTTAACATACTTGAAAATTTATTTTCTTATCATATTCATATTCCTTCTTTGACTATGCAACATTAGAAAATTTTTGCATACTAGTAGATGAGTTGGATTTACCTTTGACCTTCTGATTAGCTAAGATAGCTTGATCTACAACATGCATTATTGTTCTATTTTTTCTAGATTTTCTTCATCAACAAAACACCAGCTTGGTTTTCATCATGATCAAATGAAGAATGCAAGCACAAATTTGATAAGAATTATGAAGATCATTAAGAAAAATTTGAACAAGTGAAATATCTGGAAAGATTTCATCTACAACAATCAACTACTCTTTAAAATCCTTGATGTTTTTCAAAAAGTTGTGCATTGAATCTCCTTCATTGATATGCTCACTCTCCAACTATTTTCAAGGATAAGTAATATGAACCTAGATTCTTGCCTAGTATGGTGTGGTAAGAGTGTCTATCCTTGGCTATTCTTTAGGAGGGAATATGAGGGATATTAACATGTTTAACAGAAAAATCTATCAATGCATGTGCATTTGCATCTTTGCCATCCCAACAAATATTCATTGTAGTAGGTGAAATAAGGACCGTAGTAGTACTAGGAACATGAAGATCATTGTTGATAAGAAAAGTCAGAAGTAAAAAGACTAAAGAAAAGATGAACTAAAGGCAATAAGAATAAGAGTGTTCCACCAACTTTTTCACATTGGTTATGAAGAGCATTCTATATCTCCTAGACAAAGTCAAACAACAAGGGAACATCAACAAAAAGAGAAGTTAGGGTCGAGAGGCCGTTTTTATAAATTATAAATCGTGCCCATTTTCTTATTAAACCATGTATATTTTTATAGTACCACTCTATTTGTGTAGAGATCAATGATTCCTTGAGCATTTGGGGTGCTTTCCCAACTCTATATACATTTTTAGGTATTTTTAGCATTCATTTTAGCACTCATATGAGTTATAGGACTATCATTGAGTTAATTTTGTAATTTTTTCATGTGAAAGGATCACATCTTTGGATGTAAAGGAAAAAAACCCTATTTTTTAAGAGAACTTTTTAAATATTCAAAGTGAATATTCTTGCATCTTGCTTCTTGGGCTGATATATCTTTTCTCCTTCATTTGGAGCTTCCATGGTGTGCTTGAGGTTTCATAACCCCATCTACATCTATGATAAGTGTTTTTACATGCTTTAAGTGTGTATTTTTAACGATTCATTTGTGTTTTTGGGATGTATCTCCCTTCAGTGTGTGTGTGTTTGAGCTTCCTAGAATATGTCTTCATACACGAATGAGGTAAAAATGTTTGGATTGACATTAAAGATGATCTAGTACCACTAGAAGCCAATTATGTTTTGTGCCGACACATCTACAATACCTTTAAAAGTTTCTTTATACCTATGAGCACAAATCATAACTGACTTCTAGCAGTACTAGATCAACTTTAGTCTCAATTTTAGACTTTTACCCAATTCAATTGTATGAATTCATGTATCATGAAGCTATGGCACGCAAACATGCACTCTTGAGGAAGGTCAACCTTCAACACACATAAATGACAAAAAATATACACATAAAGCATGCAAAATACTTACAATAGTTGGAGATGGGGTTGGGACACTTCATGCATACCATGGAAGCAACAAATGAAGAGAAGAAGAGATATATCAGCCCAAGAAGCAAGGTGAATGAAAATTCAATTTGAGTATTCAAACATTTCTCTTACAAACTAGAGTTTTTGTCCTTTATACTCAAACACATGACCCTTTTCACACCAAAAATGGACAAAATTATCTAAAAAATAGTCATATAGCTCATTTGACATAATTGACATAAACTACATATTGGTCCCAACTTCTCTTTTTGTTGATGTTCCCTTATTGCTTGGATTTTTCCAAGAGATATAGCATAATCGTCATGAGCCAATATGAAAAAAACAGTGAACCTATCTTATTCTTCCAACATTTAATTTAAGTATTTTCTTCATGCTTTCTGCATCTGACTTTAGCTTCTCTGAACAACACCCCCTCATAAACCCTATCTTCCTTAATAGGTGGTGTTGGATCATATTGGGATCTACATTTGATTGGCACATTCATGTGCTTTCTGATCCCTGCAAAGATGCTTCTTAGCCAAAAACATTAATTTGTCGTTCAACACCACACCACGGGCATCCATAGTGATAGGGATTATCTCAAACTATTTAATGTTTAGCTTAATGGCATTCAAGGGATGTATATTCTCTAAGGTACTTTACAAAGTATTCTTTAATGCTTTTCAAAGAATCCAGTGTGGAATACTTCTTAAAAATTTTTCATGTGATGGTTATCTAAGAATTGATGTCTATTATAATATGCTATTAAGCACTTAATTGAGGGGTGTTTGACTAAAATCAAAGAGAAATGGTATGACCCCAACGAAAGCTAGGTGAATTTATTTTTGGATTCAGTTCTGAATAAGATGCCATAAGACATATCCTGATAGTCTCCACAAGTTTTATAAGCATCTGGAAAGCTTGCTCAAGGTCACCTTCCTCCTTTTGCCAAAAAGAAATTATGGAGTGCATGTATTTGATAGTAATGGTGTCCTCCTTTGGAAAAGCCATGATAGGATAACTTAGCCAACGCTTGGTGATGGGAGCACATATTCAAATAAGAGTATGTGCTCCCATCACCCAAAGAGTAGTGGTCAATGAAAGGAGTTTAAATGGGATTATATAAATTTGGGTGCCTACCTTATTGTAAACTATGGCCAAGTTAGGTTTTTTTCTGATTAGCCTTATGTGCCCTTTGGGATTAGCTTATTGATTGCTTGGACTGTCAAGTATCTAGCATCATCTTCTGATAACATGCATGCATCATGAGCATCAATATTAATGAGAGAAGGGCCCAAGAAGTCCTTTCAAATTGATTCCATTATTCTTGCATTAATTCAATTCTAGGTTCAAAATTTTTCCACAACCTAGATGCTTCCAAATATTCATGATGCCTTCATCACTCCTTTGTAGCACTTCAAATTCCCTGGTCATAAAGAAAATTTTACTACCACATAGATCCCAAGTGTAGAAGAATATATAATCACTTTGGTTCCATAGCTTCAAAGTATGGTTTTGGAACTAGTGGGGGTGTCGAACTTAACCAAATTTTCTAGTAAGGCTAGAGGATTGAACACCACCTAACTTGAAGAACTTGCCATGTCCATTTATCTAGACTAAAAAAAGTGAAGACATATATGCTTGAGAAATCATTACAAATGTTTTTTTTAAGTTTAATTAGTGAGAACTCATTCATGATATTTGTGATTTATGTTCCAAGTTTGAAGATTGAATTTGTTCCACTAATTTCTTTGTGAGAGATACATCACTATTAAGCATGGATCCAATAAGTATTGGGTTTTCACTCAGTGATTGTTGAAAGATAAGACAATATTAAGCCTAGTCATCTAAGCACCCATACTTTCATGATCAGTGAAGCATATTGCATTATTATGCATAGATCATGAGATAAAATTGAATAAATCATTCGCAAATACATTTCTGGATAGGCAAAGGACTCAATGGAGTTGGATTTTTATTATAGAAATTGACAAATGGTCTAGTTGCAAGCTGTAGTCATTATGCCATGTGTGGCTTTGATCATTGGATATTTTCTTAATGCATCATCATAAGACCACTTTTGTGGGGCTTTCTTTCTCCAAAACATCTTTGTGGTTGTAGGAGGCGGGAATCTAGATGGAGTTGCCTTCCTCAGTTCTCCGTTTGATGGAACAAACAACTTGCTTTGCTTGTTCTTTGGGGGATTTGAATGGTAGATCATTCTTGTGGGCTGATGTAAGACACTAGACTTGGAAAGCCAAATGTGAGTGTTACCTCGTTGTGGTTCCAATAAAGTTTTGGGTACCCAAATTTTTCTTGTTCAGTAAGACTGATGTGAGAAAATTTTCTTCATTCATTCCTTAGATTTGTTTGTTGAGTCTTTTGTTTTTGTAACAGAGATGCACGTGATTTTACTAGCTAGAATTGTTTTGGAGCTCCTCGTACATAAAATGTTGCATGTTTCTTTCAATCATGTGACACTTTTTGACATGTTAAATTCTTGAAAACAAAATTAGTGTGTTCTTTAACATTTGTGCTTATTAGGTCAGAGTGTGTGGAGTTCTTTGATAAGGTTCTCATGAATTGACCTAATATGATTGTGATCCATTCATATTCTATCCTAACCATCAGATGCTTGATTGCTAGGTTAAGTCCTACTTAATGATGTAAGAGTTAATCTTGCCCTAAAAATACACAATTGGAAATCAAAGCATCATTGCATACTAGGAATTTGGCTTTTGTATTGTGTCTTGCAATGTGAATAGGCATCATGGCTTCACCACAACATGGTATGTGTGTCTTTCCTATTCCTATCAAAGTAGCTTGCATTGTTTTGATGACTACTTGCAACTTGTACACAAATGATAAACATATCACATTACTAATGACTCCTGTATCTATGAGAATTTTCTAGGGTGCATTACAAAAATGTCATAAGGCAGCCCAAATGTGTGGTCTTTGATCAAGGATTCCCGTGGAGGGATCCTAAATTTCATGCATTCTCATAGGAACAACTTATTGCCAATTCACGTATTCATATGCTGGTTTTTGCATAAATTTGCACTTCTTGATATGCTCTAAAGCCTCTTGTTGAAACTTTGACAAGTAAACAATTTAAATGCGTTTGGGTCATTGGCTTTCTTTACTTTGTTGCAACATCTCTTCAATGAGGCCTATTTAGAGGAAGTCAACAATAGGTAGATTCCACTTGGGATTGGAAGCTATTCTAAAGAGAGCAGCATATTCAATTGGTAGTTTGAGTATAAAATCTTTTCACTCTCATATGAAATTTGTTATAATCTACATCCTTCTCCATAGTTGGTTAATGTACACCATCTCTTTTTAAGTTCTAAAATGTGTGGGAACTAGGGTATGTTGGAGTTTGAGGTCTGTGAAAGCACACTAATAGTGCAAGGAAGAAGAATAAGCTTGGGGCACAACACACAATATTGAATGAATTAGCACTAGAATGTACAAAGATACGTGACCCATTAGGGCTATATGCGTATATACAAGTCAGGACAAAAGCCTCCTAAAGAGGGAAAAAAAATGCCCCAGTCATCCTAGTGTGTTCATACACATCACTACCTAAAATATATTAGCAAATCCCCCCTAGGAGTAGTGAACAACGAGTTGGCACTCAACTATAAGGAAGTTCCAAGCTATGTGGAATTAATCCACAAAAGGAAGTAAACCCAAAGCTTTGTGTAAAGCTTCAAACTTCTCCCTAGGCAGAGCCTCTGTGAAAAGGTCTACAATGTTCTCTTATGTGGGCACATATGCCAAACTAATCTCTCTAGTAGAGAACCTCCCCCTGACATAATGATAGTGCACCTCAATGAGCTTAGTGCGAGCATGGAACACATGGTTCCTCGCAACTGCCAATGCACTATGACTGCTAGTGAAGATGGTGGTAGCAGAAGATTGAGCAACACCCAAATCAGCCATGAGGCATCTGAGCCACACACACTCAATAGTGGTTGTGAAGACTGCCCTATACTCAGCTTCAGAACTAAAAGTGGCCATAGTAGGCTGCTTCTTGCTCAACCAAGATGTGCATGAGCTACCAAGCATGAAGCAAAAAACATTGGTGGACATACGAGTGTCATAACAACTAGCCTAGTAAGATTCACTGAAAGCATGTAAATCTGGCGGTAGTGATCCACCCTTGGGATAAAACAATCCAAGTAGTCAGGTACCACTCAAGTAGCGAAAGATGCGCTTAACTGTCTGCTACCGCGACACATGGGCAATGCATAAACCTGTTCATCTATGAGATAGCAATTGAATATCTGGCCAAGTCATGCATAAGTTATCAAGCATCCAATAGCCTACTGATAGAAAGCAACATCAAAGGCATCTTGGGCATCATGAATACTCAATCGTAAACCTGTCTTCATAGGAGTAGCAATAGGTTAGCACTCTTCAAGGCCAAAAAACTGCAATAATGTGTCAATATATTTTATTTGATACAAAGCTATTCTACCATGAACTTGCATAAAGTGAATGCCCAAATAATGATGCAAATGCCCCGAATCTGACATCTCAAATGAGGCATGCAGATCAGCCTTAAAATCAGCAATATGCTTTTAATGAGGACCAGTGAGCAGCATGTCATCAACATACACAACAATGATTAGAAGCACATCATAGCATGCTTACATATAAGTTGCTCTCAGTTGGACTTTTCTCAAACCCATGTGCAATCAGGTGGGCATGTATTTTTTCATATCAAGCACTTGGTGCTTGCTTCAAACCATATAATGCCTTTTCAACCTACACACTTGGTTTCCATGCCCTTTCTATACAAAGCCACAAGGCTGAAAAACATACACTTCTTCATGCAAGTCACCATTCAGAAATGTAGTTTTAATGTCCAACTAATGTACATTCCAACCATGATGAGCTGCAAGTGCATAGATGCTACAAACAGTAGTCATTGGGCATGTAGGAGCAAAGGTCTCATCAACATCAATGCCTCCTTCTTGAACATAACCCTATGCAACAAGCCTAGCCTTATACATGTCAACTATTCCATCATGCTTACACTTCCTCTTGTATACCCACTTAGTGCCAATGGTTTTCTTGCCGAGAGGCAAGTCACATAAAGGCCAAGTACCATTTTTCATAATATCATCATATTCTAATTGCATATCATCCATCCAATTTTCAGAATTTTGTTTCTCATCAAACAAAAAAGGCTCATTCTCATCATAGAGACTAGAGGAAGCCATAGCATAGCAATCTGATGCAAATGAAGCACTATGAGAGGTTGAATGAGTACGATATGATAGAGGTGCATCTAATTTTCTATCTTGCAAAGTTTGCACCATCCATTTAGGTATAGTTTTTACCTCCTCTATATTAGTTCTCTCATCAACAAGTGCATCATGTAAATCTGCATTAGAAGTGGAATGGTCTACATCATCACACGAAACTTGTAAAGGCTGAAAAGTTTCCTCATTTGGACTAGCACTAGAGTGTCCACTTGTAAAAAGAGGCACCAAGGTGTCATACATGTCTTTCAAGCTAACTGGTGTTTCCGTAGTACATGAAAGTAATGGCTCAATAGCATCTTTCAAAACAACAAAATCATAGCTAACCGAAATGTGTTTAGTCTATGGATGATACAAACAATATCCTTTGCTTTCAAAATTGTACCGAACCAAAATACATTTCACTGCTTTATCATCTGATTCCCACATTGTTGATCAGGCACTAATGCATATGCTAGACAATAAAAAACATGAAGGTGAGCAACAGATGGCTTGTGACCATGCCAAGCCTCATATGGAGTGATAGAGTGCAATGCTTTAGTGGGACACCTATTAAGTACATATGCTCCACATATAACAAACTCAAGCCAGAAACTATGTGGTAAAGCTTGACTCTTGAGCATACACCTCGCCATCTCCATGAGTGACCTTTGCTTTTGTTTAGCAACTCCATTCCGTTGAGGTGTACTGAGCACTATACACTGATGTTTTATCCCACGTTCAGCCAGAAATGCATTAGAATCAAAAGACATATATTCCCCCCCTTGATTAGAATGGAGGGGGTTCATTTTACATGCTGAAAGATTTTTAACCAAAACCAAAAATTGTTTGAAGCACATAAACACTTCGGACTTTGCTTTCAAAGGATATATCCATGCATGCCTGGAAAAAGCATCAATGAAATTCACAAAGTAAAGATATTTTCCAAAAGAGGGTGTCTGCGTAGGCCCACATACATAATTGTGAACAAGCTGCAATTTTGAGTAGCTCGAACTGAACCATCTTTTGGGAATGAGGGATGCTACATTTTTTCCAAAATACAACTTTCAAAGACATGTTGAATAGGTGCCTCAAGTTTGGGTAGGAGGACATGATTTCAGATTTTTGCACGCGTAGCAAACTAGCAAAATTTAAATGACCAAACCGTGCATGCCAAAGCTTTGCATCTAACAAAGCTTGAGAATCATGTATTGCACATGCTTAATCATTCACAAATTTCCCACGACATAAAATGCCACAAGAAATAATTACATTGCCATTTGACAAATCATAAACTGTACATCTATCATCAACAAATTTCATAACCAAGACAATCTTGGCTAGAGTTGAAACTGATAACAGATCCTTCTTGATCCTTGCCACAAATAAAGCATCTGATAATGGAAAAGAACTACCATCAATAGTGGTCAGAATGATCTTACCAGCTCCCATGATAGGATAAGAGGAGTTGTTGGCACATGTGACAGTATTCCCTATAGGGGCAGACTTGAGTGAAGTGAAGAAATTGCACAACGAGGTAATATGTTTGGTTGCCCCACTATCAAAGTACCAAACATCTAAGTCTACTACAAACATACACTAGTCATGAGAAGATGGGTCATAACTACATTAAATGCCCATTCCTCATTCTGCACAAGATTAGTAGACTCTATTTTGGGTGTAGAGGCCTCTACAACAACCATTCAAGCCTCCTTCTTTCTTGCAGCTTTAGCAAATAGTTTTGGACAACTCTTTATGACATGATCATTTCCTTTACAATATTTTCAAAAAAAAATCTAATTTTTTGTTTTCTTCTTGTCGCTACCATCCTTATTTGATTGTGTAGAATTAGTAGATTTTTTCTCACTAGTAGAAGAGCTCCATTTACCTTTGCCCTTCTAACTAGATAGGAAAGCTTCATCTGCAACACACATAATCGACCTGTTCTACCTAGACTAATCTTCTTGCAATAGAACAGAGACTAAATCCTCAAATGTTAAGGCATTTGGATTGCCTTTCATCATCAATCGAAGAGTAGAAGCAAAACTCTAATATGAATCTAGAATACCATTCAAAAGAGTCTGCACAAATGAACTATGAGGTAAGACTTCATCAGTAGAAATCAAGTGCTCCTTCAAATCTTTGATCTTTGTCAAAAAACTATCCATGGAATCTCCTTCATTCATGTTCTCACTCTCCAATTTTTTTCGAAGTTAAGCAACATGAGCCTCATTCCTTGCATGGTACAAAGTGGTTAATGTATCCCACACATCCTTTGTAATTTTGCAAGAGCGAATGTGGGGAATAATGGCACATTTCAGAGACAAGGCTATTAATGCATGTGCCTAAGCATCTTTGCAATCCCAATGAAGTTGGTCTACAGTAGGTGTAGTAGGAACTGTCGAACGAAGAAGAATATGAATAATAACATCATCTTCAATGATGTCTTCATCACCTTCAACGACTTTGTTTATAGGTGTAATAGGATGTTTTCAACACCCTGCAAAATATTCCATAGACCTTTTACAACCAATACATTACCCATCATATAAACCCATAATGGGTAATTGTTACTATCTAACTTATCCTTAACACCAAACATATGAAATACATCACTACTTTCAGCCATGGCCACTGACTAAAATACCCTGATGTAGAAAAATGATTGTATCTCAAAAAGTTGAATAGAACTACCCTATCAAGTTCTGCTAAACCTGTAGTAGACTTTGAGATGCTTATATTGGAAAACTTAAACCTATATATATATATATATATATATATATATATATATATATATATATATATATATATATATATATATATATATATATATATATATATATATATATATATATATATATATATATATATATATGGCATAAAAAGACAAAATTTCCTACACAAGCGCTACGATAGTGCATTCAGAGGTCAAAACGAGCTCCGGTCGCGATTTCAACACCACATAGTGAAGCTACTTTGAGCTCCTAATCACCTGAGCATGCTCACCAATTTTCTTGAGACTGTGAGTGGAGGGCGTCAACGACACCCTAGATGAACCGATGACCTGCTCTGATACCAATTGTTGGAGTTTGAGGTCTGTAGAAGCACACGAACAACACAAGGAACAAGAAGAAACTTGGAGCACCACACAAAACTGAATGTATTACCGCGAGAATGTACAAAGATAAATGACCTCTTAGGGCTATATGTGTATATACAATCCAAGGGAAAAAACCTCTAAAGAGGGGAAAAAGTGCCTCGATGATCCTAGTGTGTTCACACACATCACTACCTAAAATATATCAATAGAGTAATAAGATCCCAAAATGCTTTTGGGAGCTTTCTCAATGAGAAACTATTGCTCTGATTATCTTGGAGTACTCTCATTATAGGCATATGGTGTCTTGGAGTACTCTCATTATAGGCATATGGTGTCTTTTTGTCTGGCTTTTATATGGGCATCATTGGAATCCGATGAGAGTATCTCTTGATCCATACATTTCAAGTCCTTATAGGACTATGCAAAAATATCTCTATACTCTCTTAGGATATTGATTAATTCTAACTCCTCATCTTGTGTGAAACCACTAGCAATTTGTGTACAAATATCTTCACAGTTTTCTTGGGAAACTAGTACTCTATTAGAAATTTCCTTATTTTCATATTATTTTCTTGCTATTTCCTCCCTCTTAGGCATCTCGATGTTGATAATCCTTTCTTCTACCATGTATTTTTTGAAGTGCTTTGGGAGTTCAAAAGATTAATTTTCATCCTTTTTGGACTCTTAGTGCTTTTTCTTGGATTGTTGTAGCTAAAGGTCTTCCTCAAATTTTTTATTGACTTAGGTATTCTTCTAGAATCCATAAGTCCAACCTTGGTTAAGTAATCTTGATGTGACTCAATAGGATTGTTTGTTACATGAGTGTAACATCTCTACTTTCTTTCCTCCAAGTTCTAATCTCTTTTTTTGTAATTTCAAGACCGCATTCTTCTCTTCTTGGAAATGATAGGCCTATAGTCTCTTCTTCTTCTTCCTCTTCTTCTTCTTCTTCTTCTTACATTATTGATTCGGCCATGAAGCGATCATAACCATCTTCATCTTGCCATGGTTTCAAGGTTTATTCATTGATTGCTACAACCAAAGTGGCAAGGATTTGAGCCCAAGCATACGGTTCAAAGGGCTATGTCAAAAAATTGCATTGGCATGTGGGAGGGATCCTCAAGAGGTTTGTCAAAATTACACTCCTCTCACTTAACTTCCTCATTATGTCTTCCTATAGCATCTATGTTTTTAGAAACATGGAACATCCATAAGTGAGTGTCCTCATGTTTCCAATCCTTGTTGTCTAATTGATTCACTCAAGGTCTTAGTCGTTGCAAAGTCTTCTCCATTGTGATGGATGGATCTCAATTAGAGTGGCCACACATCTCTATAAGATTTAGATACTAGATCTATTCTTGTTGTTGTGTCTTGATATTGGAGATATACTTCATTTCACCCCAATCTTTCACCACTTGTAGTTTTAGCTCATAATTATTTCCTTTTCCAATCACAAATGGTGAGACAATGCTTGTTCTGGGTGGACCATAGCTTCCACAAAAAATTCAACTAAGTACTATTAACAAGGGCCACACGAGGGATAGGGATACACACATCCACCCAACCAACCCCTCCAGTATATAGATCCGAATCAAAGGGGATAACTAAACCACAAGGGGATGTGTGTAGCTTCCATCACATGGGTGTGTAGGGTGATTACATGGTTTCTAATCCTAGAACACCACATGAAATCATATTTTCTAAATGAAGACCCTCCAAGCTCTCATATACAAGTGATGTGTGTGAACACACTAGGACTATCGGAGCACTCTTTCCCTTTTTAGGAGGTTTTTTTCCTTTGGCTTGTATATGTGCCTATAACCACTAACGACTCACTTATCTTTGTACATTCTAGTGGTAATACATTAAGTATTTTGTGTTGTGCCCTAATCTTCTTCTTCTTCCTTGTGTTGTTTCTGTGCTTTTGTAGGCCTCAAACACCATTAATTGGTATTAGAGCAAGTCATCACTTCATCTAGGGCACCGTCGACATCCCTCCGATCACAATCTCAGAATCTCACAAAAATTCGTGAGCATATTCAAGGTGATTAGGAGATCAAAACAGCTTCACATTGTGGTATCAAAATTGTGATCTAAGCTTGTTTCAGCCTTTGAATGCACTATTGTAGTGCTTGTGCATGCAATTTTGTCTTTTTGTGCAAAAGATACATACAGGTTTTGGTTCGCCAATATAAGCGCCTCAAAATTTGCTACAAGTTTAGCAAAACTTGTCAGGGTAGTTCTGCTCAACTTTTTTGAATACAATCATTTTTCTACATCAGAGTATTTTAGTCAATGGCCATGGCTGAAAGCAGTGATATATTCCATATGTTGGCTATTGAGGATAAGTTGGACGATACCAATTACCCATTATGGGCTTATATGATGGGTCATGTATTGGTTGCAAAAGGATTGTGGAATATTGTAAAGGGTGTTGAAAAACATCCTATTACACCTGGAAACACACTTGTTGAAGGTGATGCAGATGATGTTGAAGATGGTGATATTCTTCATGTTCGTATTCGTGTTGAGATTCCTATTGCATCTAGCGTAGAGCATATTTTTTGGGATGGCAAAGATGCTTAGGCACATGCAATGATAGCCTTATCTATCAAATGTGTCATTATTCCTCACATTCACTCTTGCAGAACAGTTAAGGATGCTTGCAATACACTTAACACTTTATATGAGGCAAGGAATGAGGCTCTTGTTGCATACCTCCGAAACACTTCAAGGGTGAGCACATGAATGAAGGAGATTCCATGGAAACTTTTTTGAGAAAGATCAAAGATTTGAAGGAACTCCTGATTTCTATAGATAAAGTCTTGCCTAAGAGTTCACTTGTGCAGACTTTTCTAAATGGTCTTCCCGATTCATATTACAGTTTTGTTTGTACTCTTCGTTTGATGATGAAAGGCAATCCAAATGCCTTAACATTTGAGGATTTAGAACAGAGACTAAATCCTCAAATGTTAAGGCATTTGGATTGCCTTTCATCATGGAAGAGGTAGATCTTCTAACCCACCTACTTGTTTTGTATGTGGATCAGAGAATCATTTTGCACAAGATTGTTGGCATAATTATCAAAATACTAGAGGAAAAGGAAGGTTCAACAGAGGACAAAGAGCAAGAGGTTATGGCAGAAACCATGGAGAGAATCCCCCCAAGTGGGGTAGTCACACACTCCTGAACAACAATAGCAATGGGATCTCCAAATAATCTAGTAAAGAGAACCTCTAATGCCTTCCATCAAACATGTAAAGAATGTAGCCACTCAGATTCCTCAGATGTTTGCATACTGCCATATGAGCATCTCTAAATTGAATCATAACAAAGGTGTTCACACGTACTGTTTCATAATCTTAGTAGTAAAAGAAAATGGAAGGGTCATATGCACCTAGCATACTAGAATGAAAGGATTGCTTCAAACGTGTGTATACATGAAAAACAAGCCAGATAGCTTTAAACATATCATAATGATGACATCATGAAGCCTCCTAATTTCCAATATCAACAATATTAACATTTCCAACCAAGCTCATAAGAGAAGGTAGCACATGGATACAACCCCTTAGTGAATGCTAAACTTCATTCTTGTAAATTATGGTGAGTTAATTTATGCAAGTTGATGGTGGAATGGCTTTGTTTCAAACAAAATACATTGACACATTATTGCAGTGTTTTGGCCTTGAAGACTATAAACCTATTGCCACTCCTATGGAGACATGTTTACGATTGAGTTTTCATGATGTTGGGGATGCATTGATGTTGTTCTCTATCAGCAGGCTGGTGGATGCTTGATTTACTTATGCATTATGCGGCTAGATATTCAATTTGCTATCTCACAGATGAGCAAGTTTATGCATTGCCCAGGTGTCAAGCATTGGCACGTGGTTATGCATATCTTTCGGTACTTGAGTGGTACCCAGCTACTTGGATTGTTTTATCCTAAGGGGGGATCACTACTACTAGATTTACATGGTTTTTCTGACTCTAATTGGGTTGGTTTCTATGACACTCATGTGTCCACATGTGGTTTTTACTTCATGCTCTTGGTTGAGCGAGAAGCAACCTATTGTGGCCACTTCCAATTGTGAAGCTAAGTATAGGGTAGCTTTCATAGTGCCTCTTGAGTGTGTGTGGCTCATGCGTCTTATGGCTGATTTGGGTGTCGCTCAGTCTTCTACCACCACCATCTTCACTGACAGTCAGAGGATATTGGGAGTTGTAAAGAACCCTATGTTCCATGCCCAAATAATGATGCAAATGCCCCAAATCAGACATCGCAAATGAGGCATGGAGATCAACCTTAAAATTAGCAATATGCTTCTCTTGAGGACCACTGAGTAGCATGTCATCAACATACACAACAATGATCAGATGCACGTCATTAGCACGCTTAACATATAAGGTGCTTTTAGTTGGACTGTTCTCAAAACCATGTGCAACCAGATAGGCATGTATCTTTTCTACCAAGCACGTGGTGCTTGCTTTAAACCATATAATGCCTTCTTCAACCTGCACACTTGTTTTTCATGCCCTTTCTACACAAAGCCACGGGCTGAAAAACATACACTTCTTCATGCAAGTCACCATTGTCCAAGTGAGGTACATTCCAACCATATGAGCTGCAAATGCACAGATGCTACTAACAACAGTCATTCGGCAAGTAGGAGCAAATTTCTCATCAAAATCAATGCCTCTTTCTTGAGGATAAACCTTTCCAACAAGCCTAGCCTTATACTTGTCAACCGTCCATCAGGCTCAGCTTTAGCTTGTATACCCACTTAGTGTCAATCACCTTCTTGCTAGGAGGCAAGTCACATAAAGACCAAGTACCATTCTTCATTATAGCATCATATTGAGATTGCATAACAGCCATCCAATATTCAAAATTTTGTGCTTCATCAAACAAAATAGGCTCATTCTCATCACAGAGACTAGAGGCAACCATAGCATAGCAATCTGATGCAAAAGAGGCACTATGGGAGCTTGAACGAGTACGATATGATAAAGGTGCATCTAGTTTCCTATCATGCAAAGTCTGCACCAACCATTTTGGCATAGTTTTTGCCTCATCAATATCAAAACTCTCATCAATAAGTGCATCATGCAAATTTGCATAAAAAATGGAATGATCTGCATCATCACATAAAATCTATAAAGGCTGAGAAGTTACCTCATTAGGACCAACACTAGACTATCAACCTATAAAAAGAGGTAGTAAAGTTTCATACATGTCTTTGGAGCTAAGAGATGTCTCCTTAGTACATGAAAGTAATGGTTGAATAACATCTTCCACAAAAACAACATCACGCCTAACCAAAATGCGTTTAGTCTGTGGATGATACATATGATAGCCTTTGCTTTTAGAACTGTACCCAACAAAAGTAGATTTCATTGCTTTATCATTGAATTTCCTGTGTTTTTGTTCAGGCACTAATGCATATGCCAGACAACCAAGAACATGCAGGTGAGCAATAGATGGCTTGCAACCATGCCAAGCCTCATATGGAGTGATAGAGTACAATGCTTTAGTGGGATATGTGTTAAGTACATATGCTACACACATGATAGCCTCAAGAACCCTTGACCATACACATCACCATCTCCATGAGTGACCTATCAGCAACTCCATTCCATTGAGGTGTATATGGCATTGTACACTAACATTTTATCCCACGTTCAGCCAAAAATGCATTAAAGTCAAAGATGTATATTCCCCACCTCGATCAAAATGGACAATGCTCATTTTACATGCTGATAGATTTTCAACCAAAACCAAAAACTATTTGAAGCACATAAACACTTCATACTTTTCTTTCAATGGATATACCCATGCATGCCCGAAAAAAATCATTGATGAAAGTCACGAAGTAAAGAGAGTTCCCAAAAGAGGGTGTATGCATAGGAGCACAAACATCACTATGAGCAATCTGTACTTTTTGAGTAGCTCAAACTGAACCATCTTTTGGGAAGGTGGAACACTGCATTTTTCCCAAAATAGATCCTTCACATACATGTTTACCAGGTGCCTCAAGTTTGATCAAAGAGGACACCATTTCAAATTTTTGTAGGCATAGCAAACTAGCAAAATTCATATGATCAAAGCGTGCATGCCAAAGCTTTTCATCTGACAAAGCTCGAGAATCATGTATTGCACATGCTGAATCAATCACATATTTTTATAGTTTATGAGCTTATACAACCCACCGCATAAAATGCTAGAAGCAATAATGACATCACCATTTGATAGATCATGAATTGTACATCTATCATCAACTAATTTGACAACCAAGCCCCTAGCACAAATAAAGCATCCAACAATGTAAGAGAACTACCATCAGTAGTAGTCCAAATGATCTTACCAACTCTCATAACAATATAAGAGTAGGCTCAAGTGAAGTGAAGTAACTATGCTGCAAGGTAATGTGTTTGGTTGCCCCGCACCACTATCAACGCCAAACATCCGAGTCTACTATAGTCATGCATTGCTCATGTGAAGATGGTTCAAAACTGCGAACAATAGTAAACACCCATTCTTCATTCTGCACAAGATTAGCAGACTCTGTTTTGGGTATAGAGGCCTCTGCAACAACCATTCCAACCTCTTTCTTCCTTGCCTCTTTAGCAGCTAGTTTTGGACAGCTCGTGATGACATGATCATTTCCTTTAGAGTATTTGCAAAATAGTTTCTGCTTTTTGTTTTCTTCTCGTCTTTGTCATCCTTCTTTGATTGTGCAAAATTAGCAGATTTTTGCTTACTAGTAGAAGATCTCCATTTAGCTTTGCCCTTCTAACTAGCCAACAAAGTTGATCTACAACATGCAAAATGGACCTATTCTGCCTAGATTGATCGTCCTCCAATAGAACAGAGACTAAATCCTTAAATCTTAAGGCATTTGGATTGCCTTTCATCATCAACCAAAAAGTAGAAGCAAAGCTCTTATATGAATCAAAAAGACCATTTAGAACACTCTAGACAAGTGAACTGTTAGGCAAGACTTCATCAGCAAAAAACAATTGTTCCTTCAAACCTTTAATCTTTGTCAGAAAACTGTCTATGGAATCTCTTTCATTCATGTGCTTACTCTCCAACTATTTTCGGAGGTAAGCAACACGAGCCTCATTCCTTTCCTGGTATAAAGTGGTACGTGTATCCCAAGCATCCTTAGTTGCTCTGCAAGAGCAAATGTGAGGAATACTGGCATGTTTGATAGACAAGGCTATCAATGCATCTGCATGAGCATCTCTGCCATCCAAACAAATTTGTTCTATAGTAGGTGCAGCAGGAATGGTAACACAAACAGGAACATGAAGAATATCACCATCTTCAGCACCATCTCCATCACCTTCAGCAATTGTGTTTGTAGGTGAAATAAGACGTTTTTCAACAACCTGTACAATATTGCACAATCCTTTTGCAACCAATACATGACACATCATATAAGCCCACTATGGGCAATTGGTACCATCCAACTTATCCTCAACAATCAACATACGGAATACATCATTGCTATTAGCCATGGCTACTGACTAAAATACCTCGATGCAGAAAAGTGATTGTATCTAAAAAAGTTGAACAGAACTACCCTATCGAGTTCTGTTAAACATCTTGTAGTCTTTGAGATGCTTATAGTAGCAAACAAAAACTTGTATATATCTTTCGGACAAAAAGATGAAACTACCTGCACAAGCTCTATGATAGTGCATTTAGAGGTTGAAACGAGCTCAGATCACGATTTTGACTGAGTATGCACACCAAATTTCATGCGATTTTGAGACTGTGACTCGAAGGGTGTTGACAATGGCCTAGATGAAGTGGTGACCTGCTGTGATACCAATTGTTGGAGTTCAAGGTCCACAGAAGCACCCGAACAACACAAGGAAGAAGAAGAAGCTTGGAGCACAACAAACAATACTGAATGTTTTACCACTACAATGTACAAAGATAAGTAACTGATTAGGGCAGTAGGCATATATACAAGTTGTAAGATGCCATGTTGATTTTCCACCCGGAAGAAAAAAAAAAAAGATGTGTAGGTAATAATGAAATTTTATGTTTAGGATATTTTGATCATGTCTGCAAAATTTTGTAGCAATAAGTTTTTACATTCTCTCTCTAGAAAGTTGTCGCATGAAATTTGTATGTTAATTTCGAGCATGAAGATGAAGAAATCTGAAAAAGTGTTGTATGAGAGAAAGGTAGAGTATTTTTAATAGAAAAACTTTACCTGATTGAATTTTTTGTAGTTCCTATGTTTTATGTCTCATTTGGTTCCATGAAGATAGGTTAATGAAGAGATTTTTCATGTTTTTTCATCTCTCTCTAGAATTTTCGATTCTGCAGGGCCTAAAAGTGATATCTAGAAGCAGATTTGGACCTGAGGCGTCTCTAACATTATTGTACAGATTTAAGAACTGAATATTTTTGTCTCTCACAATCTCAAGCTGATTCCTCACTGTTTTTGAGTTACAAGGTTTTGAAAAGTGCCGTTTTCCAACACTTAAATTAAAAAAAAAAAAAGAGAAGCCTTCATTCATTCATCTTATTCATGTTCGCGGATTTAGAAAACGCACATGGGTATATGGGTTATTTTTGGGTGATTGACGTGTGTGTGAGTGCGTTGCAGGGATTACCTCTATTTTTACAGGTACGATTCTTGATGGTGGACATGAAAAGTAGATGCATGGGTGGTCCGGAAGTCTTGCATGAGACATGCGAAAAGACGCTATCTTGGAGCATGCAGATTCTAAAAGTGCGGGTCTAGGAAGGCGTGATTGGTCGTGCACTGGCGAAAGGCGGAGGTCCCAAAAAGACGAAGACTGAGAGATAAAAAAGGATGATGGTCGTACAGTCATTACGATCGTTTTTCGGCTTCTGGAATTGCGATTGAGATTGAGATTGAGATTGAGATTGAGATTGTGATTGTGATTGAGATTGGGATTGAGATTGTGATTGTGAATGAGATTGGGATTGAGATCGAGATTGTGATTGTGATTGAGATTGGGATTGAGATTGTGATTGTGATTGAGATTGGGATTGAGATCAGCTCGGGGGTGGTCGGGTGGATGAGGCTTCACATTGAAGCAATCTGATAGATTTTGTAACGTAGATCAGAACTACTTGTAAATCTGCACAGATAATAAAATTCTCTCTCTTCTTGTTCTGCGTATACTCTGTTTGCCTTCTTTATATCTTGTGGTGTCGAAACCCATTATTCTGTGTGAGATTGTGACTCAAGTTTAGGAGACTTGTTACACAAGTCAAGGGAAAAAAGGGAGTGGAAGTGATGCACAAGGACATTGAGCACACATGTTGTTTGACATAGTCATTGTGGTCACCTCACTTTGGACCACATGACTTGGTTAAACTTCATGGTAGTGTACACAAGACCAAGGTGCGAGTCATGATAGATGACGCTACCACTCATAATTTCATAAATTATGCTCTCTTGAAGAAGCTAAAGATTCCCCAGTACCCTAGTGCACATAAATACATAGTATCTATGATGCAAGGGGAGGATAAGAGGATATGGGATACTATAGTATCCAATTTGGAAGTCAAAATAGAGGAGTATATTGACCATATGACTTCCAAATTATGAATATGGAGAGGACAAACATTGTATTAGGAAGAGAGTGGCTATGCAGGTTGGGAGACACACTTAAATGCAATTACCAAAACAACACCCTTAAGTTTGAAAGAAATGGAAGTAAATTTTGTATATAGTGAGAGAGAGAGATGTACTTATTTCACCTCTCATCTCATCTTTAGAGTTGTGTAGTCTTTATCATTTTCAGCATGTATAGGAGATTTTTTTCTATATAATAAGGACTTTGAGCATTGTACAAACACTTCATCTGATGTATATTTTCATGCTAGAGATGTAAATATGGACATGAATTTTTACTATTCTTTCTTGCAAGAGTGTGTTGTTAAATGTTTTAAAGATCTCATGCTTGAATTTAGAGATGTTTTCCCCATTGACTGACCTAGAGGGCTACCACCTGAGAGAGGGGACATTGACCATGCTATTTAGGTAGTTACTAACACTAACCCTATTTGTAAGCCACCTTATAGGCTTAGTGTTTTGCAGCATCAAGAGGTTGAGAGGCAATTAGAAGACTATTTAGATAAGGGCTTCATTTGACCTAATAACTCACCTTGGGCATCACCGATGCTCCTAGTCAAGAAGAAAGCTAGATCTATGAGATTATGCATAGACTATATAGCACTAAACAAGGTAACTATCAAAAAAAGGTTTCCAATGCCTAGATTGGAAGACCTATTTGATTACTTACATCAAGCTAGGTATTCTACCAAGCTTAACCTTACATCAAGTTATCATCACATTAGGATTAGAGCACATGATTTCCCTAGAACTGCATTCAGAACAAGATATGGGCACTATGAGGTTTTGGTGATGTCTTTGGGTCTCACCAATGCTCCTTCCACTTTCATGAAGCTTATGAATAGTGTATTAGGGCTTCCTAGATGATATTCTTATCTATAGTAGATCAGAATAGGAGCGATTGGAACACTTGAAAAAAGTCTTCCAAGTGTTAAGCAAAAATTCACTCTTTGTTAAGGAGTCAAAGTGTGAATTTTTCAAAATAGAGGTTAGATATCTTGGGCATATAGTCCCCCAAAATGAAATCCAAATGGATCCTAAAAAATTAATACCTATCATGGAATGGCCACATCCCAGGAACCTAGAAGAGCCACAGATCTTCCTAGGTTTATCCCTTTCATTAGGGAGACGAACATAAACAAATTACTGAAAGTCGCAATTGCTACAGCTCCACTTTTGCACATAGTAGATCCTAATAAACCCTTCATGGTTGAGACTGACATGAGTGATTTTGCTATAGGAGCACTTTTAGTTCAAGATGGTTGACTAGTAGCTTTTGAGAGTAAGAAACTAAAACTGGCTTAGAAAAATTACTTCTTCTATTAGAAGGAGTTTTATGCAATTGTCCATGCTTTGAAGAGATGGCATCATTATCTATATGGTTCCAAACTCATAATAGTGTTTGATCAAGAGAGCATTAGGTGGAGCTCTAATCAAATAGACCTTAAAGTTCATAAGGCCTGATGGAAAAAGACCCTTCTGAACTTTGATTATAATCTTAGGTATAGGAAGGGAAAGTTTAATGTAGTGGCTGATTCACTTAGTTGCATGCCTATGCTCAATGGACTGAGTTCTACTCAGACCACTAGTGAGCTAGTTGAGTCCATTAGAGGGACGTGTAGGCTTGATCCTACATATTCTAAGATTTGGGAAGCCATAGAGAATGGTGATCATGATACACGAGTTCCTAGTGAGGCTGGAGTATCGATGGGTACTCAAGAAGGATTCAAGTGGAAGAATTATAGTTTCAATGATGTATATCTATTATATAAGAGTAAGTTGTGTGTCCCTAGAGACTCTGAGATGAGACAACACATTTTGTATGAGTTTCATGACACACTTAGTGTGAGACACCCAGGAGTTAACAAAACTTATGATCTTGTTAAGAGGCAGTTTTATTGGCCTGGAATTCATAAGGATGTCCTAGAGAATTGCTTAAGTGCACTAAATGCCAGGTCAATAAAGTTGAAAGGTTGAGGATTGGAGGACTACTCCACTCATTGGACATTCCCAATGGGAAGTGAGAGAGTATCTCCATGGATTTCTTAGTTGGAGTACCTAAGACACAAAGAGGGCATGACTTTTTCTGGGTAATTGTTGATAGGTTAACAAAAATGACTAGGTTTATTCCGACATGTACTACAGTGAAGAAACCTAAATTGGCTAAATGTTTTGTAGAGAACCTATAATACCTGTGAATTTAGTCTATTAAACAGGAATCCCAAAACTAGGCTTTCGAAGAGCCTTGAGACCACTTTAAATTAGTTATTGAAATTCTCTCAATAGTAAAGAGGATATTAAAGGATATTATATCCTCTTCAAAAACTAGATATATAATCCACCTATATCATCCTAATGGTTGGGTTGGGGTTATAAAACAAATGGTCATCTATTTAGATTGATTTCTCAATTGGAGGTGAATCATAAGAAAGAAATCCAACCATTTCACTAACTCAAAGGTATCAAGGGAAAGTGGTTTGGGAATGGATTATGGATACAATTCATGTAATATAATAAAAATTCTTGAGCTAGCAAATAGTTTCCATTTATTTTGCTAGATTCATGCACAAGATGCATAGAAATGGACCAAGATAGAAAATTATCACGAGACACTTAGGATCCACCTAATTCACCTTTTGATTCTATGGAGGCCCACTTTGCACATAGTTGAAACATTGAAATAGGTAGTCATGTTCTTTTTCACCCTTGTCATTCTTTCCATATTTTGCACTTGATTCATATTTTCACATGCAAAACTAGAGGAAAACAAAACCTCTTAAAGAGGGAAAAAAATGCCCCGACATTCCTAGTGTGTTCACACACATCACTACCTAAATATATCAACAAATCCTCCTTGGGAGTGATGCGGTGAACAAGGAGTTGGCATTGATATATACGTAACTACCAAGCTATGTGGAATCAATCCACAAAAGGAAGTAAGCCCAAAGCTTTGCGGAAAGCTTCAAACTTCTCCCTAGACAGAGCCTTTCTGGAAAGGTCTGCAATGTTCTCTTGTGTGGGCACATATGCCAAATTGATCTCTCTAGCAGAGAACCTCTCCCTAACATAATGATAGTGCACCTCAATGTGCATAGTGTGAGCATGGAACATAGGGTTCCTCTCTACTACGAATGTGCTCTGACTGTTAGTGAAGATGGTGGTGGCAAAAGAATAACCAACACCCAAATCAGCCATAAGGCATCTGAGCCACACACACTCAACAGTTGCTGTGAAAGCTACCCTATATTCAGCCTCAGAAGTGGAAGTGGCCACAGTAGGCTGCTTCTTGCTCAACCAAGATATATATGAGCTACCAAGCATGAAGCAAAAGCCATTAGTGGACACACGAGTGTCATAGCAACCAGCCCAATCCAAGTCAGGAAAGGATGTAGATATGGCGATAGTGATCCCCCCTTGGGATAAAACAATCCAAGTAGCCAAGTACCACTCAAGTAGCAAAATATGTGCTTAACCACCTATCAATGCTTAACACCTGGGAAATGCATAAACTTTCTCATCTATGAGATAGCAAACTGAATATATCGCCATGTAATGCATAAGTAAATCAAGCATCCAACAACCTACCGATAGAGAAGAGCATCAAATGCATCTTTAGCATCATGAAGACTCAATCGTAAACCTGTCTCCATAGGAGTGGAAATACGTTTGCAATCTTCATGGCCAAAACCCTACAATAATGTGTCAATATATTTGGTTTGACACAGAGCTATTTTGCCATCAACTTGCATAAATTGAATGCCCGAATAATGACGAAAATGTCCCAAATCTGACATCTCAAATGGTGCATGTAGATGAGCCTTAAAATCAGCAATATGCTTCTCATGAGAACCAGTGAGCAGCATATCATCAACATACACAACAATAATCAGAAGCATATCATTTGCATGCTTAACATACAAGGCACTCTCAATTGGATTGTTCTCCAAACCATGTGCAATCAGGTAGGCATGTATCTTTTCATATCAATCACGTGGTGCTTGCTTCAAACCATATAATGCCTTCTCCAATCTGCACACTTGGTTTTCATGCCCTTTTTGCACAAAGCCACAAGGCTAAAATGAAGGAATTTGAAACAACTCCAAGTGTAGTAGAAAGCTAGATGAACCTCACAGGTTATTCTCCAAAAATTTGGTAAGACAAATAGAGAACCTCTATAGCTTGCAGAAGCCATAACTCCAAAAATATAAAGATTATTTCAAAAATATTTTAGATGGAGATACTAGACACTAATAGCTTTCCAATGAGCTATAGATCATCCTAAATGGACATTTGAGCACTCATATGTGACTCTTGGAAGATACAGGTATGAGGGGCATCTCTTAACAGGTGCTGCAGAGAAAACATGCTTTGTTGCAGATATCATAAATCTGAAATTATACTACCAATGATCATGAAATTTAGATCATGCATAGTAGACACGTAGGGCTTTTCAATGAAGGTAAGAACACAAGATTTGGTTCATTAATCAAGGAGAAACATAGATGCAAATAGAGCACAAAAGTCTAGATACCCTGATTTGAGAGTTTATAGCAACATGTAGTATTTTGATCATAGCGCACAAACGGCTGCACCAAATGCAATGAAACTTGATAGATCTAAAGTAGACTATCAAGATACCTATAACAAGTTACGAACTGAATTTGGATAAATACACAGGGAGAACTAAGCAAAACAAGTTGATGGATTTTCACATATAGAGCTGCGACACAGGTAGAAGATACAAAACTCTTCAATAATGACTTGTATTGAGTACAAAACTCATGTACAGATGTTGAACAAGCTTCTCCATGCCTTCTACATCATATTCCATGCTTTGGCTGTTTATAAAACACATGTAAAACCTCAAATTCGTGAATCTCTAACTATCTCTTCACATGCATCCTAAAAATAACTCTCCTTAGCTTTTGAACAACTTTTCCTACTTTGAACAACTTTTCCTACTTTAAGTGAGTAATACATATAAGCCACAAAGTCTAAAGCTTCTAAAATAGTGATCCACGTACAAGACCATCCAACATTAGTCTAAACTCATTAATTCATATAAAAGTTGTGTTTGCTTGCTTCAACATCTCCCCCTCAAACTCAACTTCCTATGCATCTTGAGGTAGTGGTTTAACTCCAGCGATATCCTTGAATTTGCTGAGCTTAACTCCATCAACTAATTTAGTCATTAGATCTGCAACCTGACGATCCGTTGGAGTAAAAGAAATTTCAATCTCTTTATCCAAGACTTTCTCTGTGATAAAATAATGATGTATCTCAATGTGCTTCGTTCTTGCATGATAAACTGGATTGGCTACAAGATGTAGAGAGCTCATGTTATCTCCAAAGATCATTGGTACTCCTTGAAAAATGTCCAAGACTCTAAAGAGTGTTTTCATCCATAAAACCTCTTTTGTAGCTTCTATTAAACCTTTGTATTCAGCCTCTGTTGAAGAAAGTGCTACTGTAACTTGCTTTTTACTACTCCAAGAAAGTAGTTTTCCTCCTGTAAAACACATGTAACCTGATGTTGATTGTTCAACATCCTTGTTACCTACCCAATCAGCATCTGAAAAAACTCTTAAGCTCAAATCAGAAGAATAAGAGTAATAAAGTCCTTCATTCATTGTCTCCTTCAAATATTTAAGTACTCTTTTGGATGCATGCCAATGTGGTACTCTAGGTGCTTGCATATATTGCAAGAGAAATCCAACCGAGTAACTCAAATCTGGTCTGGTTAAAGTAGCATAAATTAAACTTCCAATAAGACTTTGATATGTCTTCACATCATCAAACAATTCACCTTCATGAGGAGAAAGTTTATGATTCAACTCCATAGGAGTCCTTGCACCTTTGCAATTCTCTATTTGAAACTTCTTTAGCAGATCCTTTATGTATTTCCTCTGACTAAGATACATACCATGTTCTGTATAAAGGATTTGCATGCTAAGAAAATAAGTTAATCCTCCAAGATCTGAAATTTTGAATTCCTACTCTAACAAATCTTTGACTCTCTTTATGCCTTCAAAGTAATCACCTATAACAATGATATCATCCACATATATGCAAAGATAAATGGATCCTTCATCCGTATTCTTGATTAGCAAAGAAGGATCAACTTTACTTACTTCAAAGCCTTTATCAATAAGATATTGAACCAACCTATAATTCCAAGCTCTTGGTGCCTGTTTAAGTCCATATAAAGCTTTTCTCAGCTTGCACACATAATTTGGATATTTTGGATGTTTGAAACCTGTAGGTTGCTCAATATACACCTCATCATTAATATAGCCATTCAAGACAGCATTCTTGATGTCTAATTGATACAAAGGCCAATTCTTTGAAACAACAATAGCAAGTAGAGTCCTTATGGTTGACATCTTTGCTATTGGACTAAATGTTTCATTATAATCGAGTCCATAAGTTTGAGCATACCCTTTCATGATGAGCCTTGCTTTATATCTTAAAATTGATCCATCTGCATGTCTTTTGATCCTGTACACCCATTTGTTTCCTATGACCTTATGTGTATCTGTCCTTAGTATTAGCTCCCATGTATGATTGTCCTCCAAAGCTTCAAATTCTTCAACCATGGCTTGTTCCCATTGAGGCTTTCCTTTAGCTTCATCATAAGATTGAGGCTCTACCTGTTCATCCTCTTCTTTTGCTAAGTATGCATAATTCTTACTTGTAGTAGTAGAAAGTGATGTATCATATCCATATCTATCTGGCTTCTTTCTTTCTCTTTGAGATCTCCTTAAAGCTTGAGGTGAAAACTCAACAGATTGATATTCATGAGCTTTCTGTTTACCTTTTGATTGAGGATCAATCTGCATACTTATTGGTGAACCATGCCCTTCTTCAATATCACTATCTTGTTCTTGAATCTGCACATTGCTTTTAGGCAAAAGAGGAAATTCAGCATCATAATCATATGAGACAGGAACTTTACTTTTATCTTGATACCATGACTATTGCTCATCAAATGTAACATCTCTTGACACTGTGAATAATTTTGTTGAAGGATTATAAAACCTATAACCTTTCTGAGTCAGATCATATCCAATAAATACACGCTTCTCGGCCTTTGGTTCTAATTTGCCTCTCAGCTCTGATGGTATATAAACATAAGCAAGACAACCAAAGATTCTGCAATGATCCAAATTTGGTCTCCTGCCATGCCACACTTCATAAGGTGTTACACCATGTAAAGCTCTTGA
Organism: Ceratopteris richardii; assembly: GCA_020310875.1. NCBI lineage: Eukaryota > Viridiplantae > Streptophyta > Polypodiopsida > Polypodiales > Pteridaceae > Ceratopteris > Ceratopteris richardii. Next base: position 73,299,682 of record CM035434.1, read on the forward strand.
TGCTAACCTGTTTATTAAATATGTAGCTGTACTAACTGCTTCTGCCCAAAGATAAAGTGGAAGGCTTTTCTCATTCAGCATACTCCTGGCACACTCAACAAGTGTCCCGTTCCTTCTTTCAGCTACTCCATTCTGCTCTGGTGTGTACCTACAAGTAATCTCTCTTTTGATACCTTGTTCTTGTAAATATTCTTCAAACTCTTGAGAGAAATACTCTCCTCCTCCATCTGATCTGAGTCGCTTCAACACTTTACCTGTTTGCTTCTCAACAAAAGCATGATACTTCTTGAACGCTTGAAAAACTTCACTTTTATGTTTGAGAAAGTATAAAAAATTCCACCTTGAGCAATCATCAATAAAAGATACAAAATACCTTGATCCTGAAAGTGATGGCTCCTTGGAAGGTCCCCATACATCAGTATGTACAAGCTCCAAAAGATCTTCATGCATGTATCCTTGTTTCACAAAAGGTTGTTTATGTGACTTTCCAAACTGACAAGTGTCACATTTGAAAATCATATGCTGTTTTGAAATATTTGGATATCTGGAACTCCCAACACAGATTGATGCCTTGAAATATCTTTCAAGATCCGTTCATTAACATGTCCTAATCTCTTGTGCCATAGATCAAGCTCTGAGAGCGTCTGAGAACCATAAGCAAAAAGAGCTGACTCATTAACACCTGGAACTTCAAAAGTAAATAACCTTCCTTTCCTTTCTCCTTTTGCAAGTTTTTTAAAACCTTGACTAGGATCCTCCACATAAGCTTCATACTTGTTAAATCTAACTTGAAGACCCCTCTCGACAATCTGCCAACACTTATGAGGTTTTGGTGATGGATGGTACATAAAGCACATTGGAGAGAAGGTTCTTATCACCATGTGAAGATTTCACATTTCCAACTTGCTCAACAATATGCTTTGTATCATCTCCAGTCTGAACAATATGTTTTTCTTTTGGTAAATCCAAATCTGAAAGTAAAGATATATTACCTTAGATATGATTGGAGCATCCAGAGTCAATATAGAAGACATTGTTATCAGTACTAGGAGCACTTGTATTCAGGTTCATCAACAAAAGTGATTCTGACTCTTCTTGTTGATCTTCTACATAGTTGTTTGAGACTTGTGATGCTTATGACCCTTTGGTAGCTATGTCTTTCATTTTGGATCATGCTCTATATGGTTGCAATTCTTGTGACTTTTCTTCATAGGGATTGTGTCCAAACCCCTCCAACCATATAAGAAGGATGACACACCACACACTGAGATGGTTTGGTAAACAACCAAAATATTGGCATTCAATGTCAAGGTATGAGTAATCCATTTTTACGAATTCTTAGTTCCATGTGCTCTGTTGCTTAAATGAATATCATGATTTGATTTCTTTATCTATATGTTGCAACATGGTTAGGTCATTTTATCCATGATGAGGGAAACTGCATGGAAATTTCTCTGTGAAGCTCAAATGTGTTGAGTTGGCGAGGCTTTTTATTGATTTTTTATTTCATTTGAACTCACACTCTTGCGGCTCATATGTGGCAGATAGGTTCTCAAGACTTTCCTCTTTGTACTATTGGGATGTGGCTCTCTTCTTGGTTTCACTATTGACATATCTCTTGACTACCGGACTAATTTCTCCTCATGTTCACATGTGTTGGCGATCATAAGATATTGATTGTATAATTTTCCTACACAGGTGTGAGGAATATTTAAAGGACCAATATATGGGGATTGTGTCACATGGAAAGCTTTCTCTCCTTGCACAAATAATTTTTTAGGATTTGGTTTATGTTTTGCTTAATGCTTGTGTGGAACATATCTGACTTCCTTGACTTAAACTTCGTAAATTGTTCATCATGTGCTTCACAGGATTGCAACTACACTCAGCTTTCCACATTAATCCTCTAAAGCATGGTCTGTTTTACCAAGATAGATGACTAAGGTAGTGATGTTTTGTAGTTTGGCTTGCTAGTCAGGGGTGTGTAACTTCCCAACTTGCGGGCATTGAAAGTTCTTATGCTTTGGACAACTCCTTGGTTGTGTACAGGTTGAAACTCTCGTTGCTATTGGAAGTGTACTTATTGCATGCTATTACATTCCAATGTGACTAATCATAGATTATGAATAACTTGATTTTCTCAACTGTTATATGTGTTCCTTTGTGTTTCTTGGAATTACAAGCTGGTCTACCCTTTGTTGGGGGGGAGGCGGGGCTTATTGTGACTTCCCCATGTGGGGATGGTGTTCTAAAATTCCACCTACATTGGAAGATTTTGTACATCGAACTTATTGAAGGACCATTAATTTGTGGGGAATCTGTAAGATTGGGGTCATATGAATCTAATGCTTTCTTTCTATTTTTTTCTTTGTGGATATCTTTTCACCATGCTTCTAGGTGATAGTCACATGCATGCTTCACTTGGCAAAGCACATCACATGTCTATGCTCATTCCAACCTCTTCTCACTTTATGCTCGCATTGTATAACTTGGTTCATTCATGATCACTAAAAACCAAATGGAGGCCATAGCACACTTATTAACGGCACTAAAAGGACCACATTACAACATTCCTCTACACCAAAAACTATCACACACACATTTAATGACTTTGATAGGCCAAGAAGGATGCACTTTTTCAAATAAGAAAAGTAAGGATGATTTTTCGATGTGACTTAAGTCCTAGTCTTGTGGAGCTATTAGTCATTTGATTATAGGATATTGAAGGACCTCATGGCAAGTGGTGTTGATTTTGTGAATAACACTAGTGGGATTGTGTCCAAAATAAAAAATCCATGCTTAGGAAGCTAGACACACTATTGAAGGGAAGATCTTCATGAAAAATAATTTGAAGAGCATATTCTTGATGGATTTGATGCTCTTTCACAACCAAAGTTTTGAAGACTTCTTTTGAAGCTCCTCACTCAAATTCAACCAACTTCTTGGGTGCTCCTATGCGATCCTCACACTATTCTTCTTCTCTTACCTTTTTCAAGGACAAAAAAGACTAGGAGAAGGAGAGTGTTGTGGGCCTTGGAGCTATGTTTGGAGCGGTGGAGATTGGAAGGCTTGAAGGCATCACTGGCGATCTCATCTTTTTCACATTTTTGTATAAGTTCCTTCATAGGAACTCCCCCTTGTTTCTTTTTTAATATAAACATATAGAAACCCATTATATGAAAAAAAGAACTTCTTTTTAGAGACAAACCTTATTTTTTATATTGCAAAGATATTAGTCTTTCTTCAATAAGAACATATCCTCAATTTAAATCTCGAGTTAGAGAAAGAGTTTCAATCTATTACCAAGTCAATTTCTTTGCAACAATCGTGTCAACAACAACCTCTCATCAAGCCCAATTTTCCTTTGAAGTGCAAGTTTACTACATCTTCTTATGTTAGTTTTCCATGAGCTCCTCATTCTAACTTTTCAATAGCACCCATAGCCTCACATCTCTCCAATCCACCAAACCTCCTACCCTTAAAACTTTGATGGTGGGTGCTTAATAGAAAAGACCATGCATCACATGTTGGAATTGTGGTAAACATGGGCATACTAAATCAAAGTGCATATTGCAACCTCTCCATCTGAAACCTATCACAACCCAAATGCACAACATAGAGGCAATTCGTGAAGAAGCACATCGTGTTTGGAAAGAGAAAATGGAAAAGGATTTAAGACTTTGGTAACAAAACTTCTATTAGTTCTTTAATTTGCATGTAGGGTACTATTAATGATAAGATTTTTAAAATCTTACATGATGATAGTAGTTCTTATGATTTTATCTCACATATTTTAGTGGAGGAACTCAAACTAAAGTCTTTTCCTTCCCTATATAAAGTTAAGGCTACATTTCAAGGAATTTCATATAATGTAACAAGTGAAGTGCATGATGTTAAGATTTTCATTGCTACATATGTAGATGCAAAAATGTTTTTAATTGCACCTTTACAGTCCTACAATGTTATACTTGGTATGCCTTTTCCTCATCATTATAACCCACATATTAACTATCATATGCATACATTTAGTTGCCTTTTTGTCATCATTATAACCCACATATTGACTATCATATGCATATAGTCAATATGTAACAAGTGAAGTGCATGATGTTAAGATTTTCATTGCTACATATGTAGATGCACAAATATTTTTAATTGCACCTTTGCAATCCTACAATGTTATACTTGATATGCCTTCATCATCATTATAATCCACATATTGACTAGCATACGCATACATTATCTTTCCCTTCCTTGTATAAAGTTAAGGATAAATTTCAAGAAACTCGATATAATGTAACAAGTGAAGTTTGTGATGTTAAGATTTTCATTGCTACATATGTAGATACACAAATATTTCTAATGACTATAATATGCATACATTTAATTTTTGAATTTTAAGGTCGAATAATTTCTTTGTCTACAATGCATGATGTCCAACCATTTTCATTAATTAGAAATACTTAGTTAAAATGTGCATTTAGAAAAAGTTACAATTCATGTATAGTTTTTGTTAATGGCATAATTGATTATACTCATAGACTTTCTGATGCACATAAACCTTTTATGATTTCTTATAAATATTTTTCTATGTTTCATCATCCTTCTAAACTACCACCATCTCTAAGATTCTTTGACCATCCTATGGATCTAATTCTTGGTAGTTCTCCTCTTCATAAAGCATCTTATAGGCATGGACATTTTCATGAAAAAGAAATAGAAAAACAAGTTAAGCATTTACTTAAAAAGGAAATTATAAGGCCTGATTCTTCTCCAATTTGGAGTACATGTTCTCTTAGTTGTGAAAAATAATAAAACTTATGGGATATAAATTGAATATAGAGCCCTCAACAAAATCACAATTAAGAATCAATACCCTATTCCTCGGATAGAAGACTTGCTAGATAAACTTTGAGGAGCATGTACCTTTAGTAAGATTGGCCTTAAATCTAGTTATCATCAGATATGCATGACACAATGATATTTACATGATTGCTTTTAGGATTTGAATCAGCTAGTATGAATTTATGGTAATGCCCTTTGGAATTACAAATTCTCCGTCTACATTTTCACGTATGATGAATAATATTTTTCTTGATTATCAAGATTTTGTTCTTGTTTTCTTTGATATATACTTGTTTATAGTAAGAATCAAAGAGAGAAGGAGAGACATTTAGAAATACTTTCTAGTTTATTATGTAAGAACACACTTTCTACCAATCTTGAAAAAAGTTACTTTTTCCAAAGTGAACTAGAATATTTAGGACATATCATTTCTAGTCAAGGAGTGCATGTAGGCCCAAAGAAAATCAAAGTCATTGTGGAATGGATAGTACTTCAATTAGTTAATGATGTATGTTCTTTTCATGGATTGGCTAGTTTTTATAAACATTTTGTTGAAATATTTCTTATTTACACATCCACTTAATTTATTATTGAAGGAAAAAGTAAAATTTGCATGGGGGTTAGCACAAAGACAATCTTTTGAGAAATGCAAACATGCACTTTCACATGCAACAGTTTTGTAGTTACCCGATTTTGCACAACCTTTACATGAAGTTAGAGATGCTACTGGCTCACGCATAGTGCAATTGATCATACCATTTCATTTGAGGGCATGAAACTTAGACCTTATGAAAAGAGTTATACTACATATGATAAGGAACTTTTAGCTCTTTTGCATGCTTTAAAGATTTGCAAACATTACCTTATGGGTCTTGACATTTTAACTAAAACAAACCAACAAGCTATTAAACATTTATTACATCAAAAGACTTATTTTTGATAGACATGTTAAATGGTCTTATTTTCTTTCAAATTTTCAGCCTATGATTCGGTATCAACCTCGCAAAGGTACTATTGTAGGAGATGCTCATTTACGATCAACAGAGTCATATTTTGTTTCTATCCATAATTTTTTTGTCATTCATATTCATTCATTTCATGAAATGGTTCGTAATTATGCTTCAAATCTATATTTTTCACATGCATGGAATGCTTTCACTAAGTATGCATTTTCAGTTGATGATTATTATAGTTTTTATAATGACTTTTTGTATTCTCAACACAAATTATGCATTACTGAGGCTTTGATACATTTTATTTTCAAAGAGATGCTTGAAACACCTTATATGGTACATCAAGGCATACAAAGCACTATTTTTGGTTGTAAAGATTTCTTCTTTTGGTCAAATATGAAAAATGATATTTCCCATTATGTTTCCCAATGCATTGTGGGTTAGCATGTTAAACATCATCATGATAAAGCATTTGGATTGCTAATGCCACTACTTATTCCCAATGATCCAAGGGAACATATTTGTATAGATTGTATTATTGGTCTTCCTATGAACTCATCTCATATTGACATGATTTGGACAATTGTTGTAAGGTTTAGTAAACGTGCATATTTCATTCCATGTAAAAAGACCTTTTTACACCAAAGTCTATTCAAAGACATTATTTTCATGTACGAAGGAGACATTAGTTAGCTCAAAAGACATGTATGACACTTTTTTGCCTCTCTTTGTAGGTGGATAGTCTAGTTGTAGTCCAAATGAGGCAATTTCTCAGCCTTTACATGTTTCAGATGATGATGCAAATCATTCCATTTTTTATGCAAATTTACATGGTGCACTTATTGATGAGAGAACTGATATAAAGGAGGCAAAGACTATGCCTAAATGGCTAGTGCAGACTTTGCAAGATAGTAAATTAGATGCACCTCTATCATATATTACTCGTTCAGGCTCTCATCATTCTTCTTTTGCATCAAATTACTATGCTATGGCTGCCTCTAGTCTTTATGATGAGAATGATCTAGTTTCATTTGATGAAGCACAAAATTCAAAAATGGGTATACAAGCTAAAGCATAAGCTTGATGGAACAATTGATACGTATAAGGCTATGCTTGTTGTAAAGGGTTGTGCTCAAGAACGAGGCATTGATTTTGATGAGACATTTGCTCCTACATGTCGAATGACTACTGTTCATAGCATCTGTGCACTATTTGCCATCCCTATGGAGACATGTTTACAGTTTAGTCTTCATGGTGCTGGAGATGCATTTGATGCTCTTCTCTATCAGGAGGTTGTTGTATGCTTGATTTACTCATGCATTACTTGGCCAGATATTCAGTTTGTTATCTCATAGATGAGCAGGTTTATGCATTATCGAGCTGTTAAGCATTGGGAGTTAGTTAAGCACATCTTTTGCTACTTGAAAGGTACCCGATTACTTGGATTGTTTTATCCCAAGGGGGATCATTACTACCAGATCTACATGCTTTTTCTAACTCTGACTGGGCTTGTTGCTATGAAACATCAAATATATGGGCACACCTCATACTTAACCAAGATTTGTGCATCCTAGATGGTTAATGCATTGCCAAGATCAGGCAAGTACACAACATTTGCGAAGCTTGCACCAAGGCTAGCAACAGAGGGCTGCATTTCCCAAGGAGGCTTCGAGCTGAGGTAGGAACCCTCTAGCCCTAGTCCAAATGGACCCATGTGGACCCATGAATACCACTTCTCTAAATGGATCAATCTACTTCTTTCTCCTAGTACATGATCACTCAAGCTACATGTGGGTATACTTTTTGAATTCCAAGGCATCCAAGTTAGTCAAAACTGTTAGATAAGATGGATGTGGTGGGTTTATCAGTAACAACTTTGATAACTTCTTAAAGAAAAAAGGCATCAAAAGACAAGTCACTCAACCTCACACTCCATCCTAGAATGGGTTGGTGCAATTAAGACCAAGCCTACATACTTGATCACTTCACATTAGCTTCATATATTAGCATTATACTTAGAAAGCTTCATATGTACAACCTCTTATAACTTTGCTTCTAAAATTACAGTTCTAAAAGTTCATTTAACCCACCAGGAGTTAGGAAGCATATAAACTTGTAATTTTTGGTAATTGAGTCAAGAGAGAATCAATCCTATACTTTAGAATGCACTTTATTGGTAGAGATTTGAATTTGAATTCAAATCTTGGGCTCAAACAAAAGCTATAAAAGAGGACATGAAAAGCCCACATGTATCTCGAGAGGTTCAGAGACAATTTTCATGTATTTTCATTGAGAAGAGGAGCTCACCTCATAGCTCACTCTTTTCACATTCATTGAGCAATGATTTATTGCCAATGACATTGTATTTTTACTTAATTTAATTCATACATGATCATTACTTCTTACTCTCATATCTCTGTCACACTCCGTTAGAACAGTGAATTTGTCAGAGCTGGTTCTTATTGTATAGTGCATCATTTCATGTGATTTAAAGCACGACATCTTAAGCATAATGTCTAGTTTAATATTACAAAGTTTCATTACTAATGCTTCTCAGAATCATCAGATATTGATCAATCATTGTTCACTGGTATGTGACTATCAAGGCCCATAAAAGTTGGGAAGCATGCTTAACTTGCTAAACATATTTCTCTACATATAGTTTATCATTTTATATTATTTCACTTGTGATTGGTAGCTTGTTAAGCTAATTGAAGTTCCCCAAAAGGAATTTTATTAATTGATGCTATACTCAGAGAATTGTGCAAAACTCTGAGTAGGTGTCTCAACCAAAATAGCAAGTTCTAGACCTTTGATCATATGCCTACCTATCTCTTTTGATCCTATCATTTGTGCATCATCTTCCAAGCAACATATGTGATCATTTATGCTTATTAGCTAGCTAAAGAGGCCCACGTCACTCTCCAGACATTAATTATAGCAGGTGTGAATCAGGTTTTACGTACACCAACTCATCTCTTGTGATTATCCACCATCTCCTTCAACAGTGGTATCAGAGCGAGTTAAATCTAGATGGGAGATGGTTTTCCATCCTTCATTGACAAATTAGATAGGAAAAACTACTCAGCATGGTCCCTAAGGATGCAAGCATACCTTCAAGGGAGAAGCTTATGTGGATACATCTCAGGAGATGAAGACATGCCTATCTTTAGGAGCAAGAATCAACCAATAAGGGAAGAGCAAGAGAGGCTAACCACATTGTGTGCAAAGGATGCTCTTGAAAGGTCATGTCTACTAAACTCAATATCTAATTTCTTGTTACCACATGTTAGAAATTGTAAAACCTTCCAAGATACTTGGGAAGTGCTTTCATCATACTTCTCCTCCAACACAAGAGCTAGGAAGAATCAGATGTGGATGGAATTCACAACCCTAAAAAAACAACCAAAGCAAGGAGTTGCTGATTATGTAACCAAAATGAAAGATGTTGCAGACCAGCTTGCAAGCATTGGAGAAGAGATAAAGAAGAGCACATAGTGAGGCATATCATCAATGGAATTAAGGTTGATGACAAGTGGGAATCTTTCACCACAGCCATGGATCTCTACATGGATATGCAAGTACCTAATCTCAACACCTTAATGGGACAACTCTTCACCCATGAGACAAAGCTCAACAGAAATGGTGATAACTCAAGAGGTAACCAACCTTTTGCCCTTTATACACATAAGAATAAAGCTAAGGATAAAGGTAAAAGTAAGAAATAGAATGAAGAGGCTAGTACCTCTCAAGCTAATTATGCAGGAAGAGGAAGAGGTGCTAGAGGTAGGGGCAGAGGAGGTAAGCAAGGTAGGGGGGACCCTACAACAAATCACCATGCGACATATGTGGTCTCAACAACCATAGTATAGAAGAATTATACAAAAATAGAAGGAACCAAAGGGGAAGAGGCTTCCATAGAGGAAGTTATGGACAAGCTAGACGCAAGTACAACAATGGTGGAGGCAACTACAATGATAACAACTTCAAAAACTATACTGAAGATCAAGAAGACTCTCTTCTCATCATGAACATGACATCCAAGCAAGGTAAAGATGATGAGCATCTTTTCTACATTGACTCAGGTTGTTCCAATCATGTGGCATGAAATGTAGCACTACTGTCTGATCTTGAAGAACCCAAGGGGAAGCATGAAGTACAAATAGGTGATGACACTAAACATTGAGTCAATCAAATTGGAAATGTCAAGACATCTAATGGTAGTATGAACCTTTTGAGCAAAGTTCTATATGTGCGTACTATAACCAAAAACCTAGTTAGTGTTGGGTAGATTGTAGAGAAAGGTCTACAGGTCAGATTCAGCAAGCATGGAGCATATGTGGAAGACCACCAACAAGGATTCAAAAGGATTTCCAAAGGTGAGAAGTCAGGTAGACTGTTTACTTTTGAAATTGAAGACACAAGGAACATAGCACTATTTAGTTATAGAGACCAAAGTCTATTTGAGTTGGAAATATGGCACAAAAGGCTAGGGCACATAGGAGAGAGAACTCTAAAGAAAATTTGCAAGGATCAAAGTGTGATTGGCATTCCCAATGTGACCAAGCAGCACATGATTTACAAGTGTGGAGCTTTCCAATTTTGCAAAGCTCATAGGCAGCCATTTAACAGGAAGGAATACATCCATGAAGATTATTTGAAGCTTGTACACACTGATGTGTGGGGTCCTAGCAAAGACCCATCCATCTCAGGTTCAAGGTACTATGTCTCTTTTATTGATGATTACAGTAGGTGGACAATCATCTATCTCATGAAGCATAAGGATGTAGTATTCATATGTTTTAACAAGTATTCGGCACTAGTTGAAAACGAAACAAGAAGGAGCTTGAAGAGAATCAGGTCTGATGGAGATGCTGAGTACTTTTCACATGGTTTTGATATATTTCTACAGGACAAAGGAATAAAGAGGGAAGTAACAACTAGGTATACTCCTAAAAGAGTGGCAGAAAGAAGGAACAGATTAATTGTTGATGCAGCTAGGTCTATGTTAAATGACAAAAAGTTGTTGGAGTTAGATGTCTGCAGAAGCACATGAACAACACAAGGAAGAAGAAGAAGTTTGGAGCACAACACACAATATTGAATGTATTACTAGAGAATGTATAAAGATAAGTAGCCCATTAGGGCAATAGTTGTATATACAAGTCGGGGGAAAAAAGACCTCCTAAAGAGGGAAAAAAGTGCCCCGATAGTCCTAGAGTGTTCACACACATCACTACCTAAATATGTCAACAAATCCCCCATGGGAGTGATGCGGTGAACAAGTAGTTGGCACTCATGTATAAGGAAGTGCCAAGCTATGTGGAAATCACTCCACAAAAGGAAGTAAGCCCAAAGCTTTGCGAAAATCTTCAAATTTCTCCCTAGGCAGAGCCTTCGTGAAAAGGTCTACAATGTTCTCCTATGTGGGCACATATGTCAAGCTGATCTCCCTAGCAGAGAACCTCTCCCTGACATAATGATAATGCACCTCAATGTGCTTAGTGCGAGCATGGAACACAGGGTACCTCGCAACTACCAATGCGCTCTGACTGTTAATGAAGATGGTGGTGGAAAAATACTGACCAACACCCAAATCAGCCATAAGGCGACTAAGCCACACACACTCAACAGTCGCTGTGAAAGTTGCCCTATACTCAGCCTCACAATCGAAAGTGGCCACAGTAGGCTGCTTCTTGCTCAACCAAGATATACATGAGCTACCAAGCATGAAGCAAAAGCCACTAGTGGACACACAAGTGTCATAGCAACCAGCCTAATCAGAATCAGAAAAAGCATGCAAATCTCGCGGTAGTGATCCCCCCTTGGGATAAAACAAACCAAGTAGTCGGGTACCACTCAAGTATCAAAAGATGCGCTTAATTTCCTACCAATGCTTGACTCCTTGGCAATGCATAAACCTGCTCATCTGTGAGATAGCAAACTGAATATTTGGCTGAGTAATGCATAAGTGAATCAAGCATCCAACAACCTGTTGATAGAGAATAGCATGAAATGCATCTCCAGCATCATGAAGACTCAGTCGTAAACCTGTTTCCATAGGAGTGGCAATAGGTTTACAATCTTCAATGCCAAAATGCTACAATAATGTGTCAATATATTTCATTTGACACAAAGCCATTCCACCATCAACGTGCATAAACTGAATGCGCAAATAGTGATGCAAATGCCCCAAATCAGACATCACAAACGAGGCATGCAAATCAGACTTAAAATGAGCAATATGCTTCTTAATAGGACTAGTGAGCAGCATGTCGTCAACATAGACAACAATGATTAGAAGCATATCATTAGCATGCTTAACATATAAGGTGCTTTCAGTTGGATTGTTCTCAAAACCATGTGCAATCAGATAGGCATGTATCTTCTCATACCAAGCACATGTGCTTGCTTTAAGCCATATGATGCCTTCTTTAACCTGCACACCTGGTTTTCATGCCCTTTCTGCACAAAGCCACGGGGCTAAAAAACATACACTTCTTCATGCAAGTCACCATTCAGAAATGCAGTTTTAATGTCCAACTACCAAGTACCATTCTTCATTATAGCATCATATTCAGATTGCATAGCAGCCATCCAATTTTCTGAATTTTGTGCTTCGTCAAATGAAACAGGCTCATTCTCATCACAGAGACTAGATGCAACCATAGCATAGCAATCCGATGCAAAAGAGGCACTATGAGAGCCTGATACAGTATGATATGATAGATGTGCATCTAATATACCTTCACGCAAACACCAGTCACTTTGGCATATTTTTTGCCTCCTCAATATCAGCTCTCTCATCAACAAGTGCATCATGTAAATCTGCATCAAAAATTGTGATGTTGTTTAGGCACTAATGCATATGCCAAACAACCAAAAACACGTAGATGAGCAACAGATGGCTTGTGATCATGCCAAGCCTCATATGGAGTGATAGACTGCAATGCTTTAGTGGGACACCTATTAAGTACATATGATGCACACATAACAGCCTCAAGCCAAAAACTATGTGGTAGAGCCTGACTCTCGACCATACACCTCGCCATCTCCATGAGTGACATGTTCTTTCGTTTAGCAACTCCATTCTGTTGAGGTGTATATGGCATTGTACACTAGTGTTTTATCCCATGTTCAGCCAGAAATGCATTAAAATCAGAAGACATATATCCCCCCCCCCCCCCCCGATCAGAACGGAGGGTGCCCATTTTACATGCTGACAGATTTTCTGCCAAAATCAAAAATTGTTTGAAGCACATGAACACTTTAGACTTTTCCTTCAATGGATATACCCATGCATGCCTGGAAAAATCATTGATGAAAGTCACGAAGTAAAGATAATTTCCAAAAGAAGGTGTTTGCATAGGACCACAGACATCACTATGTACAAGCTGCAATTTCTAAGTAGCCCGAATCAAACTATCTTTTGGAAATGAGGAACGCTTCATTTTGCCCAAAATACAGCCTTCACAAACATGTTTTCCAAGTGCCTCAAGTTTGGGCAAAGAGAGCACCATTTCAGATTTTTGCAGGCATAGCAAATTAGCAAAATTCAGATGACCAAAGTGTGCATGCCAAAGCTTTGCATCTGACATAGCCTGAGAATCATGTACTACACCCCGAATCATTCACACATCTTTCATAGTCTATGAGCTTATATAGCCCATGACATAAAAATGCCAGAAGCAATAATCACATCGCCATTTGACAGATCATGAACTGTACACTTGTCATCCACAAATTTCACAACCAAGCCAATCTTGGCTAAAGCTGAAACTGATAACAGATTCTTCTTGATCCCTAGCACAAATAAACCATCTGACAAATTGAAAGAACTACCGTCCGTAGTAGTCAAAATGATCTTACCAACTCCCATGATAGGATAAGAGGAGTTATTGGCACATGTGACAGTATTCCCTGTAGGGATAGGCTCGAGTGAAGTGAAGAAACTGCGCTGCGGGGTGATATGTTTGGTCGCCCCACTATCAAAGTACCAAACATATGAGTCTACTGCAGACATGCACTGCTCATGAGAAGATGGGTCAAAACTGCAAACAGTAGTAAACGCCCATTCTTCTTCTTGTACAAGATTAGCAGACTCTATTTTTGGTGTAGAGGCCTTGACATTACTTGCAAAACAAGTTATGCTTTTCTGATTTCTTTTCATCTTTGTCTTCCCTCTTTGATTGTGCAAAATTAGCAGATTTCTGCTTACTACTTGGAGAGCTCCATTTTCCTTTGCCCTTCCGACTAGCCAGGAAACCTTGATCTACAACACGCATAATGGCCCTATTCTGCCTGGATTGATATTCCTACAACATAACAAAGACTAACTCCTCAAATCACAAGGCATTTGGATTGCCTTTCATCATCAAAGAAAGAGTAGAAGCAAAACTCTGATATGAATCAGGAAGACCATTCAGAATGGTCTGCACAAGTGAGCTATCTGGTATAACTTCATCAGCAAAAATCAATTGTTCCTTCAAGTCTTTGATCTTTGTTAGAGAATTGTCCATAGAATCACCTTCATTCATGTGCTCACTCTCCAACTATTTTTGCAGGTAAGCAACACGAGCCTCATTCCTACCTTGGTACAATGTGGTATGTGTATCCCAAGCATCCTTTGTTGTTCTACAAGAGCGAATGTGAGGGATAATGGCATGTTTGACAGACAAAGCTATCAATGCATATGTCTGAGCATCTCTGCCATCCCAATGAATCTGCTCTACAGTAGGTGAAGCAGAAACCGCACCACAAACAGGAATATGCAGAATATCATCATCTTCGACACCTTCTGCATCAGCTTCAGTACCTGCAGTTGTAATAGTTGCACGTGTGATAGGACGTTTTTCAACACCCTGCACAATGTTCCACAGTCCTTTTGCAACCAAAACATGTCACATCATATAAGCCCATAACGGGTAGTTGGTACCATCCAACTTATCCTCAACAGCCAACATACGAAATACATCACTGCTTTCAGCCATGGCCAATGACTAAAATACCTTGATGCAAAAAATTGATTGTATCTCAAAAAGTTGAACAGAACTACCCACATGAATTCTAATATACCTATAGCAGACTTCGAGACGCTTATAGTGGCGAACCAAAATTGGTATATACCTTTGGCACAAAAAGACAAAATAGCCTACATAAGCACTATGATAGTGCATTCGGGGCCGAAACAAGCTCAGTATGCGATTTCGGCACCACAAAGTGAAGCCGTTTTGAGCTTTGAAACACCTTGAGTATACGTACCAAATTTTGTGCGATTTTGAGACTTTGACCGGAGGGGTATCGACGACGCCCTAGATGAAGCGATGACCTGCTCTAATACCAATTTTTGGAGTTAGACGTCTACAGAAGCACATAAACAACACAAGGAAGAAGAAGAAGAAGCTTGGAGCACAACACACAATACTGAATGTATTGCTAGAGAATGTACAAAGATAAGTAGCCCATTAGGGAAATAGGCATATATACAAGCCAGGGGGAAAAAACCTTCTAAAGAGGGAAAAAAGTGCCCCGGCGGTCCTAGTATGTTCACACACATCACTACCTAAATATATCAACAGCAAAAATAGGATATGTTGTAAAAACATAAAGATTAAGATCATCAGATGTTTATTTGAAAAAGTAATACTGGACTAAATAATCTCTTTAAAGCTCACTACTTATATGGTACTGTACTTCAATAGTTTCATAGCAGCAAATGTCCAAAGGAAAGGGTACGGAACAGGGATTTATGAATGCAGATTACACTCATAAACATGCGTTTACATTCCTTAATACAGATTGCACTACATAAACTTCATGCAATATTATGGCATATTACTCAAAGACTTTGGATACACAGATAGACTTCACAGAAAAAGGAACTTTGGAAATACAAAGTTACTTGTTTGATTAAAAAATTTGATTGGCTTACACTTCCTTCAATTACATGAGATAGATAATTAGCACGTACATCAGTTTGTATTGCAGAGCTTGGTTCTTACAGTCATTTTGAATTATTGCTCCACACACAGACATACTTCCAAACTTCCTTAATCACCACAACATAGTATATCATGGAAACTATTGAGATCTCCGTAAAAATCCCTTTCCCATTACAAAGTATGTTTACAAAGAAATGTGGGCATCCACACCGGCTACTAACACTGGCATGCACAGTGGATCCAAACCCATTAAGTACAAAACAAAGTATTTACAGATCATCATCATTATTCTGCATTTCTAGAAACATAATCCTCTCTATCATATCTAAGCTCTTTAAATATTTCTTCTATATTCTCTTCTGCAAGTCTAATTTGAGCTTCAAAAAATTCTTTCGGCTCAATTACCTTCTGATTGGCACTTCTATAACTAACATCTGTTGCTTCTAATTTTGGTATTCAATTCTATAACCTTTCTAACATATGATCAAAAGCTATACTTACATTAGATATTTTATCTATATATTCCTCTCCTAATTTCTTCACTTCATCTAGTTTATATTGATATGTAATCTCCAAAATTGAGGTGCTTTTCTTTAACTCTGCAACCTCTGTCTCCTTACTTTCTAGTACTAGATTTTCATCTACAGAGTGCTGCTTCCAGTATCAATTTGTCCTTCCAGCTTCAGAATACCAGTCAACTGTGTAGACACTATATCATAATTCTCTTAGATGGTGTGGAGTTTGTCTTCAGGCACCATAAATTCCCAATTTCGCATTGCCAATTTCTCTTCCACTTTCGTAATAGAAACACTTTTTCTTTTAATTTCACCACTTTTCTCTTTTACCTTTTTCTTTAGTCTTTATACTTCTTCTTCTTCCTTTTGTAACTTGGCTCCAAGCTCCTTGTTGGTCTTTTCAACTTCTATTGTGCCTTTTGAGTTTGATCGATTTCTTCCTGAAGACGAGCTATAATCTTTGCCTTTTCTTCAATAGTTAATTTTAGTGTATTATTTTCGATCGGTGCTTCATTCAGCTCCTCCATTATCTCGTCATGAACAACACTTTCGCTCCCTATACTCTCTGCCCTTGCTTGTTCTGTTTTAGCCCTTAATCAGCTTATTTCCTCCATCATTCCCACTTTCTCTGCTTCCCACTTATCCTTTTCCTTCATGAGGGTAGTATACTTCTTTTTCATTTCCTCCAATCTTACTGCACTCCATTGAACTCCTCTAGTTAGTTCTTCAAGAAGTTCCATACAAATTGCTTCATTACGATACATCCATGGATAAATAAAATCACTACATTTTATTGCAGGTAGCTTTACTTTACCATCATTCTATTCCATTTGTCATTTAATCCACAAGAGGAAAAGGTGTGTAACACTAAGATTTTGAAGGATGTCTCCATTGTACAGTCCCCTTGTTCTTGCTGCTTTTGGCATCGCTCTTCATCTGCTTCTGACTTCTGTCTTCTTTCTTCTTTAGCACAGTGATGTTTTTCCTATTCTTCTTCTAGTCTCTTTCATGTTGCCTCTTCCTCTCTTCTCTTCTTCTCAGCTTCTTCCTCCACAACCTTCCTCTAAGCTTCTTTCCTCTGGTTCTTCTCCACTTGCTGCCTTCGGGACTCCTCCTCTTCATCTCTATCATTGGTGGTTTGATCTTATGAGGTTCCTTCCACTGGCTTCCTCTCTGCAGCTCTCTTCTTTAAGATATGAAGGAAAACCTCTATTGTATATACTGTGTATTCTTGAGGTAAAAACATTGGGTTTTCTACAAATAATAAAGTGAATAGGACTCTAACTTTGAGTCAAGCATGGCATTAACCGTTCTTTTGTGTTGAAGAATCACTCACAAATTTGACATACAGACAGACATAAAGACGAAGAAAGACAAAGAGAAGCAGAAACAAAGTATTCAGAAAATCAAGCCTTAGTGAAGGGACAAATTCACGACTGTAATATAGTTCATAGAAACTTCCATAAATACGAGTTTTGAATCTCGGAACAAAATGTATATATATGAGGTAGAAGATCATAAAAGAGAGTGAAGAAGGGAGCAAAAAGTGTGCATAGAACCGGAATAGCATAGTAGATAAAGAGCATAGTGTTGAAACACTTGAAGAAGAAATGAGAAGAATTGAAAAAGGTAAATCACATATGCAGGTAAATGGAGATGAAGATCATATGTACGCAAGTACATCCAGGTATGGACCAGTTATCAGAAACGAAGATGGACCAAGATTTGATGAAGATGTGTATTCAGATACACATGAAGAATATGAGCTAAGGAGGTCAAACAGATTAAGGAAACAACCAACAAGGTATTCCTATGACACTTCTTATTTGACTCAAAAAAATTATGCTTACTTAGTAAAGGAAGATGAAGAACCTCAGAATTACAGTGAAGCAAAAGGTAAGAAACAATGGGAAGAAGCAATGAAGGAGGAGTTCAATGCAGTTGAGGAGAACAAGACTTGGGAACTTGTTCCAAAACCAAATGGTAAGAAAGTGATTGGAAATAAATGGGTTTACAAAGTTAAGAAACTTGCAGATGGAAGGATAGCCCAATACAAAGCTAGACTGGTGGTCAAAGGCTATGCTCAAATGCATGGCATAGACTATGATGACACATTTAGGTCGGTGGCAAAGATGTCAACCATAAGGACATTGATTGCTATAGCAGCATCAAAAGGATGGAAGCTAAGTCAGCTGGATATAAAAGAATGCATTTTTAAATGGATATATATCAGATGAAGTCTACATGGAACAACCTGAAGGATTTGTAAGTTCCAGTTACCCAGATCATGTTTGCAGATTAAGAAGAGCTCTCTATGGATTGAATCAAGCTCCAAGAGCTTGGAATTACAAACTTGTGAAGTATCTTAATGACCTTGGATACCAAAGCTCAAAGGCTGATGCAAGTCTACTGATTAAGAGAACAGATGAAGGTATGATCTACATTTGTATTTATGTAGATGACATTATAATCACAAGAACCTCAGATGAAGGAATCAAGGAGGTAAAGAGATTGCTTGAAAAAGAGTTCAAGATCAGTGATCTAGGAAAGTTATCATACTTTCTTGGAATGGAAGTCACATATACAAATCATGGTGTATATGTTTCGCAAGAAAGCTATCTCCTAAACTTACTGAAGAAGTTTAACATGGAGAATTGCAGAGAAGCTTCAACACTGCTTGAAACCAATCATAAACTTAGCAAATATGGTGGTGCAGAGTTTAAAGATATGAGGAAGTATCAGTCATTAGTGGGAAGCTTAATTTATGCTACACTAACAAGACCTAATCTCAGTTATGCAGTGGGAGTTCTCTCACAGTTCATGCATTGTCCGAAGGATCAACATTGGGTTGAAGGAGAAAGAGCTCTTAGATATATCAAAAGAACCATAAAAGAAGGATTATATTATCCTTTTACATCATATATAAAGTTGAGAGCATACAGTGACTCAGACTGGGCAGGAAGTCAAGATGACAGAAGGTCAACACATGGGTATATGATATACCTAGGAGATAAGCTTGTAAGGTGGTGTTCAAAGAAGCAACACATAGTGGCTTTATCGTCAACAGAAGCAGAATATAAAGGACTTGTGGAAGCAGCTAAAGAAGTGATATGGATGCAGACCTTGTTCAAAAGCATGGGTATTGATCAACGTATACCTATCATACATGGAGACAATATGAGTTCGTTGTATCTTGCAGCAAATCCAGTATTTCATGCAAGAACAAAGCACATAGAGATTCAATATCATTTCTTGAGGGAAAAGGTAATGGAAAAAGAGATTGAAATAGTATACACATCTACAAAAGATCAGATTGCAGATATTCTGACAAAGATCTTGGATGGAGTAAAGACAAGTAGATTCAAAGAGATGGCAGGTATAAAAGAAAAGAAGAATATATGAAAGATCACATAATGCAAATTAGTGGTTGAGGGGGAGCTGTTGAAGAATCACTCACAAATTTGACATACAGACAGACATAAAGACGAAGAAAGACAAAGAGAAGCAGAAACAAAGTATTCAGAAAATCAAGCCTTAGTGAAGGGACAAATTCACGACTGTAATATAGTTCATAGACACTTCCAGAAATACGAGTTTTGAATCTCGAAACAAAATGTATATATATGAGGTAGAAGATCATAAAAGAGAGTGAAGAAGGGAGCAAAAAGTGTGCATAGAACCGGAATAGAATAGCACATATAGAAACTAAGAATAGTGATATAGAAGACGCCAGAGATTGTGTATGTAGAGATGAATAATAGAACTTGTACTGCCAGGTATTCATCTGAGAGAGATGGTAAGGAATAACTACTCAGCGTAGGAGAGTTTTCCATAGCTATGAGCAAAGTGAGGCCAAGCTATTTTGTACACATCTTCTCTAATAGAAAACACATGTTCATGTGGAAGTTTGAGCGCATTCTTTGTATGTGAAGAAAACTGAGTGATTTCATGTTACTGTGAAAGTTAGTTAACAGTTATAGTTTTCTTAGTAAATATTTTTCGGTACATCTATAAGTTAGATCTCGCAACACAGTGTAAAGATTTTCATGAGTGATAGCTCACATTGAAGCTAGGAGTATGAACTACAAATTGATCAAAAGAGTTTTATGAAACGGGACATGTACACAGTACAAAGTCTGACCGTAAAGACATCCAGAACTGGTGAAGTTTTTTCTCAAACTTCAGATAAAGTTCATTCACTAAAGGAAGCTCAGCTATTACTTCCTTACTTCAATTACAAACAGTTGAAGTAATTACAAACAGAATTGTAGTTGATTCTGGTAACATTCCGATACAATTACGGTGAGATTACGGTGACAGTCTGGTAACATTCCGGTGAAGTTCCGGTGATATTCTGGTGAGTTCAAAAACACAGTTTTGACACAGTTAAGTGATGGAAAGATTATCTAACTGTAAGCAAATACAGTAGTGTAAAGTTTGAAGTAAATCATTTCAAAATTAAAGCTTGAAGGATATGCGAAGCTTTTTGTAAAGTGAATTTTCGAAGTTCACTAAAACAGTAGTAAAGTTTTTAGGTTGCTAAGCTACTGATGATTATAGAGGTGTTCTAACATCACTTTAGCTTAGTTCTAGTTGAGGCATGGCAATTTTCCGCAGTCTTGTTAGTGAACAAGCTTTTGCCGTGACATCACATAACCTCAACATTTTGGACCTCTAGAATAACCTTCTCACCTCCTTCTTTAAATTTTGGAAAATGATTTCGACCCAGTTCACCTACGTTTTGGCCAATTCCTTCATCAATAAGAACAATTGGGATACCCTGTAATGCTTTGCCTATAGATTTACAATCATCATCATTAAAAAAAAATCCCAACTTTATTGGGTTGTTGTCTGGAAGCTAGATGAACCAATATTCTCCATAATAGGGTTTTCTTAAGAACTGGCAAACTTCTACTATGTCCAGAGGCTCTGTACTAGCTATAATTCCCATGGTAGCCACATGTAGTCATTCTGCAATTAAGGTTGGGCATCATTGGAAGGTGTCTTGCCCTATCCGCAAGCTTATCTCCTAGATGTTGAGGTCATAACTGTCGTTCTATCTTGCTATCTCCTTGGTGATGTCTTTCATCTGTGGATGGGGGTGAATGCTCCTCCAATCCAACAGCACACACTATAGAAGTCCTCTGCATTTGAACCATTCCTTCTATTCCTATGAGAGGGTCTCTGGTATATTTAGAAGATCGCAGTCGGAGAAGGTGACCACCATGTCTACACTTCTGCTTTGTTTGCTGATAGGTATAGAATATTGTCGCTCTATTCGCTCTACTTGCTCTGCTCACAACTTAGCCAAATAAGCCAGATTCGGCATCATCCTCAGCCTTCTATGGCCTTTGTCTTTGTGTTGAGAGCATCGGGTCTGCATCATTAATACCATAAATTGTATCTTAACTCTAGTTATTCTACAATCATCACAATTCTCATAATAAGAATCGTGCTATCAGATTCCAAATGATGTGACCGCCACCATCCTTGATTGCATGTACGACTTGCATATATATTAGTTACACCGTTGATTAATGTTGATTATTACACGATCGTGTATTTTCATATTTTCCAAAATCTTTTTTTAAATAAAATTACCCTTCGAAAGTCTAATAGGGCTACAATTTAGACCCATTAATGCTGGTTGGTAATACTTCACCGAAGAGCATGGCCAATCTAAATGAACACGTTGCGCAAAGTTCGTGAATCTAGAACGGGTTGGTCCATCGCAATTTGAACTTCCCCATTTTCCACTTCATTTTGGAATGGAAGTAGAGCACTAGATCACCAACCTGAAAAATCTTCGTTCAAAAATTCTAGTCATGCCATCTCTTCTGGGGACTCTGCACCTCCTATAGTAACAAAAAACTCTGATACCGATGCTCATCCAATTGGTGCAGCTGATCCATCTGATAAGCGAATGAGTCTTCCAGTACCAATTGCTTTTAGACCGCAATCTGGAGGCTTGGCACTACAGAATCGAATGGAACGATCACCTCCTGTCCATAAAGCAATTTGAAAGGAGTCATCTAATAAAGTAAGTCTATGATCTAAGGGTCTGGCCAGTTTAGACTGATCTCAAATCGGACACTGTTTGGTCACTCGTATGTATGGTCAAAGATCTCAAGACTAGACTTAAGCATAAGTTCATCTGCTCTATTAATCAAGTGATCCACTTAGCCGAGTGGTTAAGTCTCAAGGTTATGAAGGAGGAGGTTTTGGGTTCAATCCCCATGGGGACATGGGGAGAGAGTTTTGCCCAAAGAGCTCTAGAGACTTCTAACTCAAGTTATGTTAACTTGAGTCCAGTGGGACTTAACTTGAGTGGTGTGTACACCAAGCACTAGTGGACTATAGTGGTAGGTAAATCAGTGGTCGAGATCACTCCAACCACTAGTAGACTCTAGTGGAAGATATGAAAGGATTGGAGGAGATTGCACATGCACTTGAGGACTCTAGTTACATTTGTGGTCCTCGTTGATTCGAGCAGCTATATATACAAGCATAAGGTTGGGAGGACAGTCATCTCTCTAGCACGCGGTGTTCTGGTCACTCGTGTGTATGGTCAAAGATCTTGAGACTAGACTTAAGCATAAGTTCATGTGCCCTCTTAATCAAGTGATCCACTTAGCCTAGTGGTTAAGTCTCAAGGTTATGAAGGAGGAGGTCTTGGGTTCAATCCTCATGGGGAGCATGGGGAGAGAGTTTTGCCCAAAGAGATCTAAAGCCTTCTAACTCAAGTTAACATGAGTTAACATGAGTTAACGTGAGTTAATGTGAGTTAACGTGAGTTAACTTGAGTCTAGTGGGATTCAACTTGAGTGGCGAGTACACCAACCATTAGTGCACTCTAGTGGAAGGTACTAAAGTAGTGGTCGATATCACTCCAACCACTAGTAGACTCTAGAGGGAGATATGAAAGGAGTGGAGGAGATTGCACATGCACTTGTGGACTCTAGTTACATTTGTGGTCCTTATTGATCCGAGCAACTATATATACACGCATAAGGTTGGGAGGAGAGTCATCTATCTAGCACATGATGGTCGTAATTGTTAGTTTCTTGCAAATGCTGCCAACTGAAACTTTATAGGATGTCTTGTATGCCCAAAGCATTATGGGGAGAATAATTTCCCACTGATTTGTAGAGCCCATTAACATCTTCTACAATATATGCAGCAAAACTTTGTTGGTGCTTTCCACTTGTCTGTTTGCTTGAGGGTAATAAGGTGAACTAAATTTGTGCTTAATCTAATATTCAGGGGTTAGTTCCAAAATTAGTTGATTCAAGAAGTGAGTTCCCCTGTCTGACACTAATTCCACATGGAAACCATACTGTGGCAAAATTTCAATCTAGAGCTTCTTGGCTATGGTGTGTGCTATAGATTGTTTAGTCACCCAAGCTTCTACCCATCTGGTACAGTAATCTGTGCAAGTCAAAATATATAGGGCACTCGTTCTTGCTGTTGGTAGTTTGATTAGCCCAATAAATTCTAGGCCCCATTTGTGAAAGGGCTCCAACAAAAGAATAGGTTACAGTGAGAAGCAATGACTGTCTCGAGGTTTGCCAGTTCATGGAGATGAGTCACAATTTTGCACTGCATTCTAAACATCCAAGTACATGGTTGGCCACCACAGTCTAGCCTATTCAATTTTTTGGACTGTAGTGAAGTGATTGAAGTGGCCATCTGCATCACCTACATGAGCTTCCGAGATAACAGTTGGCACCTCATGTGGAGGTATACAGCATAACCAGATTTTGGTTGGATCCTTGTGGTACAGTTGACCCATGATGATAGTAAATCGTCAACTTCGAAGACCAAGTTTCTTTCTAGCCACATACTGAAAATGAGATGGGATGATTCCATTCTCTAGAAAGCTTAACATCTCTTTGTACCAAGTCAAGGAAGTATGAGGAGCATTTTGGATATGCACCACTATAAAGACCTCTACATCCGAAAGAGCATCATCGTCGTCCTCTAGTGGTTCTCCATGATCGATGCGAGACAAAAAATCAACAATGGAATGGTTGGTCCCTAGGCAATGGACAATGTCATATTCAAATTCTTACAGCAATAGCACCCACCTGGCTAGTTATCTTACCAAATTTTGTTATTTCATCAAATATAGCAAGGCAATGTGATCCATGTTGAAAGTGAAAAACCATCCCAGTAAACAACGATGAAATTTCTTTATGGAGTAGATTAAGCTGAGACATTCATGTTTTGTGGTTGAATAATTATGTTATGTGGATGTTAGTTGTCAACTAGCATAATAAACAGATCTAAAGCAGCGGCCCTCCTTCTACATAAGCACAGTCCCAATGGCTTTATTTGAAGCATCCATTATAAACACATGAAAAGGTTGTTTCCAGTCCAAAGCGTTCAAAACCAGTGTAGTGGCTAACATCTTCTATAGTCGCTCGAAGGCAAGTTATGCTTCCTCCATCCACACAAACTCCACTGATCGAACATGGGCTAACTTTCTCAACAGTATGGTGATATGTGTCAGTCCTTGCAGATGTCGGCCATGCCACCGTACTTGCCCCAAGAACTGTCAACTTCTTTTGGGTTTTGGGGTGCTAGGGTTTCCAATATAACCTTAACCTTATCGAGGTCCACTGTTATGCCTTTCTCCAAAATAATGTGTCCTAGTAATTTTCTACATTTGACTGCAAAGATGGATTTGTTAGGGTTAAGGCAGGGATGTACCTTCCTGCATGAATCAAAGCATGCGTGTAAGTGCTCCAGATCTGCGGCCATCTTGCCAAAAGTTGGATGTAAGGTACGGAGCAAAAATTTGTTGCATGTAGCATTGAAAATACAGCATGCACATTTCAAAGCCCAAACCACTGACAAGCGAATACTTCCCAATTTGTAATGAATGTCATTTAAGGTATGTCATCCTCAACCATTTGCACTTGGTTGTATCCACTAAAACCATCTAGGAAAGAATACATTTCGTGGCTTGCTACCTCATCTAACAAACACACTTTCCAAAAACGGAAGTGGAAAAGGATCAGGTATCATCACCGCATTCAATTTCTTGTAATCCATGGGAACAATATATCCTACTTTGATTAATGTATCTAGCTCATACTTCACTTGCTCCGCAAAGTTCGGATTCATTCTGTATTTTTGCTGCATGACCAGGGTAGCATCAGCTCTAAGCAGAATTCAGTGATGGTATAACTTTGGATCAAGTCCTTTCATATCAGCATATTTCCATGCAAATACGTCTGTATACTACAGCAAGAGAGCAATTAGCGCCCTTCAAAATTCTGGAGCAAGGTCTACACAAATTCCGATGGGTTTAGGATCAGCAATAGTTTCGAGATTCACCACTTCTAAAGAATCTTCCTCAATACAAATTTTCCCCAGCTCCATGGGATCTTTCATTACTATTTCTATAGTATCCCCTTCTTTTGGTTCCAAGAGTTATGTGCACATAGTGGTCTTCATGTCATTGCAGACTAGAATAATGACTAAGTTTACATCTACAACCTCGGAGGATAAGAGGTCTCTATTGACTTTGAGAAATTGTCGCTCTTCATCTTCCTCTAGTCCGTCTAGCATGTGAGGGGATTCCGCCAATATTGTTTTGTGTTCTGGAGACTATATTGTTCACCTTCTAATTGGACCAAAAATTTAGCATGCCCTTTTTGGAAGGTAATGGTCTTTGCATCCCAATTCTGTAGGACCTTGGTGTTCCTTAACTAGGGTCATCCCAACAGTAAATTGTAATCCAGATTCTTGCCTTTGAGCTCTAGTACTACAAATGTAATATTAAACATCACCTGAGAAATTCTGATAGGGATATCTTTAATCGGCCCCAACGGCTGCACTCGCGATTGGTCTGCCATCCGGATAAAAAACGGGGGTGGTTCAATATGGTTCCAACCCATCTGTTTGCACATTGTTACGGAAGCAATGCTTATGCTAGTTCTGCCATCAATCGTGACCTTAGGAATAGCTTTATTTTTATACCACACCGTAATGGTGGGAATTGCATAATCCACTCTTCTATCTAGATCATCTTTTACCATACTAACCGTCGGTTCTTGACTTGAGACCGGTGTATTTTTTTTGTAATTGCTTTAATAATTTCTCCCTAAAAGTTGGAGCCAACTCTAGCAAAGCTCCTAGTGATAATTTAATGTGTGAATTCTGTAATAATTGACAAGAGGTACCTTCTTCAAATGCTATCAGATTAATATCTTCTGCTTCCGTTCTACCATGAACCTTTGATTTCGAATTTGGTACATGGGTCTTGGTCACTAGTAAGTGACTTTTGAATTTCTTGAACTATACACTCTACCATTTGTTCCAAATTTTATTTTTCTAGTATAGCTCCACTAGTCTCTTGGATTGGTATATTATATGAATTTTTCTTACTAACTTTACTCTAATGATTATTACTGTGATTTACCTCTAGAACAAGCTTTGGATCCACATAATATGGTGGGTATTCTTGAGCCCATTGAGCTTCTTTCTTCAGTCTTTGTTTTTGCTATGTTGGCATAGGATGATCAGTCGGCTATAAGTTCTAGTAGTCCTGCCGTGACCTTGTAACGATAGTTGCTCGTGGATATTCTAAAGTGACAACATTAGCCATCAGTGCTTTAAGTTTGGCCTCGTTTTTTCTCCTCTCATATTCCTTGGCTTCCTTGCACTCAAACCTCCTCTATCCATATTGTAAACAAAATTCACACTATACAGGTCGGTTTTTGAAACTACACGGCCCAGATGGTCTGAACCGTCATCCTCATCTGTATTCCTAAAAGGCGGGGTGGGAGAAGTTTCATTGGTTTGGAAATTGTTGTGTATTTGCATACTGTGTCTATATGAATACTCTTACATCTTGGCTCTCCATCCACTGTCCGGATTGACCCGGAGGTTTATAGCCTACTGAGTTACATATTGCTACCACGTTGACCTGATTCGGCATGGTATTCTTCTTCCTGCTACTGGCATTGCTGGTCGGCTCCGCTAGATTCCCCTCGCACCATGAAGCCTTGGTTAACTTTCCATTCTTCCACTCAAAATTACAATGCTGCAAGGGTTTCGGAGACACCACACCATTCTCCACCTAGTACAACAACTCTTCTGGAATACTAGTTGATTCGTCAATTGAAATATCTTCAAGGTGTATTGTTTCCAACGTTTGCTTGATAAATTTTTCCAAGTAGTTGTAATGATGATTTCTTTTAAGGTATTCATTCCCACTCCATAAGGGCATCAATCTATCCGACGTTGCGTTTCATTATTGATCCCATCCCATCGTGATCGCCAAATGTTTATACAATACTATACTTCCGTAGTTTCATAGCACCAAATGTCCAAAGGAAAGGGTACAGACTGGGGATTTATGAATGCAGATTACACTCATAAACATGCATTTATGTTCCTTAACACAGAGTGCACCGCATGAACTTCAAGCAATATTATGGGTATTATTTAGAGATCTCGGTTGTTGTTGGAGTGAAGTGTGGTCTCCATTTGTCTAGGTATAATGAGGTAGATCATCTTGTAGAACTTGTTTCCCTAAGTATAGGCATCTATTTTCACCTATCAACCATTTGTCCAACAAAAAGCAAATTCTTTGTTATATTTGGAACATGCAAAACATCAACAAGATGTTTTACCTTTCCATCCTCCATAGACAGTGCTATGTTTCCTATATGCTCGATAGGGTGTGATGTGTCATCACCTATTTCAACATATCCAAGAACTAGCAATTTTTACAAAGTACTAAACCATTCCGCATGCATGTTCATGTGGTCTGAAGCACCTGAATCAACATACCACACATTATCATTCGATTTTGAAACATCAGCAGACATCGTATTCATCATGTGATGTTGAACCATGAATAGCTTCTCAGAATCATCTACACTTGTGGATGCATAATTGTTTTGCTGCCTTCTGTTATTTTGATTCTTCAACGTGCAATCACATTCAAAGTGTCCAGGTTTACCACAATTCCAGCATCCTTTACTGTCATTACCTGAATCATTTCTTTGGAAATTTCTGTGGCCTCTTTGGCTCCCCCTGCCTCGAAATTGTCCTCTACCTCTTGCATGATTTTGTTGTTGAACTTGGTCTTGGTTATTGTGTCCTCTTCCACTTCCAAGCCCTCTAGCTCTGCCTCTTCCTCTACCAGAGTAGAATACGTGCTCAGAACTAGGTTTTCCTTGGGAGTTCGAGTCCCCACCAAGATTCTTTTCTTCAATAATTGACATGGACACCAAATCATCAAAATTTTGAATATTTTCCCTGGTCTAAATAGAAGTTCTGGATTGCTCATATGCAGCTCCTAAACCACAAAGGCATAATTCCACCTTATCATCATCATCTACATTCACGCCAATAGATGCAAGTGACTCACATATGCCTTTGATTTTGAGGGTGTAGTCACTTACCAACATGCCCTTTTTCTACCAGCTCGTTCTTGAGTCGCGATTTTCATGCCTTTTTATTGATCTCATAACAATGTGACCAGACTATTCCAAGCCTCTTTCGGAGTCTTGAGATCCTGTATGTGCCCAATCATGCTATCCTATATGCTAAGAAATAGCCAATATGTTACCTTTTGTGCTCCTTGATTCCATTCTTCATACACTCTTAACTTGTCTGCACTCTGATTCCTCTCTGGTAACTATAGAGCGTTTTCATTCTCTCCTTCGATGTACTTCTAGTAGCCTTTTCTCATTAGGAAATTCTTCATTCTAAATCTCCAAGCATGGAAGTTGTTTTTGTCCAGCTTATCACTCATAAGCTGACTCATTCCATTTGTGTTTGCCATTTTTGTAGCAATTCACACACTGCAAAAACACTACAAGTACTACTTCTACTTGAACATTGTCGCACTTTGAGGTGACAATTCAATCTTAGAAAAAATGCAATTTTAGTGTATCAGCAATACATAGAATTGCTTGAAATTCTAGATCTAGAATATATGAGTGTTGCCGAATAGGATGCAATTTTCGTGTATCAATAGTACATAGAATTGCTTAAAACTCTAGATCTGGAATATATGAGTGTTGCCAATTGACCTAATTTTTATGTGGGCCCCACCTTGGGGGCTCAAAACGGAGGTCAAGATGGCTCCGAAACTTTGATCTAACAAAAGTGATCCTAAAGGGATAACCCTCGAAAATATTTTGAGGTCTTCTACCTTCGTGCCAATTTTTGTAGCAATATGAGGTCGTTTGTGAATCACGCTTTCTCCATGCCTTCTCGCAACCTCTTCACCGTTGGCCTTCTCCACAGGCTCTATGCAGCCAACCTAGCTTTGATACCATGTCACAAGGAAGGAGATAAGGAAGAGAGCTCACACACACTCCCACAACCAAAGAGAAGCACACACACAGATCGAGGCAAGAAAGAATGATCTTCTTCTTCTTCTTCTTCTTTTACATAAAAGGAATGTACAAGAATGACCTAAAAACAACAATACAACAAGTTCCATATATAAAGAAAAGTACATGGGGAAAATCCTAATGTCCGTGAATGAGTGAGCTGGCAAGAAACAAATGTGTCATCACTCTGAGTGGATAAATCTAGTAAGCTCAATGAAGTATCCCTAAGATATACTAGCGTGACCACTATACATGTCAGAGAAATTCAAAACTGATTTGTGTCATCCTAGATCATCACATGTTGAGCTTGATATCTCAACAAGATGGTGATAGGCTTTTGCACTTCCACACCTAGATCTACAAGTAGCATCTCTAGCCATGATGCCTCACATGCTACCATTGTAGCACCTCGATACTCAACCTCTGTACTTGACAAAGTAATAGTGGGTTGCTTCTTACTACTCCATGTAATAGTTGCACTCCCAAGTGAGAGCCACTAGTAGATCTTCTATCTCAAACGCAACCAACCCAATTTGCATCAATGTATCCATGAACCTACAAATTACACCACCTTCATAAAGCAATGCATAATCCAAAGTAGCACTCACATAATGTAGAGTGCATCTAAGAACATCTAAATACGGCTTCGTGGGAACCTTCATAAATTGACTTTCAAATCCAACTATGTAGCTTAGATCAGGCCTTGTAATTGTGAGATATATCAAACTTCCCACAATTTTCATGTACATAGTAGCATTTTCCAATGCTTCATCTAATGTGGTATCCAACTTCAAATTCTGATCTAATGGCATAGAAATTGTCTTAGAATCAGCCCTACCATACTTTTGCAGCATAGTCAAGGCATATTGCATTTGCAACATCCATATACCTATTTCTGTATGTATAAACTCAATGCCAAATAAGTAGTTAAGCACACCAAGATCTTTCATGTCAAATTCTTGCATAAGAATTTGCTTTACCTCTTTAATGCTTTCTTCATTATCACCACCTACAATCAAGTCATCAACATAAATAGCCACAATCATGATGTCATCATCACACTTCCTTGCATATAGTGAATGATCTGCATCACACATATTAAACCCAATGGTGGTGAAGTAGTCAGCAATCGTTGCATGCCAAGAATGAGGGGCTTGTTTAAGCCCATACAAAGCCTTTTGCAACATGCAAACATATTCTGGGTGCTTTGAATCTTCATATCCTTGTGGTTGGTCCATGTATACTTCTTCCTGTAACTCACCATGTAGGAAACCATTCTTCACATCCATCTGATGCAAAGTTCATCCTTTTGTTGTAGCTAATGCAACAAGTGCTTTGACATTAGACATTTTAGCTATAGGGCTGAAGGTTTCCTCATAATTAATCCATATGTCTATGCATGTCCTTTTGCTACCAATCTTGCTTTATAACTGCTTATGCTACCATCAACATTGTGCTTTACCTTGTAAAGCCACTTTGCAGCCTATTGGGTTTCTTTCCTTGCAATAACAGAACTAGCTTTCATGTTCCATTTCCATAAAGTGCAACCATCTCCTCATTCATAGCTTTTTCCCAATCTACATTTCCAATTGCATCTTCAAAACAAGAAGGTTCAACATCCTGTATTACCTTGGTCATGTAGGCACAATGATGATCCATATAACTATCATACATCAATCGTTGCACAAAATCCTACATCCTCCCAAATCTTCTTGGTCCTCAGTCACTTCTCCTTGTATCATTTGCATGTGCCTTTCTAACTCCTAGAGTCTTCATAGAGGGCAATCCAAGTTCCTCATCAAGGCTCTTTTCCAAACCACTTGAATCTCCATCAATGTCTTCAAAACCAATACATGTTTTACTACCACTAGAAAGCCTTTCTTCACCTTTCTTTGATGTAGTTGATGAACTTCCTAGACTGAAATTTCCATGCAATCTTCCACTCCATGGATTTGAGTTAGAACTATTGATTGGTGATGCATTTGGTCCACTCAAAACTTGAGACTCTACACTTGATTTCTCAACATTTTCTTTGCCATTTGGTTCAAGATTAAGTCCATTTTTGGCATTTTCATAGACGCTTGACATTCCATCAAAGACCATATCTCTGCTTACCTTCACATGTTGTGTGAGTGCATTATAACATTTATATCCCTTTTGCTCAAGGGAGTACCCAATGAAGATACATTTTTTTGCTTTTGGATCAAGCTTTGTCCTGAACTCATATGGAACATGTACACATGCAATACAGCCAAGCACTTTCATATGTGATAAGTTTGGCTTTTTACCTATAAACTTCTCTTCAGGTGTAACTTGATGTACAACAATAGTCGGATTTCTGTTCATAATGTATATAGCAGTATGCACAGGTTCTGCCCAATAACAATGAGGCATATTCTTCTTAGCCATCAAAGCTCTTTCTCTTTTTTCAATATGTCTATTTTTGCATTCAGTGATGCCATTGCATTGTGGTGTGTACCTCCATGAAAACTGACATCGAATTCCATGAATTTTAAGAAAGTTGTTGAACTCATTTCACATGTATTCACCTCCTCCATCAGACTTTAATATTTGAATATACTTTCCTGTCTGCTTTTCCACCATAGCCCTAAAATTATGGAACTGCATGAAGACCTCACTCTTCTCTTTCATGAAATATACCCATACTTTTCGTGTATGCTCATCAATGAAAGTAACAAAAAACCTACAATGATCCATAGAGGTGGTCTTTGCACGACCGCAAACATCTGTATATATTATTTCTATTATATTCTCACAAACATGCTCGTCATGCAAAAATAATGCTCTTGACTGTTTACCAAACTGGCATGCTACAACCTTTTGCATCTTTGCAACCTTGAAATTTGGTAATCCATTGACAATCTCCTTTGACTGCATCAATTTCAGCTCTGTAAATTTGCACATCCAATTCCCTTTTTTTTTAATAAAAGGGAGTTCGGCTATGCCTACTCTCCCTGACTTTAATTAAATAAAGGAAGAATACAAGTGAATAGGACTAGTGCCCTCGGGACCACCCAAATCCCACAACACAGGGGAAGCATTAACACATCAAGAAGTCATACCTTCTTGGTAGACCTTACAAAGCTTACATGAAGTTAGAGAGGAGGTTGACAATCCTCGCATCTCCATCATACAGAGCCCACTTCCATCAACATTGAACCTGACTTGTAGTCCCTAGTCAACCATTTGTCCAATAGAAACCAAATTCATTGTCATATTTGGAACATGCAACACATTAGCAACATATTTTACCTTTTCGTCCTCCATAGAGAGTGCTATGTTTCCTGTATGCTCGATAGGGTATGATGTGGCATCACATGTTTCAACATATCCACGAACTAGCAATTTTTGTAAATTACTAAACCATTCTGCATGACTCGTCATGTGATTTGAAGCACTTGAGTCAACATACGAGATATTACCATTCGATTTCGAAACATCAGCAAACATCATATTCATCATGTGATGTTGAACCATGAACAACTTCTCAAAATCATCTACGCTTGTGGATGCATAGTTGTTTTGCTCCCTCCTATTATTTTGATTCTTCAACCTATAATCACGTTCAAAGTTTCCAAGTTCACCACAATTCCAGCATCCTTTATTGTCATTACTTGAATCATTTCTTTGGAAATCATGCAGAATCATCCTCTTCCTCCTGCATGATTCTGTAGTTGACTTGGTCTTGGCTATTGTGTCCTCTTCCACTTTCAAAGCCTCTACCTCTGCCTCTTCCTCTACCATAGTAGAATAACTGCTCAAAAATAGTTTTTCCTTGGGAATTTGAGTCCTCACCAAGATTCTTTTCTTCAATAATTAGCATGGACACCATATCAACAAAATTTGGAATATTTTCTCTAGTCTATATAGAAGTTCTGAATTGCTTATATGTAGCTCCTAAATCACAAAGGCACACTTCCACCTTATCATCATCAAATACATTCATGCCAATAGATGTAAGTGACTCACATATGCTTTTGATTTTCAAGGTGTAATCACTTTCTTACATGCCCCTTTTCTCTAGTGTATGCAGCTCATTCTTTAGTTGCAATTTATGTGCCTTTGTATTGGTCTCATACAATGTGACCAAACTGTTTCAAACCTCCTTCGGAGTCTTGGCATCTTGTATGTGCCCAATCATGCTATCCTATATGCTAATAGATAGCCAGTACATTACCTTTTGTGCTCCTTGATTCAATTCCTCGAATGCTCTTAATTGGTCCTCAGTCCGATTCCTCTCTGATAACTATGGAGCATTTTTGTTATGTCCTTTGATGTACTTCGAGTAGCCTTTTCCCATCAAGAAGTTCATCATTTTGAATCTCCAAACATGGAAGTTATTCTTGTCAATCTTATCACTCATAACCCGACTCATTCCATCTGCATTTGCCATTTCTTCAACAATTCACAACACTGCAAAAACACTACAAGCACTATTGCTTGAACACTGTTGCACTATGATGTGAGAGTTTGATTTGAGAAAAACACAATTTTCGTGTATCAAATGTACACGGAATCATTTGAAATTGTGGATCTTGAATATATGATTGTTTTCAAATAGGGTGCAAGTTACAATTTTGCAAATTGGCCTAGTTTTTTTGTGGGCTCCACCTTCAAGCTTGAAACAGAGGTCATTTGTGAATCACGCTTTCTCCATGCCTTCTCACATACTCTTCATCGTCTGCATTCTCTAGAGCTCTTTACAGCCACACTCGCTCTAGTACCATGTCACAAGGAAGGAGATAAGGAAGAGAGCCCACACACATACTCTTACACTCACACTCTCACATGCAACAAGTGCTCTCATAGTAGACATTTTAGCTATAGGACTGAACATTTCCTCATAATCAATGCCATATGTTTGTGCATATCCTTTTGCTACCAATCGTGTTTTATACCTGCTTATGCTACCATCAGCATTGTGCCTTACCTTGTAAACCCACTTGTAGACTATGAGCTTCTTTCCTTGCGGAACTGGAACTAGCTTCCATGTTTCTTTTCCATAAAGTGCAATCATCTCCTCATCCATAACTTTTCCCCAATCTGCATTTTCCAATTGCATCTTCAAAATAAGAGGATTTAGCATCTTGTGTTACCTTATTCATGTAGGCACAATGACGAGCCATATAATTGTCATACATAAATTGTTGCACAGATTTTTCCACCCTCATAGATCTTCTTGGTCCTCGGTCACTTCTCCTTGTATCATCTTCATGTGCCTTTCTAACTCTTGGAGTCTTCATAGAGGGCACTCCAAGTTCCTCATCAAGGCTCTTTTTGAACCCATTGAATCTCCATCAATGTCTTCAAAATGTGTAAATGTTTTACTACCAGCAGAAATCGTTTCTTTACCTTTCTTTGATGTAATTGATGAATTTTCTAGACTAAAATTTCCATGCAATCTTCCACTCCATGGATTTGAGCTTGAACTATTGCTTGGTGATGCATCTGGTCCACTCAATACTTGAGATTGTGCACTTGATGTTTCAGCATTTTCTTTGTCATTTGATTCAAGATTAAGTCCATCTTTGGCATCTGCATAGAAGCTTGACATTTCATCAAACACCACATCTCTTCTTACCTTCACGTGTTCGGTGAGTGGGTTATAAGATTTATATCCCTTTTGCTCAAGGAAGAACCCAATGAAGATACATATCTTTGCTTTTGGATCAAGCTTCGTCCTCAACTCATATGGAGCATGTACATATGCAATACAGCCAAGCACTTTCATATGTGATAAGTTTGGTTTTTCTGTTCATGATGTATACAGTAGTTCATACAGCTTCTGCCCAATAAGAATGAGGCATATTCTTCTCAGCCATCAAAGCTCTTGCTATTTCTACAATATGTCTTTTTTTGTGTTCAGCAACACCATTTTGTTGTGGTGTGTACCTGCATGAAAACCGGCATTGAATTCCATGACTTTTAAGAAAGTTGGTAAAATCATTTTACATGTATTCACCTCCTCCATCAGACCTTAATATCTTAATATACTTTTCTGTCTGCTTTCCAACCATAGCCTTAAAATTTTGGAAGTGAGTGAACATAGAAACATGAAACATACCTCACTCTTCTCTTTCATGAAACATACCCATACTTTCCATGTATGGTCATCAATGAAAGTAGCATAAAACCTGCAACCGCCCATAGATGTGGTCTTTGCAAGAACCCAAACATCTATATGTATTATTTCTAGTACATTCTCACTAATATGCTTGTCATGCAAAAATGATGCCCGTGCCAAATTTACATGTTGCACATATCTTTTGCATCTCTACAACCTTGAAATTTGGTAGTCCATTGAAAATCTCCTTTGATTGCATCAATTTTAGCCTCTCCAAATTGGCATGTCCAATTCCTTTACACTAGATCTCTATATCAGCAATAACTCTTGCACCTTTCGCAAACATGGCTACATTTATTTCAAGACACATTTAAAGTGAACACCCTACCCACTTTTTTTCTTTTGGCAATCAATATTCCATCCATTGTGCTCTTCTACATATAGCCCATCAACATTGAACCTAACTTTTAGTCCTTGGTCAACCATTTGTCTAACAAAAACCAGATTCTTTGTTATATTTGGAACATGCAGCACATCAGCAAGATGTTTTGCCTTTCCATCCTCCATAAACACTACTATGTTTCCTATATGCTCAATAGGTTGTTATGTGTCATCACTTCTTTCAACATATCCAGGAACTGGCAATTTTTGCATGCTATTAAACCATTCCGCATGATTGGTCATGTGATTTGAAGCACCTGAATCAACATACCAAACGTTACCATTTGTTTTTGAACCATGAATAGCCATCGTATTCATCATGTGATGTTGGACCATGAACAACTTCTTAGAATCATCTACACTTGTGGATGCATAGTTATTTTGTTGCCATCTGTTATTTTGATTCTTCAACTTGCAATCACATTCAAAGTTTCCAGGTTTACCATAATTTTAGCATCCTTTATTGTCATTACTTGAATCATTTCTTTGGAAATTTTTGTGGCCTCTTCGGCTCCCTTGCCTCAAAATTGTCCTCTTCCTCTTGCATGATTCTATTGTTGACCTTGGTCTTGCTTATTGTGTTCTCTTCCACTTCCACTCCTTTGCCTCTTCCTCTGCCAGAGTAGAATACCTGCTCAGAACTAGGTTTTCCTTGGGATTTCAAGTCCTCACCAAGATTCTTTTCTTCAATAATCAGGATGGACACCAGATCAGCAAAATTTAAAATACTTTTTGTGATCTGTAGAGAAGTTCTGAACTACTTATATTCAACTCCTAAACCATGAGGGCACACTTCCACCTTATCATCATCATCTACATTCATGCCAATAGATGCAAGTGACTCACATATGCTTTTGATTTTCAAGGTGTAGTCACTTACTTACATCCCTTTTTTCTCTAGTGTATGCAGCTCATTCTTTAGTTGCAATTGTTCCTAGCCTCTTTGGGAGCCTTGGCATCCTCTATGTGCCCAATCATGCTATCATGTATGCTAATAGATACCCAATACATTACCTTTTGTGCTCCTTTATTCCATTCCTCATATGCTCTTAATTGATCCATAGTCTGATTCCTCTCTGATAATTGTGGAACATTTTTTTTATCTCCTTTGATATACTTCCAATAGCCTTTTCCCATCATGAAATTCGTCATTCTGAATCTCCAAGCATGGAAGTTGTTCTTGTCTAGCTTATCGCTCATAAGTTGACTCATTCCATCTGCTTTTGCCATTTCTACAGCAATTCACAACAGTGCAAAAACACTACAAGTAGTACTGCTTGATCACACTATGAAGTGAAAGTTCAATCTCATAAAAACATAGTTTTTGTGTGTCAATAGTACATGGAATCGCTTGAAATTCTCGATCTAGAATATATGAGTGTTGGCAAATAGGATGCAAGTTATAGTTTTGCAAACTGATCTGGTTTTTTTGTGGGCCCCACCTTACGATCTTGAAATGGATGTTGTTTGTGAATCACGCCTTCTCCATGCCTTCTCGCATAGTCTTCACCGTGGGCTTTCTCCACGAGCTCTCTATAGCCACACTGGCTCTGATACCATGTCACAAGGAAGGAGATAAGGAAGAGAGCTCACACACATGCACACACACGCACACACACACTCAAGATCAAAGAGGAGCACACACATAGATTGAGGAAAGGAAGAATGATCTTGTTCTTCTTCTTCTTCTTCTTCTTCTTCTTCTTCTTCTTCTTCTTCTTCTTCTTCTTCTTCTTCTTCTTCTTCTTCTTCTTCTTCTTCTTCTTCTTCTTCTTCTATTACATAAAAGGAATGTACAAGAATGACCTAAAACAACAATACAACAAGTGCAATATATAAAGAAAAGTACATAAAGAAAATCCTAATGTCTTTGAATGAGTGAGCTAGCAAGAAAATGCCATCACCCTCGGTAGATAAATCTAGTAAAGCTCAATGAAGTATCCCTGACATATACCAGTGTGACCACTATACATGTCAGAGAAATTAAAAAGTGATACGTATCATCTCGGATCATCACATGTTGAGCTTGATATCTCAATACCTTAGTCTTTCAGAGATTGGAGAAGGAAGACCCACTAGAGTCTGTCATAAGCTTTGTCGAAGTCAATCTTAAGGAAGAGGAAATCTTGAGTGGATGCTTGAGCAAAAGCCAAACCTTCACAAACATCAATGATAGCCTTGAGGATGGACCTCCCCTTGATGAAACCTTTTTTATCCTCATTGATCTAGCTTTGTAAGTGACAAGAAATTCGTTTCTCAATCATATTGAAGTCCCCACAAAGAATGACGTTGAGGATAGAGATTCCAATGATTGTCAAGTGACAATTCTTTTTAAATTGAGATTGGGAGCATACATAGAGACAGTGGTGAACTATAGATGACCTCCAAAGGAACCACAAATGCACCAATGGTTTTTATCCACTCAGGAATCCACAAGCCTCGCATACTAACTCTATTAATGTTAATAGTCGAGCCACCATTTCCGTTGGGGTGCATGGTGGAGATCTAGACATGGGAGGATGAAATACATTTCAATCTCTTTTGAAGGTCCTCCCCATCCAATTTGATCTCTTGAAGACAAATGAAATCCAACTTTCGGCTTTTATCATGAATCCACTAGCCAATAACAATCGCTCTTGAGGGGTTAGACAAGCCTGTAACATTGAAAGAAATGATTATCATTATCAAAAGTTAAGATCTTCACAGGGAGGGGATTCGTCCCTCTTTTTCTTGTTTTTCTTGTCCTCTTTTTTCTTCCATGTGTAGGGGTCCTGACTTAGGAGTTTACCCTTAAGGGGTCTTTTCCATGGTATCTGAACTAGTTGTTTTCCTTTGTGAGAATTCTTCTTTGGACACAAGTCCAATATTCTTTGGAGAATTGTGGATCCAATGATCGAGCTTTCTCTAGCTTGGTTATCTTCATTGTTGGTGGTGAATCCATGCTCTTTGCTAGTGGTGTATCATTCTTGGTTGTCTTCCTTACAAGTGGAATCCTCTAGAGTTTTCCCATCATTGCAATAGGCATAGTGATTTGTTCCCCTTGGGTAATCCAAGTCATTGACCTCCTTCACCAAATTGCTAAAAATGTTTGTTTCCCGAGTCATGTGAGAGGGACTCCTCTCAATAATCCACTTAGGGCTTCTTCTCCTTCTTCATCTCACTTCCATGAAGCATTCTGGGTTTGTCTCCATAAATTTTTTTCCTTCCCTTTCTCAACGTCCAGAGGATGATCCTTTGACATGCTTTGAGCCATTGAATCTTCTTTTTACTCCATGACATTAGATTTTTCCTGATTTTAATTGTTCTTAATGGATTTCTATCTCAAAGGACAATTTTTTATTTTATGGCCCTGCAATCCACAATGAAGGCAAGCATTTGACAAGTTCTTCTATATAATCTTTTGCTCTAAGGTTTTCTCTTCTCCAAATTATGTCTATGGTAATTTTGGAGGGGAGATCTTTGTTTAGATATGCTTCAACACAGATTTGTGGGTGCCATCTTGCATTGATTGAGAATTTTGTACCTTCATAGATGAAATCCCTGACATATTCTCTCAAGGCCAGAGGTCGAATGATGGCCGATACAATTTCCCTTATGAATCCATAAGTGAAAAAGAGAAGCTTTGGGAGCTCAATCCAAAGTGGATAGCATAGGGGCTTTGACCTATTTGGAACAAATTCAAGAAACCATTTAAAAAGGTACAAGGTAGTTCTCCATACCTACCACGTGCCAATTTGCAAAGCTTGGATGGCCGTTTGATCATTTTCGAAGACCAAGAGTACATGATTAGCTGGCAAGAATTGAGACTCGCTCACAATCAAGCCACGAGGGAACCATCCCTTAAGAAACCATTGTTGCAAGGATTGAAGAGGGTGCTTAGTACCAAAAAACTGATCGATGAGACACGTTTTTTTTAGTTCCTCTTGCTTTGCCAAAATATTCTCCCTTCCATAAGTAACCCTAACGAGTTACTTATCTTTGTACATTCACTAAGTAATATACTTAATGTTGTACTCAAATCTTCTTCTACTTCCTCATGATATTTGGTTCTCTAATCCTCGGACCCCAACCTGTTTCCATTGCATCCCTAATTTCACTTGTAAATCCCATACCTATTCTAAATGCCAATGAAAACTAATTAAATTTAAGAAAATGAACTAAATTTTATTTGTTTAAATAAATCAGATCCTTTATAAGAAATCCTATAAATGAGATTACATATTTCATAAATATTTGTCTACTATCATAGTATTTCTACCAAGAAATTTAATTGGATGCTTTTTTTGGAGTGTCCAAACAAGAGAAGTATGGAAAATATTAGCTACGCCATTAAAAATTATTTTCCCTAGTTAGTATTCTATACAATAGCATACTATTTCTCTTATTGAGTTGAAAAGGATGTCATTCTTGAAATTCGAACAGTGTAATTATTGTTAGTTGAACTGCCAGATTTTACATCTAATATGGAGAGATTAGATCTCAAGCAAGCTATTACTTGTTATCTATATGAGTCAGTTATACATTGACGCGCAGAAAAGTAGTAGGAAGTAATTAAGAAAGAATCTGAGTTAGCATTAGTTCACCACATCAGAGAAGCTAATAAATATTTTTGTTTTTCCTTCTTATGAAATTTATAATTCTCCTTGAGAAAATGTTTGGCCCAAGAACATTACTGTTAGCCAACCGAAATTATGAACATTCTGTCTCTTTTTCTCAAAATGGCAGTGTATTGTCAGTTGCCACCTTATTGCCTTAGGTTTAGCCGTGTTCATGCAAAATGGAAGAAGAATATAACTTAAAAACCAAGAATTTCAAGATTTTTATCAACGCACATCATATGCTTATTCCTTTTCATGTCCATTTTTTATTTGTACAAAATAGTAAGGATATGCACATCATAATATGCTTATTCCTCTTCATGTCGATTTTTTATTGTAGAAAAAGTAAGGATATGGATGATGCTATGTTCATATTCTAAGACGCTTACAAGTTGCAATCAAACACTGATATAGCTTTATAAAATGCTTTCGCTTGTACTTGACTTACAAGTATCAATTTGGATTGTTGAAGGGGAGAGAATTAGCACCCAAGAATAATTAATGTTAAACTTTCGACAATGTGTCTTATGATATATTTATTCCATTTCATGAGCTTCATTAGATCATAGCACAACACAGAAATGGATGAAGTTACGCCTCCATAGCACATTCCTCGTGATTGCCTTCATGTGAATGGAACTCACAACATTTGCAAAAGAAACGCATTAAAATTGGCTGAAAAAGAGCATCTATGGCATAACTTAATAAATCTCTCATCCCCTCGATCAAAGATCCACTTATGTTCCATCTCCATATAACTAAATAAATCTCTCATCCCCTCGATCGAAGATCTACTTATGAGTCCATGTCTCATAGGGGAATTGGTTTGGCTCTGGCCTCTTAAGGCACGTCCAAGGTTCAACCCCCAGATTGAACATGTAATTGCTTGGCTTGTTAAACTACTTGTAAGCGAATTATCACCTTGTCAGCTAACCCTTTGCTTTGTGAGATACGATGGGTCCCACAGATACTATGCTCATTCACTTGTATAGCTGCACTTTCAAAGTTAAAGCTCAAGGACGCCTATTCACTTATATAGCTGCACTTTCAAAGTTAAAGCTCGGGGAAGCCTATTCACTTGTATAGTTGCACTTTAAAAGTTAAAGCTCG
The DNA here is from genome assembly GCA_020310875.1 of Ceratopteris richardii. Classification (NCBI taxonomy): domain Eukaryota; kingdom Viridiplantae; phylum Streptophyta; class Polypodiopsida; order Polypodiales; family Pteridaceae; genus Ceratopteris; species Ceratopteris richardii. The sequence continues at coordinate 73,341,531 of CM035434.1, forward strand.
AAGGAATAGGCTTTGTTGGGCCTCCATTTTGAAAAAAGATCCACTTATGTTCCATCTCATCAAACCACTTGTAACTGAGTTATCACCTTGACTATCCCACAATGCAATTAAACCACTTGTAATCAAGTTATCACCTTGTCTAACCCCCCTACTTTGTGGGATATGGTGGATATTAAACCACTTGTAACCGAGTAATCACCTTGTGTAATCCCGTCCTTTGTGGGATACGGTGGGTCCCACGCATACTATGCCCATTCACTTGTATAGCTGCATACAAGCACTTCCAGAGTTAAAACTTGGGGGAGTAGGCTTCTGCTGAACCTCCATTTCTAAAAAACACCCACTTATATTCCATGTCATTACCCTCGAATACAAAAGTCAGCATACTGCGGAGTGAGCTTAACATGTAAGTTGGCCTTCTGCTTCGCTAGATCTTCTATCATGCTAATGCACTCTGTTTTGATCATGCTAATGGTTGATAATATTTTAACATTTCAAACAAGAACACATTGCTAATGCTAATGCACTCTGTTTTGATCAACAGCATGATGCTAAAAGAAAAATGGTTGATAGTATTTGAACATTTCAAACAAGACCATAATTCTGAGGTAGTATCAAAACATGCAATAGAGTGGCAGAGAGCAATGGAGCTATCCATGCGCTCCTTTTCTTAGGACTTTTCGTCTCTGTTGAGAAGACGGTACACCGCAGCTCTAAACTAAAGGCACAGACATTTGACAATGGCTGCTTCTCAGCTGAACTGTCTAATTGCAGTGTAAAGAGTCAGCGCACGCAGGCTGTGAATTATACTAAGCCATTCGATCACCATCGCCACCGTCGCAAACATGTCAAGCCATGCATTTTCCATCTGTAAGTTCCACATTTCAAATGCTCATCTTTAAAAACACTAATCATAATTAAGCGCTTAAAAAACGGTCAAGCCCTAGGATGTTCTTCTCTAGGTAATCCAAGAGATATACAGTTAGAAGAAACACAGCAAAGAAATCAATGGTAAAATGCCCTAAACAGCATGGAGAGATGCGGTACAAAGATGTGAATTTTATTGTCCAGTATGTAAACGCTAATTACAGGACTAATTTTGATTCAAATTACTCGATAATCATGCTCTGTATGGACCGTCCGAGCGAGCGACAATCTCGAAAAGCTTCTTGTAAATCACTCTGTACAAGCCTCTGTTTATTTTAAGTTACGTAGAGATGATAACCTTGTTTTCGACGTGGTTATCCGCATATCACAACCGCTTTTGAATCGCTCAGATCGGACTGTTTATTGCTCGAACGCATATGTGCCACGGCCCACGGTGCATGGGCTGAACGAAAACGGATCTAGTTATAGTATGAATGAAGATCATAGCCATGGCGGTCCTCCTGTAACAGAGCGATGGGCACAAATCTAGGTCGGGACAAATCCAGGTCTGTTGCGTTGTGGCTGCGTCAAGATCAGCTGCTGTTTAAGCACTTGACGTCCGGTGCTGTTGCTTAAGTATGAGCTCCATATACATGGGGTTGAGTAACGGTTTTGCAGCTTTGGCGATGGCACGATCTCTGGTGTTAGACATATATCCTGGGTGCGGGGAAGGAGGGGAGAAACACAGCGCTGCCCTTCACCGTTACGTGATCCTCTCGAGGTCTCTCAGTGCTTGGAGGAAGCTGGATTGGATGATGGGATGCAGATGGGGTTCATTTAGGCTGAGGTAACAGTACAAAAGAAACTCCAAGTTGCCCAGCTCCCACAAGCCGTTGCCCACGATCATCTCCACCATGGACTCCCACAGGGCATGTTGAGGGTCTAAGCTCTGCTTCACCACAGCCCTGCCATTGCCCACGATGCTGGAAATACTTTGCGGAAGATCGTAGCAAACCAATCCATTGTCCCCTTTCCGCTTCTTCCATATCCACCTCTTCTTATCATTCCCGGAAGGCCGACCCTTGTTCAGCGCTGTATCAACCTCTTCATCGCTGTCTTCATGAAGATCCTGTGCTGGTTCACCTTTTGGAGCTTCTTGCTTCCTCTTCAGTTGCAGGATTTCGTCTTCGGAGACATGCACATGATATTCCGAGGCAAGCTCAGACACACCATCCTCCTGCCGGCTTTGGCGATACAAAGGAATACGGCTTCGTCGCAGATCTTCCGTCTCCGTGATATAGGGTTGCGCATCAAGATCAGAATTTCCTTCATCTACGTGTTGATTCGACTGAGCGAAATGATTTGGAGATGATGGAGATAAAGCATCTCTCTCTGTACCTCGAATTTTCTGATCGCTGTGCCTATCCACCTGCGAGGTTTGTTGGGGCGCGTTCGATAATATATCAGACTGGAGCTCTGCTGTATCAATCGGTTTCTGCGTGGACATCAAGCTCGGCGATAAACTTGCACAGCCGCTTCCATTTGACTGGGTGCTTCGGTCATCGGGCGGTGTCGCATCTGTGTCAGTTGAGTTCTTCTGTGCGGTGGAGGGGAGGGGCGAGCCTCCGCCGCCTTTGAAAAAAGGCAGTGATTTCCGAGGCGAGGTGCTGGCCGAAGATTTCACTTTAGATAGCCATGACGGAACCATTCCATGCACCAACTTCTGCAGAAGCTTCCCCATCTCTGTGTTAGCTTGACCCGAGAAAAGAGAAGATGGATTGTGGCGGTCAGGAAGGAAGGATCTTTCTCTCCGAACGTAAACAGAGAATCAAGCTATCGGAAGCCCACAACTATATGGATAGCAGAGAGCGGGTATGCAGAAAGAGCTCCGGTTCTGTTACTGACAAGAAGTCGCGCAGCGCATGTTGACGACATGCAGAGGAAGAACTATGGTTCTCTGTAAAAACCGGCGGAAGAACTATGGTCTTCTGTTAACGACATGCAGAGGAAGAACTATGATTCATGGAACGAAGTCCTGAGTGGTTGCTTTACAGGGGCCACGCCGCCATGTCTCCTCGCTTCGTCTCCTTGTGATTGACCTGATGCTCTCTCTCTTTTGCTTCTCCAGACTCCTCCTAGTAGCGCCTTGCAGACTGACAGTTGAGACGGAGATGGTGAGTATGGAATGATCCTTCCTTAGACCCGACGCAGGTGATCTTGTGTTTATAGATTTTATGTGGCTTCTTCACTGAGGCAGTTGAAACTCTCCATCGGCTTTGCTGCTCTCATGGATCTATGTTCCCACGTCATTCATACCTACGCACACAATCTTTCTGTGTTCTTTTCCATGACTATACTCCAAGGAATTCCGCATCGACATTCCACCATCCAACTGTTGATTTACACTACCATTCCCAAGTGGCTAGTGTGCGCTCTCTCTCTCTCTCTCTCTCTCTCTCTCCAGTCCCCCCTTCTCTTATCAACCATCCTCAGACAATCATTCCTTCTCTCCATTGTCCGCACCTTAACTCTCCTCTGTCCAGACTCCACGCGCTAGCAGCTGCTATCTTCTAACTTCTAAGTGCACGAGACAGCACCGTCATAGATGGCCCACCAATCTGCCATCTCTCATTCACACATGTCGAGGCGACGAAAGCACTAATATCACCCGTCTGAGTTGTTCGTCTCTGTCCTTCACACATGTCACCAGAATCTGGTTCCACCTCTATACAGTACAAGAGGATGCTGAAGACTGAAGATAGAGCGGATGCAGCCCAAATTGCAATAGCCCCTCTCTCCTCCGCACGCACGATTCCGCATTGATGGTGAAGTAAAGTAAGAAAGACAAAAGCAAGAAGATGATGACCGAGTGGAGGGGTAAAGTGGCCATATCTCGGTGTTTCGCATTGCCGATTTGCAGAGCCATGGAATAGCTTTCCTAAGTTGCTATACGCATCGCCTTTTGCTTTTTCCAAGCGGATGTTTGCTTTCACACGCGAATCTTCTCCACTCTGATTCAGCTTGACTAAAGGCAAAGGAAACGCTTGACTAATACTCTGATGCGGAGATCTCAGGACTGCCGCAAACCAGTGTAAGGCTGGTCATTGGTCTAGTTTCACAGTTACAGAATAATCAAGAATATACAAACATGCATATACACACAGTGTCATCAAGATATATTTACATACATGCATATACACACTTACAGAATCATCAAGGATAAGGATATATATATATATATATATATATATATAACACTCATGACATATAAATCTCTGTTTCATAGTCTTTTTACTGTTCATTGATCTGTGACAGTTACAGAATAATCAAGGATATATTTACAAACATGCATATACACACAGAGTCATCAAGATATACTTACATACATGCATATACACACTTACAGATTCATCAAGGATATATATATATATATATATATATATATATATACAACACTCACATATACATCTCTGTGTATAGTCTTTTTACTGGTCATTGATCTAGTTTCACACTTACAGAATAAGCAAGGATATATTTTCATATATATATATATATATATATATATATCTGTGTATAGTCTTTTTTTTTAATGGAGGTTCGGTGGAGGCCTACTCCCCTAAGTTTAACTTTGAAATTGCAAGTGTACAAGGAAGGGCATAGTACCCATGCCACCCCCCTTATCCCACAAGAACAAGAGTTTACAAGACTGGATTAAACGGTGGTCACAACTACCTTGGGGATGGACAAATGGTGGCACTTCAGCCACATGCAACATCTTTCCAAGATACACATGTCCCTTACATGTTGCTGCCAAATTTTGAACCCTCGCCCCCTCCTCAAGAGGCGAGAGGCCCAACCACTAGGCCAGCCATGAATCATTCTATGAAATGAATGTTCACAGGAAATCTAAAGTGTACTGTTCTCTCTTCTGACTTTTGACAAGGATAATAGGGAGTGGAGCTTCCAAAATTATGGAGCTAAATTTGAAAATTTTGAAAAAAAACTTCTTGTTTTTGAGCAACTGTACTTGGATGGGGGTTTCTTTCCTCAGATCTGAATGAAATGTGAGAAGAGTGCCGATTTGATTGTTTGATAGTCGAACAATAAAAGTTTGCTCGATGATCTAGAATTCGAAACAAGAAGCTGCTTAATATTTTATTTTTCATATGTACAAGTATTTGGCACTTCCTTTTGGCCTCAAAAGGAGACGAACAACTCGAAGTGAAAAGTTAGGGCAACCAACCAAGACTACTCCCTCAAAGTAAAAAAGCAGGTGACCATATGTACATATCGATTCTATCGATAAAAGCAGGTGACCATATGTACATATCGATCATATCGATAAAAGCAGGTGATCATATCCTCTTCATGTGAGAGTCACTTGCTTTTGAGCTTGTTGTCTCTACGAACAAACATCCAATGGTGTTTAAAAAGGGGAGACTCTTGAAGATTATTGGCTTCTACTATTATGAGTAGATTGACGTCCACCTCTCCAAGGTACATATACAATTGTCATCCAAGGTGGTGCATACATATTATTTCCATTTTAGAACTAAGCTTCATCTTGGTCTATGGTCACTTTACTTGAGGGATCTTAGGGTCATTTCACATAGTGCAGTGGTATCATCCATAATCGCATTTCAACTATTCTTTGTATGTTGTGTAGCAATTAACATTCACATAAGGGCAGAGGCATTGTGTTAACCAAGTGCCGGCGCATGGAACAAATCTGTCAAAAATGTTTGGACCCTCTTCGCTCATCCCTGAGCGGAATTCAAAAATTTTTGGACATATGGCATTTTCTTGTTTTTTCTTCATCAAAATTATAGTAGAACTAATGCATCAAACCAAACGTTTTCCTTTGTTCCTTGGGGTTTCATGTCTTCACACAAGGCGGTAGAAGTGAGAAACCCATAACAGTGTTCCACCTTCTATGTGAATAGTTCCATGGTGAAACTCTCTATCTTTCGCTATTTCCAGGTGGAATCGAAACAATTCTTATGTTTGAGACACTAGCTCTATGTGAAATAGACACTCCTTTGGCGTCACATGTAGAATTCTTTCATTAATTTATCTATCTTTCTAAAATCTTTGAATCTTAATATCTTGTCTAGATATGGATTGTACTTTCTTTTTAGTACAATGAATTTGGAAAGACACACACACCCAGCCTTGTAAGGTAGAGGCACCCATCTTGGGGAACTCTAAGGCATCCAGCTTCCGGCAGGACTTGAACCCTGGCCAGCTGCCTAGGAGTACAAGGTACATCCGCTAAACCAAGCTCGTTGGATAATATAGATTGTACTTGAATCTATTGAAAGAAAGGAATTTCTTTTCAAAAGTGCGGTCCTTTCCCAATCTACATTCTTCTCTATTCTAACTCACCAAGAACTTTTTGTTCAAATTACTGAAGTAACTTTTTAGGGTTTATGTGCAATGAATTCAAGTGAAATGGATTTTATGATCCCTTTTTCTGATATCAATGTTATGAAAATGAGCTAGTTTTCATTTCAGTCTTTTAATGGAATATTGGGTAAGCTTTAAGTTTCCTTTACAAGTTGCTAATGATAGAAAAAGGATCCAAAAATGATAAAGAGATTTGAAAAAATGATAAATAGGTCAAAGTTTATAGGAGAGAGATTTGGGTGGTTTAGTGTGTCGATATTGTTTGGCTTTCCAAGAAGTTCAAGGTAGATGTGCTCACCGATTTCAAAGGAAGTACTTCCTATGAAAGGATTTTTTATGGGATTTCTTCTTATGTTCTAGCCACATACGCATATAATATCCTTTGAGTAGGGCTCTTGATAATATCCTATTCTTTGTTTATTCCAAAGGAGCCACATTTTGAGAAGCCAGAGATTGTAAATCAATCACTAGTCTAGGTGGATCCTAGCTTTTGTAACCATTCCCTAGGTTCTTCATGTATTGGCCTCTATTTTTGGGCATGCTAACTTCCCCTTGGCACGTATGGACCTCTATTATAGGTTGGTCGTGGTCTTTATACTAGCTTTTTGTGATAGAACTACGGAATGGAAATGATTTTTCCATTTTCTCTCTACAAAATGATAATGGATTGACATTCTAACATACTATTTATGAGTGCCAAATCAATTAAACATGTGTGTTGGTGGGTGACCCTCAATATGAGTGTATATTCTCAATGGTTGGATCCCAATAGGGCTTTATCCTTCCTTGGCTGATCTAGAACCAATATTTGAGCTAGTTGATCCAAAATATCTTTCATAGATTTAGTATCAATTTTGCTCATGCTCATTTTCCCCATGGCATTTTAGGAGCTAGTGTGATCATCATGTGTTATATTTAAGATATGATCTTTCAACTATTCATCAAGACTTGTTAAGCATTTTATGTAGACCAATGATCTCAATTATCCTCCGATCAATTCAATAAGTTACAAAACAACTTCTACAAGGAGTTATAATGGATGGCGGCTCACGCATTGACTTGATGCTTGGACATACTATGAAAAAGCTTGGACTCCAACCTTCAAGACTAGCCAACTTCACTATGACATTGGCCCATCAAAGCATTTTAAAACCTATGGGAGTCGTCCCTAGAGTTTCAATTGAGGTACAAGGTAACATCTTTACTTTGGACTTTGTTGTATTGAGACTACTGCAAGTGGATGGAAGTTTTTCTCCATTGATTGGGAGGGCCTGGCTAAGGCATGCCAATGTGTTGCATGGTTGGGGCAAGGATACTATGTGGGTAAAACAAGAGGAAGAGAGCTAAAACAGATATTTTTAAAAGAAGGACCAGACAACCAAGGGCATACCAACATGATGTTGACAATTTATATTTTTATGGAAAAATATATAATGGACAATCCATATTTGGATTTATTTGAAGAAAAGGACCTTTTGTCCTGGATGCATGCAAGAAACTCATCTTCTTGCTATGGAATTTTTCCAAATGATTCAAGCACAAAGGAAGTTCATGAAGACAATGAGAAGACCTTACTAGTGGCCACTTGGTTACAGACAATGGTATGGATAATATCTTTTATGATAATTTTGATGACAGTAAGTGCAGGGCATTACAAGGATTTAGAAGGAGTACCTAGGAAACATAGGATTCCATTGAATGAAGGAGCCAAGCCAGTAAGGGGGAAATGTTACAAATTAAATCATAAGTGTATTGAAATTGTCTACACAAAGATACAAAAGATGGAGGATGTTAGAAGTATTATTCTAGTGGAGCATTCAGAGTGGCCTTATCTCATGGTCATTGTGCCCAAAAGGAAGACAACCAAAATGGAGTGTGGTACAGTTAGAGGCTATGGAGGGCAAAGAGATGACGTTAGTCATCATATCCAAGATCAAGGCCCATCATCAACCAAATTGAAGCTTTTTGCATCACTGGATACTTGCAAAATCTGTCCAAGTTGTATATAGCCTTCTCATACCATTTTTTTGCTTAGTTTTATTATTTTTCATCAATTTTCATGCTTTTTCTATAAGTTCTTCATGCAATTTAGAATCCATTTCATAGGCCAATTCAAGAACACCTTGTTGGAAATTTTTAGGGATTTTTCTAGAAATTTTAGCCTTTTTTATTTTTTTATATTTTTTATCTTATTTCAATGCTCTTTTTCTTGTTAAAATAAAAAAAATAAATTCTTTGCCTTTTTAGTGTGACAAGCTATTTAAAAGTTTTGGAAATTATTTAGAATTTTTTTGGATTTTTTTGGATTTTTTTGGATTTTTTTTAAATTTAATTGCTTTTTTTCTATTTTTTGCATTATTTTCCTTTAAAATAAATTTATTATTAAAAAAATGGCCCCCTTGATTTTTATTCTTCAAAAAAATATCTACTCTCTCTACCTCTCTCTACTTCTCTCATCCTCTCTCTACCTCTCTCTATTTTCCCTCTACTTCTCTCACCCTATCTCTACCTCTCTCTATCTTCTCCATCTACTTCTCTCACCCTCTCTCTACCTCTCTTTATCTTCTCCCTCTATTTCTCTCACCCTCTCTCTACCTCTCTCTACCTTCTCCTTTACTTTTCTCATCCTATGTCTACCTCTCTCTACTCTCTCTCCCCTCTCTCTCCTCTCTCTCTCTCTCTTTCCCCTGCCCCCTCCCCCCCCCCTCCCAATCCCCACCCACCATAGGATATATTTTTATCCTATGGTGTAGAAACCATTTGTTTCTTTGGTTATAACCCTATTGGCTCTAGATTGCGCCTCCGCTGGGCATTGTTTTCAAACTTTGAGTCCATTTCATGTTTTTTGACACCTCTAGACTCAATTTTTGCATTAGTTTCGTGAAAAATCCATACTTTTCTCCTTCTTTTGGTCAAAACTTATATGGTTTGTACTCATTCATCATGTGATTTTTATCCCACACATGGTCCACATGGTCTATTCCCTCCCCCTTTTCCCACATGTTTCACATTTTGCATATGGATCATATGTATCGTCCATGTTTTGGCATTTTTTTCACTATCCACGGTCCCACTTATACTATATATGTATATCCTAGAAAAAGTTGAGGAACCAGATGATAAAAGTATTACCTCAATAGATAGAAATTCTGATGACTTCGAGCCTCCTGAGCATTTCAAGGACTACAAGGTAGAAATTTAAAAAGTAGTAATGTTGAGACCTAAGAGAGAGACCAAGATAGGAGAGTTATATGAAAACCAAGAAATGAAGAAGAATGTGTTAATCATGGTAGAATATGGATAAGAAATGTGCATATATATTAGGAGTGATGTATCAAAAATGAAAGGGACTCAATTGAAAGAGTTGTTCCAATAATATAGAGATAGTTAGTCTAACTCTTACAGAGACTTAAAGAGCATTGACTCTTAGATTCATGCCCATAGAATCCTTATGGAACCTAATGCAAAACCCTCTAAACATAGGCCTTATACTTACAATGATGTATATTCATCCAAGATTAAAGAGGAAATAGATAAACTCTTAGAAGTAGGATTCATATATGAGATTGATCACATCAAATAGGTGTCCTCCATAGTGTTCATGCCCAAGAAAAATGGCAAGCTAAGAGTTTACATCAATCTAGAAAATTTTAATGATGCTACCATTAGGGATAATTATCCACTTTCGATCAGTGATCATCTCTTGGAAAGTGTAGTTGGCAAGGAGGTTTATAGTTTTCTAGAGGGTTTTTGAGAAACTCAAGTCATGATTGCACCTGAAGACCAACACAAGAACACCTTTGCTAGTGTTTGGGGAATATGTACATTTAGGGTTATGCCTTTTGGTCTAACTAATGCCCCTACAAATTTCCTTAGGTTAATGTGTCATCTCTTCAAATATTTTCTTAGGAAATATCTAGAGTTTTATGTCGATGAACCTATGTGCATACTTTGCACTAAGACGTGACCATACTCCTATGTTAAAGAAGTTGTTTGCTAAATGCAGACAATATAGAGTCTCATTGAAATCGAAGAAATTTATCTTCATGTTGGGAAAAAGAAATATCTTGGTATATATTATCTACAAGAAATATCTCAAAGAATGAAATTTCTACAAATGAAGACAAGATTAGAGTCATAGTTGATATGTCAAAGCCTAGGAAGTTCAAATAAGTATAGACCTTCATGGGCCATTGCGGATACTATCATAGGTTTATCCACATGTACGCTATTATAGCTAGGCCACTTTATGCTTTGATCACTAAATTCAAGTGGACTGAAAAGTGTGACAAAGACTTTGAAGGATTAAAACATAAGCTTGTCATAGCTCCCATATTGAAAGTGCTTGATTGGAATAAATTCTTCCATGTGCATGTTGATTCTTCCAACTATGCAATTTTGTTTATATTAGCACAACCAAACAATGAAGGAAATCTTGAATAACCTATGCTAGTAGACATCTCAACAATGGAGAGTAGAATTATACCATAACTAAAAGAGACGGTATAGGAATGATATATGTTGTCAAAAAGTTTAGACACCATTTGCTAGCAAATAATTATAGGTTTTTTGTCAAACATAAAACCCTTCTCTACCTTGTTGATAAGCCTTACAATATGATAATATTAGTAAGATGGTTCTTCCTAATGATGGAATTTGTCTTTGAGGTTGTAGTAAAGAAAGGTAATACACACTTGTGTGTAGATCACCTTTCTAGGTTAACAAATGGTGAATCACCCAATGGGGCACCATATGAGCTATTTGATGCTTATTTGTTTAATCTAGAGGAGGTACCAAAATGGATAGAACCCTAGGTACCCTTACATATGGTCCACTACAACACTACCTTCCTACATACAAAGAAAAAATGAGAGAATCTAAAAAATTGTAGACCATTAATGGAAGTAAATATAATAAAGAAAAACAAGGTGTTCTATCTTATTGTGCGGAAGAGGATGAAAAGTGGGATCAAATAATACAAGACCACTTTGCTAGTTCGGGTTGTCATTTTGCCCAAACTAGAACTTTGCAAAAAGAAATTATGAACTTATTGGCCACACATTGCTAAAGATGTTCAAGATTATTGTTCTAACTATGGGTTTTGCATTGAAAGACCTGCCATGAAACATTTGTTGGGGCTTCACTTACTAGTTAGACATAAGGATAAGAAGACGTCAATGAGAAAAAGAAGGACCAAGAAACATAAGATAAATTTTCAGAAAATCCATGCCCATGTGAAGTGACAAATTCACAATTGTAATATCATGTGAACTAGAGAACCAATTAGAATCCCGGAGATTCTGCAATCCTTGATCTAGGAGCGTGTCGAGTAGTCGTATATAAATGCTCACTTGATGGAAGAAAGAAGTCGAAAGTGAAGAGGATGATAAAGTGGAGAATGAAGAAAGAATGAGACATATAGACTGCACCAAATATAGATTGTAGTACATACTGTTCGATTATAAATAAAGCAAGTCCTATCAGGATCTTGCTCACACGCACACAGAGGTTACAGATGTAGAAAACACACAAAAAAATAGACATGCCAGGAGACAAGACAGAACGCAGTATTGAGTGCAATCTCCCCCCATGCACTCTGTTTCGACAATCCACAAAGTGCACGTATTTATAGGAATTTTTTATTATGTCAAAATAGTGGTTACATGAGAGCGGCTTCAAAAGCATGAGTGAAAGTAAAATTTGGTAAATTTTGTAGAAAGCTATCACATAATCCTAGTAGGAGATGGTTGAACCATGCCTTAAGAGAGAGGATTAGGAAATAATCCTCAACCATGGCTTTTGGGGCAAGTGGTTAGCCCATCGCACTCCTAACCGAGAGGTTGTGAGTTCAATTCCCAACATTGGTATCAGAGCCTAGTTGAGAAATTGGGCGAGATGGAGGTTTGCACCTCATTCGTGGGAACTTGGAAAAAGCACTTATCTATGGTGAGTGTGAAACTGGCTTCGGATGAAGGCACATGGGCATTTGGGCACCCACAGAGGGTGGGATAGGTCCAAATCTGGTCCATGTGCTAGGGTTTGAGGTTGGTGGAAGCGCTCATGCATGGAAAGTGGGTCCAAGAGTTAGAAGGGTCCACAAGTGAGCATTGAGGACAATGCTCGGTCTAAGGGGGAAGGAATGTCACATAATCCTAGTAGGAGATGGTTGAACCACGCCTTAAGAGAGAGTATTAGGAAGTAATCCTCAACCATGGCTTTTGGGGCAAGTGGTTAGCCCATCGCACTCCTAACCGGGAGGTTGTGAGTTCAATTCCCAACAAAAGCCTTTGTTTTCAACATCAAAAATTGCGGTCTACAATGACCCTTATTCTAACCACTACTTTTCTAACTGTTTCTAACAATAGAACCTTCTATGCGGGTTTATTTACAAACTAAATTATAAGTCGGATTATTGATGTCTGCCCTAAAGTTGGATTCTTGATGTCCATCCTTTCATGCCTTTCACACCCTCACAAACCTTCGGTTGCTATATCAAAAACACCAAAACACATTAATACATTGATAGATTAACACTCCAACAATGCCTTGTTCAACACATTCCATAATTTATAACATGCCCGTCAGTTGAAAAAGCAACTGACCTCAATTGATAAAGTAAAAATAAACATGGATGGCCAGTCATATGTTCCATTACTGCACAAAAATAAGCATGTTCCATGTAAAAAGACATGCATGGAAATGTTCATGGAGGAATTACATTAATGTTTTTGTATATGATATGCAGAAATTAAGTGGTCAAAATGAGGTGTTAATTGTGTTTTATGTATCCATTGACATTCTTCAATAGAATGATTTTTGTACTTAACTAAATATCGATGATATTGAGTACCTATGTGTGTAGTTGTGACATCATGATCAATTATTTTCTCAGGAACCAAGATTTCAGATTGTTCTTCAATTAAAGGAGGGACATCAAGAAGTGGAGTGAATGGTAAAAATCCTTTAAATGGTTTAAGTAAACTAATATGAAAAGAATTATGTATATTCCAATGAGATGGTATATCTAATCTAAATGAATTATCATTAATTTTTTGTATAATGTGAAACGGTCCATAATAGTGTGGTGCAAGTTTAATTTTAGGATGCTGCAAAATATTTTTGAGACGTCTTTTAATGATATGAAACCACACAAGATCATTTTCCTTGAATTCCTTAGCTAATCATTTTGTATTGATATTACGTGTGTATCGCTCTTGACTTTTCCTAATGTGCTTGTGAACATCGTGAAGTATAGAAATGTGATCTTGAGCAATAGAATCAGCCATCGGAATGTCGGTTTGGGTGAGTGACATGGGAGTGGGAAGCTTTTTGCCATAAACAATTTCAAAAGGTGAACGACTAGTAGTGGTGTGTGTGGTATTATTGTAAGCAAATTGAAGCAATGGCAATTTTTCATCCTAGTTAGTGGGACTATCTAATGAATAACAATGCAATAAGTCAAGAATAGTACTATTTGTAGCCTCGCTTTGTCCATTACTTTCGGGATGAAATGCAGAGCTAAAATCTATTTTAGAACCAAAATTTTGAAATAAGGCGATCCAAATCTAACATCACGATCAAATACCATTGCTTTAGGAAATCCATGATGTGGGAAAATGCATTTAATGAATAATTTTGCAGCCTGAGTTGCAAACAATTTTTTTCTACATGGAATGAAATATGCATATTTACAACTATTGTCCAAATGATATCATTATGTGATGAAGTGATGGAAAGACCTCTGATAAAATCCATAGAAAATTGTTCCCATGGTTCGTTCAGAATGGGAAGTGGCATTAATAATCCAAATGGTTTACCATGATGACATTTTACATGCTAACATACAATGCATTGAGAAACATAATGTGCAATATCTTTTTCCATGTGTGGCCAAAAGAAGAAATCTTTGTAGGCAGAAATGGTGCTTTGTATACCTCTATGATCCATGTAAGATGGTTCATGCATTTCTTTGATGACAAAATCTTCAAAATTTTGGTTTATGCACAATCTATGTTGAAAATAAAGAAAACCATTATGAAATGTATAATGTTCATCAGATAAAGATGCACCATTGTTGAAGTCATGCCATGCACGTGAGAAATACAAATCATATGCATAAGTGGAAACCATTTCTTGAGAAGAATGAATTTGGATGGCAGAAATATTATGCAAAACAACAAAATGTGAAGGAAATCGACTAAGAGCATCAACTACAACATTAGCGTTACCAGGCTGATACTGGATCATGGGTTGGAAATTTTGAATGAATGATGCCCATTTAAGATGTCGATCAGAGATTAAGGGCTGATTAAATAAATGCTTAATAGCCTGTTGATCGGTTTTGATTAAGATCTCAGAGCCCATAAGATAGTGTTTCCAAATTTGCAAAGCCTGCACAATCGCCAACAATTCTTTATCATATGCACTATAATTATTCTCTAAGGGCTTAAGCTTCCTACTCTCAAATGCAATGGGATGATCATTTTGCATTAAATCATCACCTATTCTTGAACCAATAGCATCAGTAATAACATGAAGGGGTTGTGAAAAATCAGGTAACTGTAAAATAGGTGCATATGAAATTGCATGTTTTAGTTTTTCAAAGGATTGTTGTTGGGTAAGTGCCCATGCAAATTTTATTTTCTTTTTCAATAACAAGGTAAGAGGCAATGCTAAATAAGGAAAATTTCAAACAAACTTCCTATAGAAACTAGCCAACCCAAGAAAAGAACGAACATCATTGACTGATTGTGGTGTAGGCCATTCTACTATAACTTTAATCTTTTTTGGATCCACATGCACACCTTCACTTGAAATAATATCTCCTATATATTCTAGCTTACGTTGAAAGAAGTAACTCTTTTCAAGATTTGCGTAAAGTGGGTTCTCTCGAGTAAGTCCAAAGGGCATTACCATAAATTCATAATGGCCGGTTTGAGTTCTAAATGCGATCTTAAAAATATCACTCTGCGTCATATGAATCTGATGGTATCTTGATTTTAGATCAATTTTACTAAAGACATGAGCTCCTCGTAATTTATCTAAAAGATCATCTATTCGAGGAATAGGGTATCTATTCTTTCTTGTGATCGTGTTAAGGCCTCTATAATCTATGCATGTTTGATCAGTTTTATTCTTCTTCTCTACTAAGAGAACAGGTGCTCCAAATGGGGAAGAACTAGGCCTTATAAGTTCTTTTTGTAGTAGGTCTTTTACTTGGTCTTCTATTTCCTTTTGGTGTAGTGGGCCATGTCTATAAGGTGCTTTATGAGGAACTACCAGGGACTAAGTCTATGCTATGGTCAAAGGATCCTCAAGATGGTGGTAGTTCAGAGGGATACTAAGACATAAAACAATCCTTATAAGTAGTCATGAAAGGTTTATGTGCATCAAGAAGTGTATGAGTATAAGCATTGATGACATTGACAAAAACAATGCATGAATTGAATCCTTTCCTAAATGCACGTTTTACTTGAGTATGACTAATCAATGGAAATGGTTGGAACACAAAGTAATGATTTGACCTTTAAATTCAAAGTTAACGGTATGTGTATGGTAGTTAATGTGTGGGTTATAATGATGATGAAAAAGCATAACTAGTATATCGTAAGATTGCAAAGGTGCAATTAAAAATGTTCGTGAATCAACACATGGGCCTATGCTAATCGTAACATCTTGCACTTCTCATGTTACATACTAACGGTTACCTTGAAATGCAGCTTTTACTTTATACAAGGAAACATTTTTAATTTAAGTTCTTGTACTAATAGATGTGAAATGAAGTCATGTGAACTACCCTAGTCATATAAAATTTTAATGAGCTTGTTATTTATAGTACCCTACATGCAAAGTAGAGAATGAAGAGAGATATCATTACCCAAGGTACTTAAGTCCTTCTCCAATGATTCCTCTGTCCAAAGAGGAGGAATTTCTTCATTATGGGCCTCCATGTTATGTAATTGAGTTGTAGCTAGTTTCATGTTAAGAGGTCACAATCGGCACTTTGTTTTTGTATGTCCAGGTTTACCACAATTCCAACAGGTGATTCATGGTCGCTTCTGTTGGGCATCCATCACTGAAGTTTGTAGGGTAGGTGGTTTGGCAGGTTGGAGAGATGAAGCAACAGGTGCAGTTGAGTAGTTGGATTGTGGTGGACGATGAAAACTAGAGTAAGATGGGGCATTAATATTACATTTCATGGGAAGATTTGGTTTAACAAAAAGTGTTCATTGATGCAGTTGTTGTAGACGGATTGACTTGGTTATGGACCGGAATTCTTTCTCTGCATCATAGGCAAAAGATATAACCTTGTTGAGGGTTGTAGGTCATAGGGTGTGAAGCTTAGCTTGGATTCCCACCTCCAAACCATCTTCATATTTCTGCTACAAGCTATCCTCTCATACATCTTCAAGCATTCGAACCAATAATAAATTTTTCCAGAAGCACTCCATATAGGTAGTAACCATATCACCCTCCTTCCATTTAAGGGTCGTCCATGCACTCAAACATGTAAATGGTATTGAGGAGGAAGAAAAGAATCCTTCACTTTATCTTGGAAAGCCTTCCACGTTGTTGGACGCTCTGTACTGTGCCGCAGGACATTCCACCAGAGTTTAGCTTTTCCTACTAAATAGTTAGTCGCAAATTTGACTTTTTCACTTTTAGCATATGTTTCATCAGTATAAAAATCATCAAACTACGACAATCATGAAAGGAATAAAGGGCCATCCTTAGGGCCATCAAATCATAAAAACTGGTAATTCTTAATAGAAATCTTGGAATGCATGCAATTCGATTGGGTAGAGACAATAGCTTTGACCACCCTTGTAAGCTTATCTTCATCAGTTTGTATCTTCTCGAGTACCTCATCACGTTGTCGGATCTCATTTTGAGCACCTCAAAGCTCGTGCCACAGGAGCTCAAGCTATTGCTCGAGTGTTACCTCGGGTAGAGGTGACTCGCTGAAATCCTCCATGGTGTTTGTAGGGTCCATGAGGATGTAGATAACAAAACCCTCTTTGTAGATATGTAAACAATTTTTGAGATTGTTTGAGTTAAAATGTAAAAGGAAGGGTTGTTCTTGGCAATTCAAAAAGTAAGAAAGAGATGAAAGTTGTGTTAAATATAAGAAAAGAGAACTAGAGTGACAACAGAAAGAGATAGTGTAGTGGTAAAACAGTTCCCTTGTGTGAGTGAGGTTGTGGGTTCAAATCCTCCCACCTTGGTGAATATAAAACTCCTTATTGCCACTCATAAATTAAAATTGGTTCATGCATAGTCAATGGCTGCCAACAGTCGCCAAGGGAGCCTTGGGTGCCAAAGATGCCAAAGTAATGCCTTAGTTATGCCTAAGTTATATGCCTTAGTTATGCCTAAGTTATATGCCTTAGTCGACACTTAGTAAATGCCTTGGAATAAACATAGATGGTAAATGTAGGTGTAAACATAGGTGTAGACATAGGTGTAGACATAGGTGTAAACATAGGTACTAGTTCTGGAACTGGAACAAAAACAAAAACCAAAAACTGGAGCCGGAACCGAAAACAAAAATGGAAACAGAAACTGAAACAGAAACGAAAACGGAAACATAAATCGAAATTGGAATCGGATCGAGAACAGTGAAACAGATATCAATTGCCAAAACGAACAGAAACAGACCCCTCTATAGTGATGGGTGCAAGGCTCTAGTACCACTGTAATCAGGATCTTGCTCACACGCACACAGAGGTTACAGATGTAGAAAACACATAAAAAAATAGACATGCCAAGAGACGAGACAGAACGTCGTATTGGGTGCAATCTCCCCCATGCACTCAGTTTCGACAATCCACAGAGTGCATGTATTTATAGGAATTTTTTATTATGTTGAAATAGTGGTTACATGAGAGCGGCTTCAAAAAGCATGCATGAAAGTAAAAGTTGGTAACTTTTGTAGAAAGCCTTTGCTTTCAATATTAGAAATTGCGGTCTACAATGACCATTCTAACCACTACTTTTCTAACTGTTTCTAACAATAAAACCTTCTATGCACGTTTATTTACGAACTAAATTATAAGTCAGATTATTGATGTTTGCCCTAAAGTCGGATTATTGATGTCCACCCTTTCATGCCCTCACAAATCTTCAGCTGCTATATCAAACACACCGAAACACATTAATAACATTAATAAATTAACACTCCAACAATGCCTTGTTCAACACATTCCATAATTTATAACAGCAAGCAAAACAGAGAGCTTAGTAGAGAGGCTCGAGCCAATGTGACACACATGAGAGAGAGTAGAGAACTCGGAGTGTAAGTCCTACATATGAGAGAGGCAGTTGAGATAGTTCTGAGAGAGATGTTGATGGAAAGTTACTCATAGTAGGAGAAATTTCTATGGTTATGAGTAGAAGAAGGCCATACCATTCTATACACATCTTCTCTAATAGAAAACACATATTTTTGGAATAGAATAGTGTCAACTCTCTTTGTGTGAAGAAATCTAATTGTTTTCATAATTGTATGAATGTCAGTTACAATTACGAGTTTTTCGATGCATTCTTCTTGATTATATTAGAGTTAGTTTTGATGTATAGTGTAAAGGGTTCCTAAGTGATAGCTTACGATGAACTTATCATCCCTTACTATAGACAAACAAAATTTCTTTTGCAAACCAGAACGTGTACTCAAAAAGTTAAGTTCAACTATGAAGATATGCTAAGTTGATGAAGTTAAGTATTAGAATTTTTGTACAAGTGCAACTGCAGGAGGTAAAGCAGTAGGAAAACATCATATTTTGTGATTTCTAAGAATTTTTGACACTGGAAAGCCACCGCAACAAAACAATGAACGAGACTACAAATTACCAAAAAGTCATCAGAGAGAAACTATAAATCACTGGAGAGTCACCGTAAATGCACCGGAATGAAGTCAGAATAAATTGTAATTTTTTTCAAGGCTGAGTTTTAGTATTGGTGAGCTATTGGTGTTTATAGAGGTGTTCTAATATCACATTAGCTTGCTTCTTGTGGTGTTTCTATACACTGACAAGTGGTATCAAAGCAAAAGATAAATACCATTATCAGTGGTATCAAAGCCAAAACGTCCTTAAGAGTAAAAGGAGGTGTAGATACAAGAGGATTGAAGAAGGCTTCAGTGGAAGAGGTTGTTGATATATTTAGATGGTGATGTGTGTGAACACAGTAGGACTATTGTGGCACTTTTTTCCCTCTTTAGGAGTTTTTTCCCCCGGCTTGTATATATGCCTATTGCCGTAATGAGCTACTTAACTTTGTACATTCTAGTGGTAATACATTCAGTATTTTGTGTTGAGCTCCAAGCTTCTTCTTCTTCCTTATGTTGTTCACTTGCCTCTGCAGACGTCTAACTCCAAGAATTGGTATTAGCAGGTTGCCACTTCATCTAGGGCGTCGTCGACACCTCTCTGGTTGTAGTCTCAGAATTGCACGAATTTTGGTGAGCATACTCAAAGTCTTTCTAAGATCAAAACAGCTTTGCTGTCTGGTGTCGAAATCGCGATCTGAGCTCGTTTCAACCTCTGAATGCACTATCATAGTGCTTGTGTAGGCTATTTTGTCTTTTTGTGCCAAAGGTATATACTAGTTTTGGTTTGCCAATATAAGCATCTCAAAGTCTGCTACAGCTTTAGCAAAATTCATCTTGGCAATTATGTTCAGATTTTTTGAGATACAGTCAATTTTTTGCATCAAGGTATTTTAGTCACCGACCATGGCAAAAAGCACTGATGTATTTCATATGTTGGCTGTTGAGGATAAGTTGGATGGTACCAACTACTGGTTATGGGCTTATATGATGCGACATGTATTGGTTTCAAAAGGACTGTGGAACATCATGCAGGGTGTTGAAAAACGTCCTATCACACCTGCAATTGTTACAACTGTAGGTACTAAAGCTGATGCAGAAGGTGTCGAAGATGATGATATTATGCATATTCATATTCATGCTACGGTTTTTGTTGCACCTACTACACAGCAAATTCATTGGGATGGCAGAGATGCTCAAGCACATGCATTGATAGCTTTGTCTATCAAACATGCCACTATTCCTCACATTCGCTCTTGTAGAAAAGCTAAGGATGCTTGGATACATTTACCACATTGTACCAAGCTAGGAATGAGGCTCGTGTTGCTTACCTCCGGAAACAGTTGGAGAGTGAGCCAATGAATGAAGGTGATTCTATGGACAGTTTTCTAATAAAGATCAAAGACTTGAAGGAACAGTTGATTTCTGTTGATGAGGTTATACCAGATAGCTCACTTGAGCAGACTGTTATGAACAGTCTTCCTAATTCATATAAGAGTTTTGCTTCTATTCTTCGATTGATGATGAAAGGCAATCCAAATGCATTATCATTTGAGGAGTTAGTCTTTGTTCTATTGCAGGAGGATCAGTATAGGCAAAACAGGTCCATTATGTGTGTTGTAGATCAAGCTTTCCTGGCTAGTCAGAAGGCCAAAGGAAAATGGAGCTCTTCAATTAGTAAGCAAAAATCTGCTAATTCTGCACAATCAAAGAGGGAAGACAAAGATGAGAAAAAATTAGAAAAGCATAAATTGTTTTGCAAGTACTGTAAAGGAAATTATCATAACATAAAGAACTATCCAAAACTAGCTACTAAAGAGGAAAAGAAGAAAGAGGTTGGAATGGTTGTTGCAGAGGCATCTACACCAAAAATTGAGTCTCCTAATCTTGTGCAAGAAGAAGAATGGGTGTTTACTACTATTTGTAGTTTTGACCCATCTTCTCATGAGCAGTGCATGTAGTCAGTAGACTCAGATGTTTGGTACTTTGACAGTGGGGCGACCAAACATATTACCTCGCAGCGCAGTTTCTTCTCTTCACTCGAGCCTGCCCGTACAAGGAATACTCTTACATGCGCTAACAACTCCTCTTATCCTGTTATGGGAGTTGGTAAGATCATTTTGACTACTAGTGATGGTAGTTCTTTCACTTTGTCAGATGCTTTGTTTGTGCCAGGGATCAAGGAAAATCTCATATCAGTTTTTGCATTAGCCAAGATTGGCTTGGTTGTGAAATTTGTTGGTGACAGATATACAGTTCATGATCTGTCAAATGGTGACGTGATTATTTCTTTTGTCATTTTATGTCGTGGGTTGTATAAGCTCATAGACTATGAAAGATCTGCAAATGATTCGGCATGTGCAGTACATGATTCTTAGGCTATGTCAGATGCAAAGCTTTGGCATGCACGCTTTGGTCACCTTAATTTTGCTAGTTTGCTACACCTGTAGAAATCTGAAATGGTGTCCTCTTTGCCCAAACTTGAGGCACCTCGAAAACATGTTTGTGAAGGCTATATTTGGGGCAAAATGCAGCGTTCCTCCTTTCCAAAAGATGGTTCAATTCGGGCTACTCAAAAATTGTAGCTTGTACATAGTGATGTATGTCTTCCTATGCAGACTGGCTTGAGGCTGTCATGTGTGCAGCATATGTATTTAACAAGTGTCCCACTAAGGCGATGCAATCTATCACTCCATATGAGTCTTGGCATGATCGCAAGCCATCTGTTGCTCATCTGCGTGTTTTTGGTTGTTTGGAATATGCATTAGTGTCTGAACAACATCGCAGAAAATTGGATGATAAAGCAGTAAAATGTATTTTTGTTGGGTACAGTTATGAAGGTAAAGGCTATCGTCTGTATCATCCACAAACAAAACACATTTTGGTTAGCCGTGATCTTTTTTTTTGTGGAAGATGCTATTCAACCATTGCTTACATGTACTAAGGAGGCATATATTAGCTCCAAAGACATGTATGATACTTTGTTGCCTCTTTTTATAGGTGGACACTCTAGTGTTGGTCCTAATGAGGCAACTTTTGAGCCTTTGCAAATTTCATGTGATGATGCAAATCATCCCATTTCTTATGCAAATTTACATGATGCACTTGTTGATGAGAGAGCTAATATTGAGAGGGCAAAAACTATGCCAAAATGGCTGGTGCAGACTTTGCGTGACAACTCGAGATCCATTTGATGCTATTCTCTATCTGCAGGCTATTGGATGCTTCATTTACTTATGCATTACTCGGACAAATATTTAGTTTTTTGTCTCATAGATGAGCAGGTTTATGCATTGCCCAGGATTCAAGCATTGGCAAGCGGTTAAGCGCATCTCGGCTACTTGGGTTGTTTTATCCCAAGGGGGGATCACTACCGCTAGATTTGCATGCTTTTTCTGACTCTGATTGGGTTGGTTGATATGACACTCGTGTGTCCACTAGTGGCTTTTGCTTCATGCTTGTTAGCTCATGTATATCTTGGTTGAGCAAGAAGAAGTCTATTGTGGCCACTTCCAGTTGTGAGGTTGAGTATAGGGCAGCTTTCATAGTGATTGTTGAGTGTGTGTGGCTCAGATGCCTTATGGTTGATTTGGGTGTTGGTCAGTCTTCTACCACCACCATCTTCACTGATAGTTAGAGCACATTGGCAGTTGCGAGGAACCCTGTGTTCCATGCTCACACTAAGCACATTGAGGTGCATTATCATTATGTCAAGAAGAGGTTCTCTGCTGGGGAGATCAGCTTGGCATATGTGCCCACATAGGAGAACATTGCAAACCTTTTCATGAAGGCTCTATCTAGGGAGAAGTTTGAAGCTTTTCACAAAGGTTTGGGCTTACTTCCTTTTGTGGAGTGATTTCCACATAGCTTGGCACTTCCTTATACATGAGCGCCAGCTCCTTGTTCACCAAAACACTCCCAGGTGGGATTTGTTGATATATTTATGTAGTGATGTTTGTGAACACACGAGGACTGTCGGGGCACTTTTTTCCATCTTTACAAGGTTTTTTCCTCCGGCTTGTATATACGCCAAAGAAAAGCCAACACTTGAAGATGATAGCAGACCAAAGAAAGAAGAGTTAGAAGCCTTGAAGCTATGGCAGAAGAAACATGCAAGCACAGAGCTTACATATACAATACAATCACAAATCATTTGCTACCACACATCAGAGGTTTGGAAATAGCCAAAGATATTTGTAATGCATTGGAAGATCACTTCTGAAATACTATTAATGCTAGGAATGCTAGCTTATGGTTAGAGTTAACAACCTTCAAGAAGAAGCAAAGTCAAAGCATTAGTGATTATGTCACTAAGATAATGGACTTGGCAAACAGTCTTGGATCCATAGACAAAGACATTGAAGATCATAGGTTGATTGCACAACTACTTGCAGGTTTGAGAGGAGAGGAAGGTGGAAACCTTTTGTACTTTCTATTGAACTTTCGTTAAATGATTTTGTACTAGATCTAAACTAGTTACTTGGACAAATGCTTAGATTTAAGCAAGATTTGAAGTCAGATGGAGATAAAGAACATAGCAGTGTTATGTATGCAAAGAATAAGAAGAAAAGTGTTGAAGACAAAGCAATGGATGAAGAAGAATCGACTTACCAAGCAAATTATGCAAGAGGTAAAGGTAATGACAAGACATGTTGGATTTGTGTCTTGAGCAATTATCTAGCCTATGACTATTGGCACAATCAGCAAGGTTCAAATCAAGATCAAAACAATAATGGTAGAGGCCGAGGTGGAAGATTTCAAAGTTAGTCTCAAAAAGGAAGGCAAAATCAAAGAGGTGGCTATAATGGGAGTGGAGGAAGAAATTGGGGACAAAACCAATCCAACATCACCACCTACTACAACTATGCGAATGATAGACATAATGAGGACCATACAACATTGATGATGAATTCAATTAGCACATCAAAAAAGGTAGATCTCAAGGTATTCTATATTGACTCAAGTTGCTCTAATCATTTATTTGTCAGGTAATATAGAACTAATGTCAAAACTAGAGGAAAGCACTTCTAGACATACAATTCAAACAGATGATAACACGAAACACAATTTATGTTCAATTGGAAAGGTGAAGTGCAAGAAAGGTTCTAACCTATTAACTAATGTACTATATGTTCCCACAATACCTAAGAATCTGATTAGTGTGGGTCAAATAGTGGAGAAAAGATTTCAAGTCAGATTCACAAATGAATGAGTATTTGTAAAAGATTCGGACAACGCATACAAACAGATTTCTACGGTAAGAAAGAAGGTAGATCCTTTACTCTAAAAGTAAAAGGGAATGTTGGTCAAGCCTTAATTGCACATGGTGATGAAGTGATTACAAAATTAGATCTCTGGCATAAGAGGTTAGGTCATTTTAATGAAAAAGGAATCAAAATGATGGTGGCAAATTAGTCTGTATTAGGATTACCACATCTGTAAAGCCATGAGATGTTTTATAAATGTGAAGCATGCAAAATGGGAAAAGCACACATATTACCATTTCAAAAGAAAGGATTCAAGCATGATGGATTGCTAGAGCTCATCCATACATATGTATGGGGACAAACAAAGGAAGGATCAATCAATGGATCTAGGTATTATGTTCTATTCATTGATGATGCTACAAGATGGATAAGTCTTTATGTTTTGAAGGAAAGATCAGAAGTGTTTGGAGCCTTCAAACCTTTTCATGCATACTTAGAAAGAGTTACAGACCAGAAGCTCAAGAGGCTAAGGTCCGATGGAGGGGGAGAATAATTCTCCAAAGAATTCAATGATTATCTTTGGAATGCAGGAATCAAAAGAGAAATAACCTACAGATAGACACCTCAATAGAATGGGGTGGTAGAGAGGAGAAACAGAACTCTGGTTGAGTTTGCAAGATTTATGATAAAGGACAAGAATTGTCCAAATTATCTTTGGGTTGAAGCTATAAATACAACTACACATCTCGTGAATAGACTCCGGTGTACAGCTCTAAGTGGAATGACTCCTTACGAAGTATGGTGGGGTAAGAAACATATGTTGGATCATTGCAAGGTGTTTGGATCAATTGCCTATGCTTATGTACCATCACAACTTAGACATAAGCTCAAACCAAAGGCTGAAAAATATGTATTCATTGGATATGATGAAAAGAAGATGGCTTATAGGTTATGGAGTCCTCTAAACAAACAGTTTATGGTGTCTGGAAATGTGACATTTGATGAAGAAAAGAGTTGGTACACATATCAGGACTACAGTATTGAAGAATCTCAAGAAGAAGTAGGAAGACGTGAAGGTAGATGGAGATGAAGACCATATGCAAACAAGCACATCTAGAAGTGGATTATAAGGAAGACATGAAGATGCACTAGGTTTGATGAAGTGTATTCAGATGCACAAGAATGCAAACTGAGAAGGTCAACCCGATTGAGAAGACAACCAATAAGGTACTCATATGATACTTCTTATATGACTCAGAAAAATTATGCTTATATGGTCAAAGAAGGTGAAGAACCACCAAGCTATGATGAAACAAAAGGTGAGAGACAATGGGAAGAAGTAATGAAGGAAGAGTTCAATGCGCTTGAGGAGAACAAGACTTGGGAACTTGTTCCCAAACCAAATGGTAAGAAAGTGATTGGAAATAAATGGTTTTATAAAGTGAAGAAGCTTGCAGATTGAAGAGCAGCTCGATACAAAGCTAGACTGGTGGTCAAAGGCTATGCATAGATGCATGGTATAGATTACGATGAGACATTCAATCCTGTGGCAAAGATGTCAACTATAAGGACAATAATTGTTGTTGCAGCATCAAAAGGATGGACATTAAGTCAAGTGGAATGGATATATATCTGACGAAGTATACATGGAGCAACCTCAAGGTTTTTTCAACTACAGGTACCCGGATTATGTCTGAAGACTGAGGAGAGCACTTTATGGACTAAAACAAGCTCCAAGATCTTGGAACTATAGGCTTGTGAAGTATCTTAATGATCTTGGATACCAAATCTCAAAAGAAGATGCAAGTCTACTCATCAAGAGAACAGATGAAGGTATAATCTACATTTGCATTTATGTATATGACATCATAATTACAGGTACCTTAGTAAAAGAATTACAGAGGTAAAGAAGATACTTGAGAGAGAGTTCAAAATAAATGATCTAGGAAAATTATCGTATTTGCTTGGAATGGAAATCACTAATGTAGATCATGGTATATATATATATATATATATATATATATATATATATATATATATATATATATATATATATATATATATATATATATATATATATATATATATATATCACATGAAAGGTATCTTTTGAGCTTACTGAAGAATTTTAACATTGAGAACTATAGAGTAGCTTCTAGGCCACTTGAAGTCAATCAAAAACTCAGCAAATATCACGTACGACGGTATAAAGTTCAAAGACATGAGGAAGTATCAATTGCTAGTGGGAAGTTTAATTTATGCTATGCTAACAAGACCTGATCTAAGTTATGCAGTGGGAGTTCTTTCACAATTTATGCAATGTCCAAAAGATCAACATTGGACTACAGGTAAAAGAGGTTTCACATATATAAAAGGAACTATAAAGGAAGGATTATACTATCCTTTTACTTCAGATATAAAGCTGAAAGCATACAGTGACTCAGACTGAGTTGGAAGTCAAGATATCAGAAGATCAACGCATGGATACATGGCGTATGTTGGTGACAAGCTCGTAAGTTGGTTTTTGAAGAAGCAACATACAGTGGCTTTATCATCAACTGAAGCAAAATACCACTCTCAACATTCAACTCTAAATCAAGTGATGGTAGCACCAGAATGGAGTAAACTCTCTGTAGATTATCTTCATGATGGAATACTTCTAGAAGGTATTTCTCCAATGAGAAGAATGACACTTGAAAAAGAATGCAATCAATATTCTCTTATAGGAAATAAAATCTATGAAAGAGGAAAGATAACTTCTTGAGTTTGTGCATACATGGAAGAAAATACTTTCCAATTCATGAAATGGACCACTCAAGAGCTTTGGGTGGAAATTTCTCCCCTTGGCAAATAGCCAATCATATCCTTTTTGCTCAATTATGGTGGCCTACATTGCACATGGATGCAAGAAGCTACATTGAAAGGTATGACATATGTTAAAGAACTAAGTACCCTTTCGATAGAGACCAAATGCCACTCAGATCTATGATGAATGGGAGTGCATTTGTTAAGTGGGGAATCGACTTTGTTGAACCTGTTAGCCCTCCAGTAAAAGGCTCTCATGCTTAGTACATTATAGTGGCAACCGACTATTTGACAAAATGGATCCAGATTTAAGCTACAAGATGTTGCGATGCACATACCACAAACAACATTTTTGCTCAAAGAAATTTTCACTAGGTATGGCTTACCCATCATCAAGATATTCAATGATGCAGGAGCATATTATATTGATAATATTAAATTCCTATTACAAGAGTTTATAATAGTGTACAAGAAATCAATCCTTGTCATCCATAAGAAAATGGCAAAGCTGAGAGTAATAATAAAATTCTATGTACATTACTCACAAATCTAGTGAATAACAAGCATTTTGATTGGGACAAACTATTGCATCATGTAGTTTGGGCCTATAGAGTTGCATACAAAACAATGCTAGGAACAAACTCATTCAATCTAGTGTATTCGACAAAATGTTGTTTTACCCATATAATTTATTGTTCTTAAATTGCGAGTAGAAGAAACCTATGAGTGGAAAGATCAGGAGCTATCCAACCATGTAGATTTTCTTAGCAAGTACAAGGGACACGACTGACAACTGTGATAGTTATTTATGCTACCAAAAGAAGGCACAAAGCTTGCTATGTCATGCATATCAAGCACGAAGGCATACAAGAAGGATACTATATTTTAGTGTACACACTAAAACAACATGCCAAAAATAATCTTCAAAAGAAAGGCCATGGATCATTTTTTATAAATAAAATCTCCACTAGAGATGTCTAATTAGAAACCTTGGAGAGTGATATCTTGCCCAACTACATTAGTGGATGTCATGTCATGAGTATCTTGAGCCTTTGACAGATGAAATGTTGGCAACACTTCAAGTTGCAAAAGACAGAAAGGTCGAGGAAGATAGAATTAGGGAAGAATCATAGGAAGAAGCCAGACAAAGAATCCTTCAACATAAACAATTAATGCAAGGGCTTTTTGACCCTTTTCCTTCCAAGTCTACTATTCTAGTATTCACACTGAGAGTTATAGGTGAAAAGATATTGGAAGAGAATACATGGCTACATGCGATGCTAGGGTGAGATTTTGAGGAGAGAACAATGGAGCACATAAACTCAAGAACATGAAAGAGAGCTATTTGCATCAAATATGTTGCTTGTAGAAATTTTATTAATAATCATTGATGTGTAGACTGCACTATGTTTCTTGTAGAAATTATATTAATAACCACATTTTTCTAGCTTACGGTCATGTTGTTTAAATGTGTAGACCAATAATAAGTCACCAATTTTTAAGGTTTTTGCATGTGTTAAAGTAAGGCCTTTGTCTCTTTTTGGCTACGTATATCCTACTAGTGCTCATAATCTCATCCCTCCTAAATGTTCTAAATACAATATTCTTGATGATAGCTCGTGACCATTCCAATGGCACTCTTATGCTACTTTCAATCAAAGCATTAAAAATTCTAAGGATTAGCATAGCATTTCATCCAAACATCATCTGAAAGGGAGTGGCATTGAGTACCATTTTATAGGCCACTAGATAAGTCCAAACAACATGATGTAATTGTTTTTCCCAATCAAAATTTTTACTATCCAATAGACCTGTCAACACATTGCATAGGATCTTATTTGTACTTTTAGCATATCCATTTTCTTGAGGGTGATAAGAGGCTGAATTCTTGTGTTTTACCATGAACACTTGAAGTAGGTGCTCAATTACTTCATTCAAGAAATGTGTACCTTTATCATTGACTAACTCTATGTATGGGAAGCCCCTTTTGGTTAGTTAATCCATGGTAACTATGATAAATTATGCAGTTTTTTTCTCACAGGGGTACTGATAGGTCCTAGGAAGTCTATTCCCCACTATGAAAGTGCATGACCTCCCATCATGGTCCTAAATGGAATTTCATCTTTCCTAATAGGGTAGAGCCCTTTGATATGTTTCACATCTTTTCACATAGTATGGGCATCCATGTGAAGTGAAGACCACCAACTTCTTGAGAACAGAATAGCATTAATAACACAATCTAGTTCGAAGTGTCCACCTGTCACAATGTTGTGTATAGTTTCTAATTCTGAAATAATCATTCTTACGTATGCAAAGTCATAAATATCCATCTCTACAACATTTGTACATATTATCTCCTAATTTTGCACATTCGAAGAAGGAAGACAAAGATGAGAAGAAATCAGAAAAGCAAAAATTGTTTTGCAAGTACTGTAAAGGAAATGATCATATCATAAAGAACTGTCCTAAACTGGTTGCAAAAGATGCAAAGAAAAAAAAGGTTGGAATGGTTGTTGCACAAGCCCCTACTCCAAAAACAGAGTCTACTAACCTTGTGTAGGATGAAGAATGGGCGTTTACTATTGTTCGCAATTTTGGCCCATCTTCTCATGAGCAGTGCATGTCTGCAGTAGACTCAGATGTTTGGTACTTTGATATTGGGGCGACCAAACATATTACCTTTCAGCACAGTTTGTTCTCTTCACTCGCACCTACCCGTACAGGGAATACTGTCACATGTGCCAACAACTCCTCTTATCCTATCATGGGAGTTGGTAAGATCATTCAGACTACTGCTTATAGTAGTTCTTTCACTTTGTCATATGTTTTATTTGTTCCAGGGATCAAGAAGAATATGTTATCAATTTTTGCATTAGCCAAGTTTTTGTTGTGAAATTTGTTGATGACAGATGTACAGCTCATGATCTCTCAAATGGCGATGTTATTATTGCTTCTGGCATTTTATGTCATGGGCTGTATAAGCTCATAGACTATGAAAAATCATTCAATGATTTGGCATGTGCAGTACATGATTCTCAGGCTATGTTAGATGCAAAGCTTTGGCATGCACGCTTTGTTCATCTGAACTTTGCTAGTTTGCTACGCCTGCAGAAATTTGAAATGGTGTCCTCTTTGCCCAAACTTGAGGCACCCGGTAAACATGTATTTGAAGGTTGTATTTTGGGCAAAATGGAGTGTTCCTCATTTCCAAAAGATGGTTCAGTTTCGGCTACTCAGAAATTGCAGCTTGTTCATAGCGATGTCTGTGGTCCTATGCAGACACCCTCTTTTGGAAATTATCTTTACTTCGTGACTTTCATCGATGATTTTTCTAGGCATGCATGGATATATCCACTCAAAGCAAAGTTTGAAGTGTTTATGTGATTCAAACAATTTCTGGTTTTGGCTAAAAATGTGTGAGTGTAAAATGGGCACCCTTCATTTTGATTGAGGGGGGGAATATATGTCTTCTGATTTTAATGCATTTCTGGTTGAACGTGGGATAAAACACCAGTGTACAGTGCCGTATACACCTCAACAGAATGGAGTTGTTGAACGCAAGAGCAGGTCACTCATGGAGATGGCGAGGTGTATGGTCAAGAGTCACGACTTACCACATAGTTTCTGGCTTGAGGCTGTTATGTGTGCAACATATGTACTTAATAGGTGTCCCACTAAAGCACTACAGCCTATCACTCCATATGAGGCTTGGCATGATCACAAGCCATCTATTGCTCATCTGCATGTTTTTGGTTTTTTGCATATGCATTAGTGCCTGAACAACATCACATAAAATTGGATGATAAAGTAGTAAAATGTATTTTTCTTGGGTACAGTTCTGAAAGTAAAGGCTATCGTTTGTATCATCCATAAAATAAATGCATTCTGGCTAGCCATGATGTTGTTTTTGTGGAAGATGCTATTTAGCCATTCCTTTCATGTACTAAGGAGACATCTCTTATCTCCAAAGACACATATGATACTTTGCTTCCTCTTTTTACAAGTGGACAGTCTAGTGCTGGTCCTAATGAGGCAACTTCTCAGCCTTTGCATGTTTCATGTGATGATGCAGATCATTCCATTTCTGATGCAGATTTACATGATGCACTTGTTGATGAGAGAGCTGATATCGAGTAGGCAAAAACTATGCCAAAATGGTTGGTGTAGACTTTGTGTGACAGCAAATTAGATGCACCTCTATCATATCGTAATCGATCAGACTCTCATAGTGCCTCTTTTGCATCAAATTGCTATGTTGTGGCTGCCTCTAGTCTCTGTGATGAGACTGAACCTATTTTGTTTGATGAAGCACAA
The DNA here is from genome assembly GCA_020310875.1 of Ceratopteris richardii. Classification (NCBI taxonomy): domain Eukaryota; kingdom Viridiplantae; phylum Streptophyta; class Polypodiopsida; order Polypodiales; family Pteridaceae; genus Ceratopteris; species Ceratopteris richardii. The sequence goes on from CM035434.1 coordinate 73,372,956, forward strand.
AATTCTAAACATTGGATGGCTACAATGCAATCTGAATATGATGCTATAATGAAGAATGGTACTTGGTCTTTATGTGACTTGCCTCTTGGCAAGAAGGCCATTTGCACAAGGTGGGTATACAAGCTGAAGCGTAAACCTGATGGAACCATTGACATGTATAAGGCTAGGCTTGTTGCAAAGGGTTATGCACAGGAAAGAGGCATTGATTTTGATGAGACCTTTGCACCTACTTGTTGAATGACTACTATTCATAGCATCTATGCACTTGCAGCTCATCATGGTTGGAATGTACATCAGTTGGATATCAAAATAGCATTTATGAATGGTGACTTGCATGAAGAAGTGTATGTTTTTCAGCCCCGTGGCTTTGTGCAAAAAGGGCATGAGAACCAGGTTTGTAGGTTAAAGAAGGCATTATGTGGTTTAAAGCAAGCACCACGTGCTTGGTATGAAAAGATACATGCCTATCTAATTGCACATGGTTTTGAGAATAGTCCATCTGAAAGCACCTTATATGTTAAGTGTGCTAATGATGTACTTCTGATCATTGTGGTTTATGTTGATGACATGCTGCTCACTGGTCCTCATGAGAGGCATATTGCTGATTGTAAGGCTGATTTGCATGCCTCATTTGAGATGACTGATTTCGGGCATTTGCATCACTATTTGGGCATTCAGTTTATGCACATTGATGGTGGAATGGCTTTGTGTCAAACGAAATATATTGACACATTATTGCAACGTTTTGGCCTTGAAGACTGTAAACCTATTGCCACTCCTATGGAAACAGGTTTATGACTGAGTCTTCATGATGCTGGAGATGCATTTGATGTTATTCTCTATCAACAGGCTGTTGGATGCTTAATGTACTTATGCATAACTCGGCCAGATATTCAGTTTCTTGTCTCACAGATGAGCAGGCTTATGCATTGCCCAGGAGTCAAGCATTGGCAGGTGGTTAAGTGCATCTTTCGCTACTTGAGTCATACCCGGCTACTTCATTTGTTTTATCCCAAGGGGGGATCACTATCGCCATATTTTCATGCTTTTTCTGACTTTGATTGGGGTAGTTGCTATGACACTCCTATGTCCACTAGTGGTTTTTGCTTCATGTTTGGCAGTCAAGGTCACACTAGTTCATTTTGTGCTCCATTTTTCACTTATTCACACATATTTATCCTACTTAGTGATTTACATGTTAGTGGAATCCCATATGATTGTTGAAATTGGTGTACTTAAGAAACATGGGAAGTGGTAATTTCTTGTTTGTATCATGATTTTTGCAATGATTTGGAGTGGAAGGGTGCAATAAGGGGGAACAAAGTTCATTAAAGAATGAGGGGTGCATAGAGTGCATATTGCTATTGATAGAGGGCTAGAATCTAATGTGCGGGTGGAAGTTGAAGGGTTGTAACTTGTAGTCAAGTGCTATTTTCCCTCCAAGGAGAATAGAACACAAGGGGTTTTATTGTGCATAATAATAACCATGGAAGGTTGGGAATCTCTTCTTTTGTTGGTACTTAGGGTTTAAGATAATAATTGGAATAGCCAAGAAAGCATTGAAGGGGAGGCATGATTATTGTGTTGTTGTAGTGAGTTATTAGTATGCCTCTATAGCACTTAGTATAAGAACATGTACTCGGTTATGTGACAAAAGAGGTAAGAGGATGTTGAAGAATAACACCGAGGGTGGAGAAAGAACATAACCTAGATGCATTGGGGCTTGATTCAAGGTTGTTTTCTAGTTATAGCTTGTGAAGAGAAATAAGGAATAAGGATTGACATGGGGTGTTTTGGCATAACAATAGAAAATATCTGATAAACTAAAAACCTGGCACTAAGATGAAAAGGAAGAGAGATCAATGAAATTTTTTCCATACTTGCAACACACCTTGGGTAGGATTGATCACATTGATGTGTGAGAGAAGGATGAGGCCAACTACCAGAAGCACCTTTTATAAAATGATAGAAAGGTCACATAGAGAACAAGTATGATGCATCCAACCATCCAAGTATGTTGTGCCACACTAAGTGGGTAATGGGGGGTGTAAGACTATTGTTCTCTTTTGACCATGGAAATTGGCGATCATACTATTGAGTGCACACTCATACATTACTATGAAAAATTCCTTTCTGATGGCAGTCATGCATTGGGGTTTGAGCAATTGATTGTTAGTGGGTGCACATGCAACATGTTATAAGTTAATAATGGGTGGGTACATGAGTTATAGAAACACTATTGCATGTCTCTAACGCCTTCCAAAAGTCATGCCAATAGGTGCTCTGTGTCAAACCCCTCACAAAATTACCCTTTGGGTTACTTCACCCACATATATGACTGACCTTGCATAATTATAGGCATAAATGAGAGACCCTCTTATAGACATAGACACAAATATCTAAGTCCCATATGGAATCAGAACCTCGGGTGCAAGTAAGCTAAGGTCAAGTGGAGTCTGTCACTCTTCATTAGAAAGGAGGAAATTTACTTAATTTCCATTGATAACCATACAAAAAATCCCATGGAGAAAACCCTTAAGATCGGGACTTTCCACATTAAGGGGAGAGGGACTTCAATATATGCCCGTAATAGTAGCTTGAATTAGGTTCTACTATAGATTATCTCTAAGAGTTGGCTCTACTCCTTTTTTTCTTAGACTTTTCTCTAGATTCTTGTGAGGAGTGATGGACAATATGCAAAGATGAGAGGGTCTTGACAAAAACTTGCTCCGAACCAGGCTATGTTTCTCTTGGGATCTTTGGTAGACTTGTTAAGCTTTCAATATATGCAATAATACCACTATGGTACCTTGGAACACGAATCTGGAAAGTCTATGTCAAAGCAAACAATTTATGTGTATTTCTCATGTAGAGAAAACCTTCCATTTATGGAAGAAGACACATAGAGATTTACTCAACGCTCACAACACGGTAGGGATTGACCTCATAAATTTTGCACACATTCAATTTAAATGATGAGTGAACTATTACAAGTTATTTCATGAATTAAGGACTATAGTGAGAGTAATAAGTATAAGAAGTCAGGGGGTTGATCCCAACTTTTCAGGATGATGAAGATGCACAAACACAATCACTGAGATTTGTTCATATCTTAGTGCACACATCTCTGATTACTATAAAATTTGTAGGCATACTCAAAAGAGTCCTACTTCCATAATTTAATCAATAAAAAAGACAATGAGACCATATACATGTTGTAATGACTCAGAGAAGTTTATAGACTTAGAGAAATGTATTGCAACACTAAACAATGAGCAATGTAGATGATGAAACCTGATGTAAATGTGTTGCTAAGTAAAGTATGATACATAGAGATGTGGAGGACTCCAGGGCTTCAAATTAAGCAAAATACTCACTCCAATTAGTGTGATAAATTACTTTATTCCTCATGACTAAGTGGACAATGTATATATACACTTTTTCAAAAGTAACCATTGGTTGGATCTACCTAATATTCTTCCATCATTTTAGGAGTTACATTTGAATTTTGAATTCAAATAAGGGCCTGGGATTTGGATCTAAATATATCCAAGAGATTCTGTCCTAACTTAATCTTTATTTTAGGAGAAATTAAGAACTTAAAAAACCTTAGAAGCATTCAAATAATACATGTGTATACATAAGGCTTTAACTCAAAAGTTTAGTGAAGTCCAATACTTATGGGAAAGAAATTAGGCATTCCATATGCACCAACAACTCCTTTGTCCAATCATGGATTTGAACCTACTGATCTTCACTTGTTTGAATCAACTCCGATCGCAACAAGAAGTTAGATGAACCTCGCAACTTATTTGCATAAATTTTGTGAGACAAATAGAGAACCTCTATGACTTGAAATAGCTATAACTCCTGAATTATAGAACTTTTTTAAAACGGTTTTAGATGGAAATACAAGATGTCTTTAGTATTAAAGAATGTACGTGTATAAGAGACATTTCCAACAGGTGTTAGAGATAAACACTCCCTGTTGTAGAGATCATAAATCATTGAATATAACTCCAATGAAGATAAAATTTTGAGCCAAATATAGAAAAAATAAGAAATTCCAAAGACATATAAAAGTGCAAGATTAGGTTTAGTAATCGAGGAGAAATATAGGTGCAAAGAAGGTAGAAATTGTATACAATATCTTGACAATTTCCAACATCATGCACTATTTTGATCATAGAGCAAAATTGGTTGAGACAGATGAGATGAAACTTCACAAATATTGTATGCACAGTCCAAAAAACCTTCTCTAAGTAAAAAAAAAACTCAATTTGGATAAATACATAATGAGAACAAACCAAAAGAACTTGGTAGAATTTCATAGAGAGTGCTAGTTGGAGACATGTAGGAGATAGAAATCTCTTCCAAAATGAGTTTTATTGAGTAGAAAACTCATCTAAAAAGATTGTGCAAAATTCCTCATGCCTTGAGCCAAAGTTTCATGCTTTTTTTGTGCAGAAACCAGGCTTAAATCCAAATTCATGAGTGTCTAACTATGTCTTTACATGCATCCTAAAAATAGCTTGATGTTTGCTTTTAAAAACTTTTCCTACTTTAGGTGTGTTTGACTTGGAGGTCTAGAGAAGCACATGAAAAAAACAAGGAATAAGAAGACTCTTGGAGCACAACACAATACAGAATGTATTACCAAGCGAGTGTACAAAGATAAGTGACATGTTAGGGCTATAGGTGTATATACAAGCCGAGGGAACAACCTCCTAAAGAGGGAAAAAAGTGTGCTAGCAGTCTTAAGTGTGTTCATGCATGTCACTACCAAAAGCATATCAACAAAGCCCCTTGGGAGTGATGTGGTGAACAAGGATTTGGAATATCCATGACCTCCAATTCTGTACCAACTTCATAAAAAAATGCATGATCCTAAGTAGCACTCACATAACGTAGAGTGCATCTGAGAGCATCTAAATGTGGTTTCTTGGGGACCTAAATACTTTCAAGTCCAATAGTGTAGCTTAGATTAGGCCTTTTAATTGTGAGATATATTTCCCATAATTTTCTTGTAGATAGTAGCGCTTTCCAATGCTTCACTTGATGTAGTATCAAACTTCAAATTCTAATCTAACAGTTCGAATTCCTACATAAGGAGTTGCTTTACTTCTTTAATGCTTTCTTCATTATCACCACCTACAATCAAGTCATCAACATAAATAGCCAATATAATGATGCCATCATTGTGTATAATGAGTGATCTGTATCACACATAGAAAATCCAATGATGGCTAAATAATCAACAACCCTTGCATGCCAAGCACGAGGGGATTTTTTTAAGACCATATGAAGCCTTTGGCAACCTGCAAACATATTCTGGATGCTTTGAATCCTCATATCCTTGTGGCTCGTCCACGTATAATTCTTCTTGCAACTCACTATGTAAGAAGGAATTCTTCACATCCATCTGATGCAAAAGCCATCCTTTTGTTATAGCCAATACAACAAGTGCTTTGATAGTATCCATTTTAGCTACTAGGGCTAAATGTTTCTTCATAATCAATGTCATATGTCTATGCATATCCTTTTGCTACCAATTGTGCTTTGTACTTGCTTATGCTACCATCAACACTATGCTTCACCTTGTAAACCCACTTGTAGTCTATGGATCTCTTTCCTTGTAGCAATGGAACCAACTTCCATGTTTCATTTCCATAAAGTACAACCATATCCTCATCCATAGCTTTCTCCCAATATGCATTTCCAATTGCATCTTCCAAACAAGAAGGTTCAGCATCTTGTATTACCTTGGTCATGTAGGCACAATGACGATTCATAAGCTGTCAAACATCAATCGTTACATTGAATTATGCATCCTCCCAGATCTTCCTAGTCCTCGACCACTTCCTCTTGTATCATCTCCATGTGCCTTTCTTACTACCAGAGTCTTCACATAGGGCAATCCAAGTTCCTCATCAAGACTATTACCTGAACTGCTTGAATATCCATCAATGTCTTCAAAACCTATAGATATTTTACTAAACAACCTTTATTGTCATTACCTGAATCATTTCTTTGGAAAATTATGCGGCCTCTTTGGCTCCCACTACCTCGAAATTGTCCTCTACCTCCTACATGATTCTATTGTTGACCTTGGTCTTGGTTACTATTTCCTCTTCCCCTTCCGAAGCCTCTACCTCTGTCTCTACCTTTGCCCCTTCCTCTGCTAGAGTAGAATACTTGCTCATAACTAGGTTTTCCTTGGGAGTTCGAGTCCTCACCAAGATTCTTTTCTTCAATAATAAGCATGGACACTAGATCAACAACATTCAAAATATTTTCCCTAGTCTGAATAGAAGTTTTGAATTGCTTATATGCAGCTCCTAAACCATGAAGGCACATTTCCAACTTCTCATCATCATCATCTACATTCATGCCAATAGATGCAAATGACTCACATATGCTTTTGATTTTCAGGGTGTAGTCACTTACCGACATGACCTTTTTCTTTAGTGCATGCAGTTCATTCTGGAGTTGAAATTTTCATGCCTTTGTATCGGCCTCATACAATGGACCAAACTATTCCAAGACTCTTTCAAAGTCTTGACATCATGTATGTGCCCAATCATGCTATCTTGTATGCTAATAGATAGCCAATACATTACCTTTCGTGCTTCTTGATTCCATTCTTCATATGCTCTTAACTATTCTTCAGTCTGACTCCTCTCTGGTAACTACAAAGCATTTTCATTATGTCCTTTGATGTACTTCCATCTTGGAACAAAGTCCAACTTTGGGAATGTAGACTTTGAATAGCTTGATCTCAAGGATGTGGACCTCAAGTTAGAGGAAGAAGAAGAAGATGGCAAACAACAATACCAACAGGAAGAAGAGCAACATGAAGAACAACATCAAGAACAAGAAGAATAAGAAGAGGATGAAGAGGGGGAAGATGAAGAAGAGAAAGGTGCCCCTACATACAGTATGTAGCGCAAAAGATTACACAACACCATAATGAGCATGTGAGAAAGAGGTTGACTATCATTCAACACCAATCAGCTATTAATGAATCAAATATTGCAAGAAGAAGGCATCAATCCACAATTCATCAAGTTTCTCAGCCTATTAGCAGAGACATGCAAAACTATTGAAACTATTAACACTATTCTGCAAAGACCTCAACCTCAATATGATCAAAGGCAAATCAATATGAGGCCAAGATCAGGAAAGAACATTCAAATACTCACAATTTGAAGCTACTACAACCCAGGAAGCAACATCGATGGCTAGGATCAATCTCATAGTAGAAAATTTTGTAGAAACCTCACTGATTTCACTTCAACACCCTCCATCCCCACCTAGAACCCAAGAAATCCACACTACAACCACCTCCATTGAAATCACCCAAGTACAGTAGCATATTTTCCATATTCCATCCCATTGACCACCACATATCGATGTAACCATAACCACAATGTTGATGTGTGAAACATCACAAGAAATGAATTAATGTGACACTAGAACACCTCTATGGTCACCATTAACTCATTGCCACTCCAAACGTTGAGAAATGATAGTCTAAACTGAGAACTTTGCTTCTACAGAAATTCCTAGTCACTAAAATGACATACCTTCAGTGTTTTGCCAATTTCTCTTAGCACAAATATTGTTTCACAAAGATCTTTTAGTGAGTGAAAGTAAAAGAGAAGAGCTTTCCAATAAGCTATTATTTGCAAGAAACGGATCTCTAGAACTCAAGTTATGGCCTTCACAAGATCACCCTGTATGACTTTCCAAAACTGGAAATTTTGCCTCTTTTAGTAATTTTGAGTGTCTAAAAATGAAAATTCGATGCCTAGCATCGAGTTGCAACCAAAAGTCGATGCCAGCCATCGACTTTGAGCTTTTTTAGCCACTTTTTCAGCACCAAAATTACCCTATGAACACAAGACATGAGCAAGACCACTTTTATGTGGGAAGTCGATTCCAGGCATCGACTTTATGCTGAAACTCGATGCCAGGCATCAAGTTGCTCCACAAACCTCATGTTTTTAAGAAGTTCTAGCAGTACATAACACTCAGAGAATAAAACAAGGACTTATCAACACAAACTCGATGCCAGGCATCGACTTGCTTGGAAAACTTCAACTTTTGAAATCATTTCACACAAGACAAACTTTGGAGATGGAAGAAGAAGACTTATACACAGAAGTTTAATAAACTCTTTCCATAACTATGAAACCTCACAAATGCACAGGTGCTTTTTTCACACAGACGAGCCCGACTATTCTCAGTCATACAAAATGAGTACTAACTCACTTTCTCATTGTCTTCCTCATCGCGTCAGTTGATACAAACTAACTTATATAGATTTTCTTATTCTCGTGAATTTTTTAAAAACTTCTAGAACTATAGTGAACTAACTTTACAAATATAATACACTTGTGAATTTGTCCCTTCACATAGGCATGTGGTTTTTTTTTGAAGCTTTGACCTTCAAATATATGTCCAATTAGTGATTGTTTCTCCAACACACAACATAATAATAACCTCCACACCCTCTTTTAGTTTCCATGCCCCTCTTTCCTATGTACATTTATTCTCCTCCATTCTTAATGCATTATATACTATCTCCTCTGTACCACTTGAACACACCCTAGGTCACCCACACTCTTTTAATTTCCATGCCCCTCTTTCCTATGTACATTTATTCTCCTCCATTCTTAATGCATTATATACTATCTCCTCTCTACCACTTGAACACACCCTAGATCACCCACCAAAACACCTTGTCCAAGGTTATCCTTCCTCAACTACCACCTTTTTAGAAATCCCTACAACACAACCCACCTATACAACTTTTCCTTCAACCACCTATCCATCCTCATTTCCCTTCATGTTCCAATTGTTGGAGTTAGATGTCTGCGGAAGCATGTGAACAACACAAGGAAGAAGAAGAAGAAGCTTGGAGCACAACACACAATACAGAATGTATCACACTAGAATGTACAAAGATAAGTAGCCCGTTAGGGCAATAGGCGTATATACAAGCTAGGGGAAAAAAACCTCCTAAAGAGGAAAAAAAGTGCCCCGATGGTCCTAAAGTGTTCACACATATCATTACCTAAATATATCGACAAATCCCCCTGGGAGTGATGCAGTGAACAAGGAGTTAGCACTCATCTATAAGGAAGTGCCAAGTTATGTGGAATCAATCCAGAAAAGGAAGTAAGCCCAAACCTTTGCGGAAAGCTTCAAATTTCTCCCTAGGCAGAGCCTTCGTCAAAAGGTCTACAATGTTCTCCTGTGTGGCCACATATGCCAAGCTGATCTCCCCAACAGAGAACCTCTCCCTAACATAATGATAATGCATCTCAGTGTGCTTAGTGTGAGCATGGAACATAGGGTTCCTCACAACTTCCAATACGCTCTAACTGTCAGTGAAGCTGGTGGTGGCAAAAGACTGACTAACACCCAAATTAGCCATAAGGCATCTGAGCCACACACACTCAACCATCACTGTGAAAGATGCCCTATACTCAGCCTCACAACCGGAAGTGGCCAGAGTAGGCTGCTTCTTGCTCAACCAAGATATCCATGAGCTACCAAGCATGAAGCAAAAACCACTAGTGGACACATGAGTGTCATAGCAATTAGCCCAGTGAGAGTCAAAAAAAGCATGCAAATCTGGCGATAGTGATCCCCCCTTGGGATAAAACAACCCAAGTAGCCGTGTACCACTCAAGTAGCGAAAGATGCGCTTAACTGCCTACCAATGCTTGACACCTAGGAAATGCATAAACCTGCACATCTGTGAGATAGCAAACTGAATATCTGGCCAAGTAATGCATAAGTAAATCAAGCATCCAATAGCATGCTGATAGAGAACAACATTGAATGCATCTCTAGCATCATGAAGACTCAATCGTAAACCTGTCTCCATAGGAGTGGCAATAGGTTTACAGTCTTCAAGGCCAAAATGTTGCAATAATGTGTCAATATATTTTGTTTGACACAAAGCCATTCCACCGTCAACTTGCATAAACTGAATGCCCAAATAGTGATGCAAATGCCCCATATTAGACATCTCAAATGAGGCATGCAAATCAGCCTTAAAATCAGCAATATGCATGTCATGAGGACCAGTGAGCAGCATATCCTCAACATACACCACAATGATCAGAAGCACATCATTAGCATGCTTAACATATAAGGTGCTTTCAGTTGGACTGATCTCAAAACCATGTGCAATCAAATAGGCATGTACCTTTTCAAACCAAGCACGTGGTGCTTGCTTTAAACCATATAATGCCTTCTTTAACCTGCACACCTCGTCTTCCCTTTCTGCACAAAGCCACGGGGCTGAAAAACATACACTTCTTCATGCAAGTCACCATTCAAAAATGTTGTTTTAATATCCAAGTGATGTACATTCCAACCATGATGAGCTGCAAGTGCAGAGATGCTCAAAACAATTGTCATTTGGCATGTAGGTGCAAAGGTCTCATCAAAATCAATGCCTCTTTCCTTCGCATAACCCTTTGCAACAAGCCTAGCCTGGTACCTGTCAACTATTCCATTAGGCTTATGCTTCAACTTGTATACCCACTTTGTGCCAATGGCCTTCTTGCTACGAAGCAAGTCACATAAAGACCAAGTATCATTCTTCATTATAGCATCATATTCAAATTGCATAGCAACCATCCAATTTTCTGAATTTTGTGCTTCTTCAAATGAAACATGCTCAATCTCATCATAGAGACTAGACGCAGCCATAGCATAGCAATCTGATGCAAAAGAGGCACTATGAGAGCCTAATCGAGTACGATATGACAGAGGTGCATCTATTTTTTTGTCATGCAAAGTCTGCACTAGCCATTTTGGCATAGTTTTTGCCTCCTCAATATCAGCTCTCTCATCAACAAGTGCATCATGTAAATCTGCGTCAGAAATGAATGATCTACATCATCATATGAAACTTGCAAAGGCTAAGAAGTTGCCTCATTAGGACCATCACTAGACTATCCACCTGTAAAAAGAGGCAGCAAAGTATCATACATGGCTTTGGAGCTAACATATGTCTCCTTAATACATGAAAGTAAAGGCTGAATAGCATCTTCCACAAAAACAACATCACAGCTAACCAGAATGCATTTAGTCTGTGGGTGATTCAGATGATAACCTTTGGCTTTCAAAACTGTAACCAACAAAAATACATTTTACTGCTTTATCATCCAATTTTTTGTGATGTTATTCAGGCACTAATGCATATGCCAAACAACCAAAAACATGTAGATGAGCAACATATGGCTTGCGACCATGCCAAGCCTCATATGGAGTGATAGACTACAATGCTTTAGTGGGACACCTCTTAAGTACATATGTTGCACACATGACAGCCTCAAGTGAGAGGAGTTGTTTGCGCATGTAAGAGTATTCCCTGTAGGGGCAGGCTCGAGTGAAGAGAAGAAACTGCATTACGAGGTAATATGTTTGGTCACCCCACTATCAAAGTACCAAACATCTGAGTCTGCTATAGACATGCACTGCTCATGAGAAGATTGGTCAAAACGACAAACAATATTATACGCTCATGCTTCATCCTGCACAAGATTAGCCGACTTTGTTTTCAGTGTAGAGGCCTCTACAACAACCATTCCAGCCTCTTTCTTCTTTGCCCTTTAGTAGTGAGTTTTGGACAACTCTTTATGACATGATCATTTTCTTTACAATATTTCTTCTCATAGTTGTCTTCCTTCTTCGAATGTGCAACATTTGTAGATTTCTGCTTACTAGTAGAAGAGCTCCATTTTCCTTTGCCCTTCTGACTAGCCAGGAAAGCTTGATCTGCAACACGCATAATAGGCATGTTCTACCTAGAATGGTCTTCGTGCAACAAAACAGAAACTAACTCTTCAAATTTTAAGGCATTTGGATTGCCTTTCATCATCAAACAAAGAGTAGAAGCAAAACTTTGATATGAGTTGGGAAGACAATTTAGAACAGTCTGCACAAGTGAACAATCAGGAAGGACTTCATCTACAAAAATCAATTGTTCCTTCAAATCCTTGATCTTTGTTAGAAAAATGTCCATAGAATCACCTTCTTTCATGTGTTGATTGTCCAATTGTTTTCACAGGTAAGCAACAGGAGCCTCATTCCTAGCCTGGTACAATGTGATAAGTGCATCCCAAGCATCCTTGGCTATTCTACAAGAGCGAATGTGAGGAATAATAGCATGTTTGACAGACAAAGATATCAATGCATGTGCCTAGGCATCTTTTCCATCCCAACAAATTTGCTCTATAGTAGGTGCGGCAGAAATCGTAGCACGAACAGGAATATGCAGAAAATTATCATCTTCGACACTTTCTACGTCAGCTTCAATACTTGCAGTTGTAACAATTGCAGGTGTGATAAGATGTTTTTCAACACCCTGCACAGTGTTCCACAGTCCTTTTGCAACCAATACATGTCATATCATATAAGCCCATAACGGGTAGTTGGTACCATCCAACTTATCCTCAACAACCAACATACGGAATACATCACTGCTTTCAGCCATGGCAGGTGACTAAAATACCTTGATGCAAAAAATTGACTGTATCTCAAAAAGTTGAACACAACTGCCCAAACAAATTCTACTAAACCTATAGCAGACTTCAAAATGCTTATACTGACAAACCAAAACTGGTAAAGATGAAATAGCTTACACAAGCACTGTGATAGTGTGTTCGAAGGCCGAAACGAGCTCATGTCGCGATTTCGGCACCACAGAGCGAAAATGTTTTGATCTCTGAAACACCCTGAGTATGCTCACCAAAATTCGTGTGATTCTGAGACTGCAATTAGAGAGGTGTTGACGACACCCTAGATGAAGCGCCGACTTGCTCTGATACTAATTGTTGGAGTTAGATGTCTACGAAAGCACATGAACAACACAAGGAAGAAGAAGAAGCTTGGAGCACAACACACAATACAAAATGTATTACCACTAGAATGTACAAAGATAAGTAGCCCGTTAGGAAAATAGGCATATATACAAGCCGGGGGAAAAAAACCTCCTAAGGAGGGAAAAAAGTGCCCCGACGGTCCTAGAGTGTTCACACACATCACCACCTAAATATATCAACACCAACCTCCACCACCGTCAACCACACTCTCTGCATGGGCATCCATCCTGCAAGCTACTTTTAGACTACTCGCCCAATCAACCTCTTGGTTGATCACCTCAGCTCAATTCCCTCAACCATTTGTCTCATCTTCGCTATTGACTAACACCACTAGCACTGCACCTATCGTTCCTCTATGCAAGGTAGCACCATCACACACAACCACGTCCAAACCCATGGACATATCACCACCTACTACACCTCCCCAACTGCCCACACTCCCACCTTCTCCCGTTCCCCCTCCAATGACATCATTGACACTCAAAGATCCATCATCCACAACATCCACTACTCCCCTCCCCATTTCCTAGTCCCCTGCATTTACACCTATACAAACTGCATCCATAAATGTAAATGTTGCTTTTAACACCATGCTTCAATGTGTGACTCAAGGACGACAAGAGTGTCAACACTTGGAAGAGATAAATGAAGCACTCACTATAGAGTCCACCTGACTACAAGAAAGGGTTATAGATCTAGAAACGAGCAACAAAATCTTATATGAACAATACAACATTTTACAAGTGGCACACAATGAGTTGGACACCAAACTTCATAATATGGATGAGGAGGCAGTGAAAGAGATTGAAGACATCTTACATGCAAAAATAGAGAAAGAGATTGAAGACCTCTTACATGCAAAAATAGAGGGGAACACAAGGCTCCAACACAATATGGGTTTTTTGCATAGACATATGTCAATGGTTTTGAAGGAAAATAAGTGTCTCCAACAATAGAACCAAGACAATCTACAGGTAGCCATGGAGACTACACCAGATGCACACATCAGTCCCTCAAAATTCCAAGCAGTGCCATTAGAGACAATCGGCAACCCCCTAGAGGAACATGCCAAATTTCTCAACTCATATGATCGGTTACAAGAGGAGATCAACCAATTATGTAGTTAGCAACCTCCTACCATCACACAAGTTTTCGAGGCTATTCCTATCGGTGAAGTGCGAGAAGAGGTTGATGCCTTACAAAAGAAAATCATGGAACTACAAACCAAGCTATTGTAGTACAAGAGGCCACCCTCACCACAAGAGGTGTTTAAACCCGAAGAGTTAGTGGAGATCCTAGTTGAAGAAACATTCGAAGATTTATATGAACCCCAACGAATCCCGAGCAGTCTTGTCATTGAGGAAGGCTAAGAGATGTATGAATCACCCATACCCCACTGGCTTAAAGCAGTCAAAGATATTAGACGTACCCACGATGACCCAATGACCGTTCGGATACAATCAATGTCCAAACTGGAAGAAAGAGTACTCAAGTCAGAATACTTTCAAAATTTGTCCCACCGATGCTTGATCACAACTTTCTATTGCAATATATTCCCTATTTTGTGCTATTGACCGATTATAATGTAGAGATCAAGAGAGTGGTAGGCAAGGAGCCCACATTTCCCACCCAACCAGGCGATGTCCCATAGAGGGCTCAACGGGGCACAATCTTCCAACCGAATCAGCAAGCACATTTGCTAGAAAATTATCCAGAGATGAGGAGAACATGGTCTACTACACCACTGTACATAAATTATAATCCATGTTATGGCCTAGTCGCTCACAGAATCCCATGGCCAACATTTGCAGTAAAGGTCAGAAATAGTTCTAGGTGTTCAGATTGGTTGAACTACCCATACTTCTCTCCACCCTGTGGACCTCCCACCATAGCCTACATGGTATCAACCATTCACCATTGGACCATCCCCTCGACTGAAGAACGTGCCTGATGTAGCCGCTAAGACGTGCATGAAAATCTTTGAGCTCATGACAATATTTTTAAAACATTTTGCTACGTTAAATCTCCATATATCTTGGCACCGTGATTTAAGGAATTTTGATTTGGTATATCTTGACTCATGACTATACATTTTGCAACATTAAATTTCCATATATTTCGATAAAAATTTTCATTCGGTATATGATATGAGCAAAACACCTTTTGTGAACACTGTATGCACTTGGCACATGTGCATTAAGTATTTACCCACGTGCTACAATCAAACTTTTGAAGAGATGTTTTACATGGGCTTATGGGAATACCACTTAGAGATATTTTTGGCACAACCTACACATGTGCTACACCTCTTCGTGGTTGAACATGACATACATGGTGAACACTTATGTATGCCACATCCAGATGTTCTAGGCCATGTGGATTGGGATTGCTTAATGATCTACTTCACGTGGGGACTTAGACTCAAGGAGCATGAGTTAGCCACTCATGTAGTCCAGCATTACACCGAACACCACCCACAAAAAGGGTCTATCAAGGATGACAAATGCAAAAGAGGGGTGGGTGTTAGCAGTCAAGGCAAATTAACATGTCAAGGGAGCATGAAGAAAGGTAGCAAACAAGGAAGTCAACGAAGACATGGTGAGTAGGCCAATCATTTTTTCCAGATCATGCATACAACAAACAATGATTTTTATCACTTCACTTCATTGTAATTATGTTTCTAGTAGATAAGACTCCAATTTATTCATGGCAAGGAGTTCTCAAGCTTGAGAAGGAGTAGAAAAACCTATGTATAAAATTTCATAATTTTTTGAGTGCATTTGAGCCTCCAAATGAGCTAGGGAACCTAATTTTTAATTAGGTTGAACACTTGGTGTGAACAAGGCCACAATTAGTAAATAAACTATAAAAGGATCTAGATAGCTCGTTTTTTAAGTTAGCTAGTTGGAGATTGAACTTATTCTAGAGCATTTTATACCTTTTTTGAGTTTTCTAATAGAAGATTCCATTGTTCTCTCTCTCTTTGTATTGCTTTCTATGTGTGTGTGTATGTGTGTGAATGTTGGTGTGCTTCTCATTCATGCACTTGTGCATTTCACTTGCTCATGGTTGCCATACTACCCCGTCTCCGTGGATTGACAATTATGAGATAGATTTCCTCACGTTGGTGCTTACCATTGTGCTATAATGACAATGTACTAATGTGATATGTAATGCATATGTATGCACATGTGATGGTGCTTATGTATGCATCATTGTTATGTATGTGTCATGTATATGTATGTTCTAATTTGCCATATATGTAGACATAATGTTTGCTTTTATCGTTGCATGTGCTAATTCTTCTTTATTTGCAAGAAAATGATAGTCTAAAGAAATGTCTTCATTTTGTGCATGAGTGTGTGCAATGTTAATATATGAATTTTTATCTACATCACACACATTTAAGGATCAAGAGATAGTGCAAATGTGGTTACACTTCATATGAAGCATGACACGAGCCATAACTATTAGAAAAATTACAAATCGTAGAAATAGTCATAGGCATAAGTGAGCATGGGCCTACCCACATCCACAAGGTTTTCTTTGAGACTCTCTCTTGAGTACCTATAATGATAATATGTTCAAGAGGCATCTTAGAGTGTCCAGAGAAAAGAGAAACATTTCACTATCTTTGCGGAAAACTTGCACCATTTCTCAAGAAAAAATCAAGAGAATTACAAGATGTAATACATATTGAGGATATAGTAGCTATTGCCCTCACAAGACTTGCAATGGGTGATGGATTGTTAGGAATAGCTGATACATTTGAATGTGCGACTAGTACAACATATGAGATTGTCCATAGTTTTTGGAAGGCAATAGTGAAATCTCGGCTTAGGGACATGTACATTAGATGGCCTTCAAGCTCTCATCTTGAAAGTTTAGCTTATGACTTTGAAACGATAAGAGGGATTCCTTTTGTGGTTGGTGCAATAGTTGGTTCCCATATTCCTATCATTGCACCAAGAGAAAACCATGTGGATTAGTTTAATAGAAAATGATTCCACTCTATTCTGTTACAATTGAATGTAGGTGCATATTGCTTGATATGGAATTATGATGTTAGATGGGTAGGGTCAGTGCATGACTCATTAAATCTCACGAGGAGTGAAATATGGGAAAAATGTGCAAGGGGTGAGTTAGGGGATTATTGTTTAGTTGGTGATTGTGAATATCATCCTCACCCATACATGTTAATGCCATTCAAGGGATGCAAAGAAGGCTTATCACATGTTAAGTATTATTGAAATTTCATCCAATCGAGCACAAGAATGCTAGTTGGTAAAGATTTTGATATGTTGAAGGCAAGATTTTGTATCTTTTCAAATAGGTGTGATACGGATTTACACTATGTACTTGATGTTGTTGCAGCTTGTCTTGTGCTTCATAACTTATGTGTTTGTCATGGTGAATTATTTGTATAATCTAAAAGCTTGTATAATTGCAATCCATCACAATTCAATCAAATCAAGGTTTTGGAGCTCATTTTTATCAAGTGTGCATCAACAATTATCAAGAACCCTTGGAGGTAAGGTGATATAAGGATGTGATATAAGCATATCCCCCATTTCCACAAGGATGGGAATGCTCCTCTAACTATTTCTGCTACACCAAACCCACTCAATGATGAAGGTGCTTTCTGATGGATCAAAGAAGACATAAAATAAGAGCTGCGAGTCCAATGAGCGTAGCCTAATGGCTAATGCTATGAACTTTCTGGGAGGAAGTCCCAAATTCAATTCTTAGCTGGAGATATCATGTGACTTGAACTCAAGACCTCCTCCCAAAGACTCAAGGCGTCAAACCACTAGATTACGTGGGCTCGAACTAATGAAATCCTTTTTGTTTATAGTTGATGGAAATGTCCACAAGGATGGAAATGTCAAAAGCACTTTTTTCCTGAATGCGGAGGACTTCGAATCACCTATTTGTATATATGCTCTTGGTTTGGAAAAGTGTAAAATTGACACAGTCGCTCTCGACTTTTGTGAGAAAGTACTTTTTCATAAATTGGCCCGAAAGCACTTTTCCCCCAGGAACCATTGCCAATCATCAATTTATATATGCGCTCTCAGCCAGCTCAGCTTGAAAAAAAGTGTAAAATTGACACATTCGCTCTCGACTTTTGTGACGAACTACGCACAGCCGCGCCTCTCCCTTGCCTGTGTTCACAGTTGCTATCTTCGACGTACAGTATGCAGGAGAGCAAGACGAGGACGACAGCGATGCTGCAGGAGAACAAGATGGCGACGACAGCGATGCTGGAGAACGCTTTGCCTGCCACTCGCCTGTTGGAGAAGTGTCGACTCATGTTTCAGGTCCAGGAGGCCCTGGAAAACAAGAAAATCGAATTTGCTAAGTATGTAACGAGCCGTATACACGCTCGCCCTATGTCGATTCGTACGTGAACGTTCATTAGCGCGTTATACAGATCTCTCGAATGTGGAAGTGCGATGTGTGCTTTTCATGTACGGTGCTTTGTCTCCTTCTTCCCGTTTTCCATAAGAGATTTCTAACATAAATGCATTTGTCACATATGTACATGCAAGCACCATGTGCTTGCATAAACCGTGGATATCCATGCACACTGTTCCGCAAATATGTATTCACGTAAAAGTGCGCTTTGCTACGCTCGTATATTACATTTGTACGTAAGGTTGTAGGGACATTGGAATGTACACGCTATCGTTTTATCGATAACACGGGTTGATTCCACCTGAAAATATATTTTTATATTTTCCTTTTGAAGCATATCGGCCCTTTTTCGGGGAAGCATTTTCTGAGAAAATCAGACGTAATGTTTGATATACCGAATTAAGATATGAGTGCCATCTTTCTTATATTGATGTGTTTTTGAATTTTATCACATGATGATCGCAAAGAAATGCCACAAGGCTGATCAATCACATAAATATGAGGTTTTCCACATGCAGAAGGAACCATTCTCTGATCTGGTAAGTGGTTCACTGCAGAAAAGAAGAGGCGTTGAAGAAGAGGGAGGATGATCTCAGGCTAAAGGATCGTGAACTTCAGGAATCTTTGATTGGCTTTTCTAAATTCTTGCAGGTGCCTATGAAAGGCTCACACATTTTCTCCACAATATGGATCTACATTTCTTTACGTACGATTTATGTGTTTTTCATGGGGATTCAGGAGAATAATACCAAAAGGATTCGAGCTGAAAAGAAGTCCCTGGATGAAGCACGTATACAGCAAGAAAAGGTTCATTTTTTCTGCTTTTGGACCATAAAATTTGATTCTCCACTCACAAATGTATTTATTAGAATTAAGTCATATGCCGAAAAATGGCAGAAAGTTGAAGCTAAAAAACTTTAAATTCTCAGTCATGCATGTAAGCCTTGTGATAAAGCTTTCAGGAGGTTGAAATCAGAGATCTGGAGGCAAACCTAGAAGAATTGCAGAAAGAAAAGGCAACCGCTAAATTGACACTAGAAAGGATGATGGCTTATCAAAAATACCTGGAACATGTGCTTGATGTCACACAACAGTACCATGAAATTAATGATCTTCTTCTGAGGTCTGTATGTAACTCGAGCTTATTTTCCACATGGCACTCTCAAAAGAGTGATGGCCCAAAGGTGGTTTTCACTTTTAATAACTGGTATGCATAAGAGATTTTCAATATTCTACTTAATTTTCTGTACAACGAGGATAGAATTGTTAATAATTAGATTGTCAGATAGCTTATGCCCCTTATTGTCAGAAAGATCTAAGGTGAACTTGAGCACCTTAAGGAGGCCTTTACCAATTTAGATGCATTCAGTGGTTACTGTGTATTATTATGAAGATATGGGGCTAGTCTAAGCAGGGTATTGAATACATTAAAGGTGATTGCAAAGCAACCTCTTAGAGACAGAAAGAAAATGGAAAGATACGAATAATAACCACCCTGAAGTAGAATAGTTTTAAGAAGGCGATATCCATCTAGAGTCACCAGATTGCATATCCATCTAGAGTCAGTAGATTGCATATGTTTAATCATAAGGTAGATGCTGATGCCATGCTTGAGTTTATGTCGTCGCATGGCTTAGCGATTTTTGGGTAAGAAACACATTGCAATTGCATCAATGAATTTGTAGAAAGAGGCATGTATAAGGACTCTTCAAGTGAAAACCTGACTCCTTTGTGGATTTCTTGATGATATTAGTTGAGACTTTGTCAACTAACAAATTCATAAATTCAGTTTCAAAATGGTTAAAATCATTCTTGTGTATATATCCCATGGTATTGCTTTTTCATGAGATGAGTCTTCTGTCAGGCTTCACCCTTGGGTAGGAGAGATGTGGCAAGTGCTTATCTCAACTTTCTAAGTTAATCAATGGGATAATGCATATTTATGTTTGTTCCTCTTTTGTATATATGTTCATTTCTTTATCTATGTAAAAATTCAACGCAAAACTATTTCCCACAAACACATGCAAAGATTTATCTTATTTGGATGGAGAGGATGTTTTGACTTTTAGAGGATGCATGTAAATACATGGTTTATTTCTTCATGATAGGCATTTTTCGAGTCACTGAGTGCGTTTCTCATTAATGTTTGCAAAATTTTGTGAACTTGTAAAAGTACAGTTGATGTAATTTTTGTTTTCATATCTGATGGATCTTGTGGCAAGGATCTATTTGGAATACAGATGATAAGTGGAATATAGATGGATCATGGCAACACTACGTACCTTTGTTTTTGAGGCTTGCTATGTGTTAGACTCAAGATATGAAAGGAAGGAGATGGTTGAACCACACCCTAAGAGGGAGGTTAGGAAGTAATCCTCAACCATGGCTTTTGAGGCAAGTCGTTAGCCCATCATACTCCTAGCCAGTTGCTCATGAGTTCAATTCCGAGTTCAATTCCCACAATCCGAACTTTCCAATGGAAGGACTAGATTGAGGATCCAAGATACCTAGCATGGGTGAGAACCAAGATCAAGATACTGAGGTTGAGAACAAGGGGCTCAAGTGACCAAGTGGCAAGGTTGCGAACAAGGAAAGTCCATAGGCAAGTGGCCAATAAAAGGAGATTAAACCGAAAGGCAAGGTTCAAGAGACCAAGGTTGAGAGCAAGGGTTCAAGAGACTGTGCAAGGGTGAGGACATCAATTCAAGGGGAGATCAAGGATTGATCATTGAGGACAATGATCTCTAGAAGGGGAAGAGAGTGTTATACTCAAGATATGACATGCAGGAGATGGTTGAACCACACCCTAAGAGGGAGGATTAGGATGTAATCCTCAACCACGGCTTTTGGGGCAAGTGGTTAGCCCATCATACTCCTAGCTAGTAGTTCATGAGTTCAATTTCCATACTATGTGTTTGTCTGCATTCACTGTGCTTCAGCGAGCTCAAGGCTGACTGCGTTAGTGATGAGTAGGAAATAATTATCTTATCACTTCCTGCATGGATCATTTTTGCAAGAGTGTGTGGTGGAGTGTTTCAAAGATTTAATGTTTGACTTGAAGGATGTTTTGCCCACTGAGCATCCTAGAGGACTACCACTAGAGAGAGGGGACATTGAGCATGCCATAGATCATAGATATAGTTACCAACACTAACCCTATTTGGCTCAGTGTGTCTCAATATCAGGAGGTAGAGAAGCAACTTCAATATTATTTAGATAAAGACTTTAGTAGACCTACTAACTCACCATGGGCATTGGCAATGGTCCTCATTAAAAAGAAAGACAACTCTATGAGGTTATGTATAGATTATAGAGCACGAAACAAGATAACGGTCAAGAATAAGTTTCCAAGGCCTAGGTTGGAACACCCATTTGATCATTTACATCAAGCTAGGTATTTTATCAAGCTTGACCTTAGACCAAGATATCATCATATTAGGATTAGGGTAGAGGATGTCCCTAAGTCCTTTTTTAGTACTAAATAATGGGCATTATGAGTTTTTGGTGATGCCCTTTGGTCTCATCAATGCTCCAATCACATTCATGAAGAGCATGAAGTGTTTTACGGCCATATCTAGGGAGGCTTGTGGTAGACTTTTTGGATGATATTCTAATCTATAGTAGATCAAAAGTGGAATACTTGCAGAAAGTATTCCAAATATTACGAAAAAATTCACTCTTTTCCAAGGAGTCAAAGTGTGAGTTTTTCAAAATCGAAGTTAGATGTTTTGGGCATATAGTCTCCTAAAACAGAATCTAGATGGATCTTCACAAAGTATGGGCTATCATGGAATGGCCACGTCTGAGGAACCTAGAAGAGCATCAGATCTTCCTAGATTTGTCAAGATTCTATCGAAGATTTATTAGGAACTATGCCAAGATTGAAGTCCAAATGACGAAAGAACTTAAAGGGAAAGGGAAAACCTTTCATTAAGGAGATGAATAGAGGCAAAGTATGAAGAAGTTGAGGTAGCGATTGCTACAACTCCACTTTTGCATATAGCAAATCCCAATAAACCCTTTGTGGTTGAGTCAGACACGGGTGATTTTGCTATAGAAGCGGTTCTAGTATAGGATGGTCGACCAGTGGCTTTTGAGAGCGAAAAGCGAGAGCCCACTCAAAAGAATTACTCCCATCTATGAGGAGTTGCATGTAATTGTCTATGCTTTGAAGAAGTGGCATTATTTATATGATGCGAAGGTTATGATAGTGTTTGATCAAGAGAGCATCAAGTGGCTTTCTAATCAAACAAACCTTCTCAAGGCCTGATGGGTGGAGACCTTAAAATGAAGGGAGAAAATAAAGAGTTGAAATTACAAATAGGGTATTTGAAACAATCCTTTGAAGTTAAAATGTCCTTAAAACTTTACAAAATCATCTTTTAGAGGACACTTTTCATGATAGAATACTCCACAAGCTCCAAATCTACGATTAAGCCTTTTCTTTGATACCAATTGAAGAAAAGGTATTCCACAATTAATAGAAGCCCTTGCGAGATATCACCACTAGTGTGATGAGAGATCTTGAAATGAGTGGCAACAACCATGTGGAGAGAGAGAGAGAGGTGTGAAGAAAGAGAGGTGGATGTACACAAGATCTAGAAATGTTTGTTATTGCTTGTATTCACTCTTCAATTGATGGGAAACCAAAGGGCCTTTTTATACAAATGAGAAGGGGACTCTTGTTTCTTTACAAGAAACTTCTAGAGAGTTCTTAAAGGGTCTCAAAAGTATCCTTTTACAAAAAACTTTGGTGGAGGCTTCTAGACACTTCTTTCAAAGTATCTTTTTTAGAAAATCTTCCTTCTCAGCTAAATTTGATTGTTGCCTTTTGAAAAAAGAAAGTCAAAAAGACTTTTTGAACTTTTTTAAAACAAAAAGCTACTCAAAAAATTTAAGCCTACCCTAGTGTTGAAAGAAAAGGAGCCTACAAAGGGCTTTATTCCAAGATTTGCATCCCATACCACCAACCTGCCTCTAGTACGATGTACGGAGGCTTTGCCAAGAGAGACCAAGAGTCAAGTCTGTACCATGAAGACAAACGAGAGACCTTGAGTCTTATTTCTAGGACTCTAGTGAGAAATGATCAAGTTCACAACGAACTGGTTGGCCCTAATACATACTTGGCGGACAACCCCCTAGTAGGACACATGCTATACCATCCATCTTGATGTCCTACAAGGGTGGAGACATAACACCTACAAGCTACCAACATGACATGTTTGATGTTCCCTTTCCAATTGCCATGAGTGAACTTTCAACCAAGGCATGGCCATGATGTGCCTTGCAACTTATGCATGCTAGTATGCTACACTCAAACCCAAACCCATCAAGAGCATGAGGCGGCCATGCTTGACACAAATCTTGGCGTGCATGTTCCCATACTCCTTTGGTGCAAGCATGCTCGTGGTGTTTTTCCCCAAGGGCTAACCCTATGAAATGGGATGTGTTGTCATCAAAACCAAGTGCCTTGGCATGAAGTGTAGAGAGGTCATGTCCATTCCATGAATTACTCAAACCATAGTTGGTAATCGTACTCGTACGGATATATCCGTACGTACCTGCCGATCCGTACGTATCCGTACGTACCGTACGAATTCGTACGATTTTTTTTTTTTTTTCCTTTCAAAACCTGACTAGGCCTCAACGGATGCTCATTTCCCTAATTGTCGCATGCCTAGAGCTTCCGATCTCATAAACATTTTGATGCATTATCCTCATAAACATGATGTTTATCATGTTAAAGATGAAATATATAATTTTTAGCCCAAAAAAAAAATCTTGTACCTTATGGACGTACGAATACCGTACGGGAAGCCCCAAATCTTAGGGTACGTACGTAGTACCGTACTAATACATATCATACTAATCGTACGGATCGTACCTTACTAACTATGACTCAAACATTCACCGCAAAAATAGGCAAACCTTTTTGTTTTGAAAGAAACCTTGACACACAACATAGACATGCGATGATGGAGCCTTAACGTGCAGCACATATGGACGATCAAGGAGCCCTTCATTTGTATGCAAGTATTTGGGAAAGTGTTCGACACTTGGTGTAGACGAGTGACTAAATGGATCTCTATATCAAGATGAACTTTCCCAAGGAACTTGTTTTGTTGCATACGGATGTGCCCCAACACGAAGTGCAACCAAGAGCATATCCCTCCTTGTGTAAGTTATCGGACAGGAGCATATTCTTATCTACTGTCTGATAAGCAAAGTTCAATGAATTGATGTTGACTTTAAAAAGAATGCATGCGATGCTCACTTCCCCTATTAAACCATCCCAATCAGAGAAGGGGTGAATGTTGCATTGGTTTGTAGAAATGGCCTCTGCATTGAAGCATATTTTTGTCTTGGAACTTAGAAGCAAAGCATTCCATTGAGGCTCATTCTTGGCTTTTTGTTTTCTTTCACTTAGATTGAACCGTCCTTTGAAAAGATAAAGCTGAAGCTATGTTCTTGCCCCCCAAAAATTGTTATCATGTTTGATGTGGCCTGCCAAGGATTGGCATGACCAAGATTGCCATGTATAGACTTCCTCATGCTGAAGTTTGAATGACGATCCTAGTTCTCCTTGTCGATGAGGCTATCTTCCTAGGCAAATACAGGTGAGTGGTTTGAATCACAGAGTCATAACAATCAATCACATGAACACCACTCACATGTGATATGTATAGATTCAAAAGGAGTACCAAAGCAAGGTTATAATTCAAAATAACATATTGAGGATCTTGCACACCATGTGTCTTACCTAGTGTTTGATGCCATAATAGTCATGGCCATGTCAACTCTGTTTGATGGTGTCTATGTATGCATTTGAGAGGTCAAAAAGATTGGGGTAGATTGCTTTTCTGATTGATGGTACTCCTTGTTAGTGAGACTGGCAACACATCTTGCTGATGGCCAGCCGGTTGCTGATGTCTTATTGATGTGCATTGCTAACAATCGACTGGTTGCGAAATTCCTTACTTGCCTACCACAATGTCAATGGCATGTCACAATGGTGACCAAGCAGACTTAAGAAACAAATTTGGTGTGGCCAAGGTATTTATTCACGTAGTTGACAATAGTCATTGTGTGGCTGGACATTTCCATCTGCTGAAACTGTCACCTTTTTGTTGTTGGAATATTGAGAATGGCTAAGGAGCTGAAAAGGTGCAGTCAATTAGAGTGGTTGCGAAGATTATTTATCAGTGATGGAGCCTCGTTTGAATGATGTTGATAACTTTGATACCAAACGTGATAGATGTTCCTTTTAAAGTCTCCTTTCTCCAAGTGAAACCAGGTCCAAGTCTGAGTCTGCCATGAAAAACATTCAAGGAGTCAAACTAGAGTGAAGCCCCCAAGAGGCTATTTGCGAGATCCAAAGAGCAAGATTTCCTGAAGGTAAAGCTGTCCTGGAATTAGAATCCATGTTTCAGCCATGAATTATCCAAAATGTACCCAAGCACTTCAAGTGAATGGCTAAGATTGGAGGTTGGTTGTTTCAAGATTTTGTCCAAGAATCCACACATCAGAAGAAAACTGGAAGGCATCTACCTGGGCAGTGCGTCCTGAATCCAATGCCGAAAATGGTGCTGATGAAGCTCACATGTCTCGCAGAACATCATTCTCTACTCTTGTTATGGTTGGACACAGTTTGATGCTGTAGGGAAAACCACCTATATTCCTGGATAGATATACAAGTGGGGGGGGATGCTGTAGGGAAACCACCTATATTCCTGGATAGAAATACAAGGGGGGGAAGGCAAAGCAGCTATGGGAAGGGTGGAGGCAGAGAATTCCTTTAAAATTGATCATTACACAGGTAGTCAGGTTACAGGTATCTCTTGTTTAGATTGTGGACTTAGATCATTTAAGATTTTCCATCTTTCAACCTGCATCCAGAGTGTTGTTGAGTATTGTTGTTTTCCTTTCATCCATCTTGCAACTATTTAGGCAAACAATCACAATGTTGGATTGGATTTTTTTTTTTTGGCTGTATCCTACTACAACAATTAAGGGCTCTAAATTTTGTGCATGCATAGCTTTTAAATCACCTGGTTTCATTTCTTAATTTTGTACTTGTTTTTATGTAAGTGTTTAGTGTGACAAAGGTCCCACCCCAGAAAAAAAACACTGCTCTTCTGTCATTAAAAAAGAAGTTCAGTGCAGGCATTCAACACTCAGTTCTAATTGTGATGATCTGACAAAGCACATTGAAGAATGTACAGATGATGTAGAAAAGATTCGTGCAGATTTACAAGCATATCGTAAAGCCAGCCATGATGAAATTCTCAGTCTGGAGAATGACATTCGGGCTGCAAAACTTACACATGAAAAAAAGAAAAAAGAGACTGCTGAAATTCAGCAGCGATTGGACTCGATTTTAGAAGTTGCAGCATCAAAGACACTGACCCATGGACAGGTTTTATATTTGTTCCATGTTTCATGGCTAATTGTATCAGTTTCATATCGTGGTGCATGATCCTCAGCTAACCATATCAGTGACATCATGTGAATGGCAACTTGTAGAATATCTTTTCCATTGTTGTTTAGGAAGCCTAATTTACTTCTTATCTTCGGAAAATTATTGACATTGTCTATTTATGTGACAGGTCTGTATGGCAGCAGAAAACTTGTTTTCACGTGTTTGTCGATGTTCAACAATCAATCATCCGGACCACACAAGTCCTCTGAGGCAACTAGATGTAGTGGGGGACTACATCACTGACATCTATCAGATGATTCGCAATTGCAAAGGATCGAACCTAAGAAGCACTGTTTGAAATTCATGTCCATTTGTCAAGAACCACAATGATATGACCTGTGGATGTCACATTTATATGATTTGGTCTGTAGCTTTTGGGAGTTCTTGCTTGGAGGCCGCTACCAAAGAGCATAACGTGAAGCTTTGAACACAGCATACATGAAGAGAGAGGTTTTTACTTCGTGCTATCCTTGCTTTGCCTGCTTTCTCCCTCTTAAAGTACTGGAGCATTCATAACTCTCCTAGATACATTTCCTACAACTGCAGTTAGAACAGGATATTCAGAACAGCTCTCCAATATAGAAGTTTTGATCACAGCGTACATGAAAAAGCAGGTGGTTAATTTGTGTTATTCTTTCCTTCTCTACCTTCTATTCCTCCCTCAAAAATTCGAACATCCAAGATTATATTAGGTACATGTATCTTAGAACAAGAGATTATGAGCAGCACCCTCATCTGGAGGCAGTTAAATTCACATCTTTTAAAGTTAGCAACGTTGCAAAATCGCACTACGAAATAAGTTGTCATCTTGGCAGGAGCTAGGAATACCTGGAAAAATTTTCTGACGTTAAATGTGTGTGCATGGTAAAAACTTTCTACTGTTCCCGCTGCTGCTATCAATACCACTTTCACCACTATTCATACCGCCTCTATGGCTACTGCTATGAGTATTGCCTGCTTTCTCCCTCTTAGTATCGAACATCCAATATTCCCTTAGGTATATCATGTCCCTCGGTCCACTAGAATAGGATAAGCAACTCAAACAATTAGGAGCAATTAGTCTTAGGGAGCGTGGCTAAAGCATCTCATTGATTTTAAGCATTTGTATGAAAGAAAGAAGGTTGCACTTCCATTACATGCTACAATGGAACTTGAAATCTTCTGCACAATTATGTGTTACATTGAAGATCAAGATGAAGTCAACTATGTGTCACATTGAAGATAAAAAATGAAGTAGCTTACAACAAAACTGAGCTCAAAACACACCTGTAGTAGATGCTGTTCAAGTTTTGTAATCAACATCTTCTCTACCTATCACATTCGTTATCCAACCCATTGCTTAATATTATTTGAAGCACGCATAGTAGGGCCTGTGGTGGCTTTTTGGACTTACAAAAGGAAGGCATAAATGGATTTGAGCCCAAAGGTGTATGGTCCACCTCTCTCTAAATGGATTGCATGCTCGGTGCTCTATTGCAGCCTTTTGAGGACAACAACAATAGACAATCGATTTTATAAGGAGGTCCAATCAAACTGAATACACAATGAAGAACCGACAGTAGCACTATTACTTACTCGAAACTTAAACCCCTATTCTCGATGCCTATTCATCGTCAATGACGTTCAGCTCAGTGCAATTTAGTCATCTTCTCCATCCTCTCGTCATCAGACTTAAAGATCATCCGTGGCACCACATTACATTTTGTGCCCGGTATAAAGTTCTCTCTTTTCTAATGTGAAATCACACATCAACAACTCAGCCGATGCGAACAATGAGCAATAGAATGTGGAAGCTTACGGAGTAGTAGGAGCTATGGAAACGGCTATGAAACTAAGAAGTGCTACGTTCAAATCTCCACTCTGATTCACATCAGGAAGAAAGAGAAGTAGAGCTACAAATGCAAGAGAAACTCTTGTTTTGAAAGCACACAAATGAAAGAGAGAGATGGTGTCCCAAAGCACAAATCATCATTGAAGAAAAGGAGCCGATTTTGTTGTTCGCTAAACAGAACTGCCTCAATTCGAGGAGGAAATTACACCCTCTACCCAATGAGTGCCGAATTTCATTAAATTTCTCCAATTGAGGGACACGGATACGCATTACCTACTATTTGCACAAAAATGGGGGATATGCATTTATACGTTTTGTGCACACATGGCTTCAATCATCACTTATGATTATAATTCTTTTCTAGAAAGATTAGACTCCTCCTTTGTAAAGGGATTAATATCACTTTGAGTAGTACTAAAAGGTAGGATCTTCCCTCTAAACTTTAGATACCTATGCTTTCATAGCGTCCAAGATGGTCAAAGACCAAGAGGAGAAGATGATTAAGAGGAGGAGATCCTAATGCATAATGACTCTACACTCAAAGAGGTCGATCTTCAAAGAGGAAGACCTTTAACACATCCATGGATTAAATGATCTTACAATAACGCAACCAAAGATGACTGTTATAAAGTAGCTTGGGAATGTTCAAGTTAATGATAAGATTAGGTACTTTTGGGCTATTGAACAACTCATAACCTTAGCCTAGTGGTAAGGCTTAAGGATGGGAAGTAGGAGGTCTTGTGATCAATCCCCACACATGCCTTGGGGAGATCATTTTGCCTACAGAATACCTAGAACTTTTTAGAAGCATCCATTCTAGTTGATGTGAGTTGACTTGAGTTCCCTGGGACTTAACTCAAGTGGTAACTACACCTAACATTAGTATACTTAAGTGTAAGGTACAATGGTAGCTTGGGTAGAGATTTGTAGGTCATTTCTCTTGTGTGTGAGTCAAGGTTCTAACATTGGTATGAGAGTCATGCTCCCATGGAGACCTTGAAGGGATCATCGCCTTATCAGTTCATAAAATGTGCTCCATGTGTAAAAAGAATATGCTATAGTTTGGCCAATAAGATGCACACATGGTATTAAAAAATGAATTGAAAAAATGTAAGCAAAACTTACTATGTAATATGTAATGTTTCTCTCTCCCCATGATAGGATAAATGACTATGTAAACTCCTTCAAAGTCACTTGGAATAATTCTTGTTGTGAAAAACCAAACCCATCAAATATAACAATTGATCTAAGGATGACCCAACCTTCTTTCGCTTGTTAATGAGATCAACCTGACTGTCATTGTTTGTCGTAATCAAACATAGGTCTTTTCAAAGCTCCCATTTCCCAACATGACTATTCACATCTCTTTTAAAGAAATGTCTTGCCTTCTTTCCAATCACTAAAACTGTTGTAAAATCTCTTAAGACTCACCATACTTCTTAACAACTGAAGATACATGGCCACCATGACAACCAATAGAATTCAAAAGGTATTCTATTTTTTGAATTGCTACTATAGACGTCTCTAGTGGTTTCATTGCAAATGCATATTCAACATGGATCTTCAAAAGCCTATCGAAGATCCTCATGAAGGCATGCAAAGTACAAAAGTGAACATTGACCAATGGAAATGGAATAATGGGTTTCTAGTCATTGTTTTTTTTTCTCACGATTCAATTCATTCAACATTGGATACCTCAAAAGAGATATCTCCCATTCCCTACTATTCCATGAGTCTATGTCATCAATCTCTTCAGAGTCATCAACTCTCATCCATTCCCTTGCAGGCTTCGACTATCTCTTAGATCCTTTGTAACCTTGTGTACAATATGGGCAAGGATAGAGAGAAGATTCTCCTTGTTTACAACCTAGCATGCATTTATTACTCTTAAGGTCTCCACCCAAATGCCATTCTATCTCAAAATCAACTATATCATCTACAAAAAGCTTTTGCCCATGTATTTGAGGAGAGATTACTTCTGTAATCCATGGAGTCCTACTAAAAATCCATGAAATAACATTGTTTGTTTCTTTTGGAACTTCTATAGCACCTAACCACCAGATATCTCTCTATGATTGGATACTGTAAGTAAAATGGAAAGTGGATCCTAAAGTTTTATAACCCATTGCATGGTCCATAACTTCATTCATTAGTGTCACACTCAACATTTCCAATGGTTGACCCTTCATAATTTGGCACTCATCAAGTTCTATTATGAACTTTAACATGTCATTACAGTCTGCACAAAAGAGGAAACATTACCTTAATTTAACACTTGAATGCAATACAACTTCAACACCATATAAAATGTAGTAGGGGTGACTTTGATTCTTGAACTATAAAAGTGAACCATTGCTTGTTGAAGCTTAGACTTTGATTGTTGAACTATAAAAGTGAACAATACAAGGAAGAAGAAGAAGAAGCTTGGAGCACCACACACAATATTGAATGTATTACCACTAGAATGTACAAAGATAAGTAACCCATTAGGGCTATATACGTATATACAAGCTAGGGGAACAAACCTCCTAAAGAGGGAAAAAAGTACACTGGCAGTCCTATGTGTTCACACACATCACTACCTAAATATATCAACAAATCCCAGTGGGAGTGATGTGGTGAACAAGGAGATGGAACTCATGTATAAGGAAGTGCCAAGCTATGTGGAATCAATCCAAAAAAGGAAGTAAGCCCAAAGCTTTGCGGAAGGCTTCAAACTTCTCCCGAGGTAGAGCCTTTGTGAAAAAGTCTGCAACGTTCTCTTGCATGGGCACATATGCCAAGTTGATCTCTCTAGTAGAGAAACTCTCCTTGACATAATGATAATGCACCTCAATGTGCTTAGTGTGAGCATGGAACATAGGGTTCCTCCCAACTGCCAATGCGCTCTGACTGTTAGTGAAGATGGTGGTGGCAAAAGACTGACCAACACCCAAATCAGCCATAAGGCATCTGAGCCACGCACACTTAATAGTCGAGTGTCATAACAACTAACCTAGTCAGAGTCAAAAAAAACATGCAAATATAGCAGTAATGATCCCCCCTTGGGATAAAACAACCCAAGTAGCTGGGTACCACTCAAGTAGCGAAAGATGTGCTTAACTGCCTGCCAATGCTTGACACCTGGGCAATGCATAAACCTGCTCATCTGTGAGTCAACAAACTGAATATCTGGCCGAATAATGCATAAGTAAATCAAGCATCCACCAACCTTCTGAAATAGAATAACATCAAATGCATCTTCAACATCATGAAGATTCAATCGTAAAACTATCTGAGTCTATTGTAGACATACACTATTTAGAAGAACATGGGTCAAAACTGCAAACAATAGCAAGACACCCATTCTTCATTCTGCAAAAGATTTGCAGACTCTGTTTTTGGTGTAGAGGCCTCTACAACAACCATTCTAGCCTCTTTTTTCTTTGCCTCTTTTGTAGCCAGTTTTGGATAGTTCTTTATGATATGATCCTTTCCTTTTTAGTACTTACAAAAGAATTTCTAATTTTCTGATTTCTTCTGATCTTTGTCTTCCTTCTTTGAATGTGGAGCATTTGCATATTGTTGTTTACTAGTAGATGAGGTCCATTTACCTTTGCCCTTCTAATTATCCAGGAAAGCTTGATCTGCAACATGCATAATGGACCTATTCTGCCTACACTGATCTTCCTACAATAGAACAGAGAATAACTCCTCAAATGTTAAGGCATTTGGATTTCCTTTCATCATCAAACGAAGAGTAGAAGCAAAACTCTGATGTGAATTAGGAAGACCATTCAGAACAGTCTCCACAAGTGAGCTATCTTGTGTAACTTCATCAACAGAAATCAAATTTTCCTTCAAGTCTTTGATCTTTGTTAGAAAACTATCCATAGAATCACCTTCATTCATATGCTCGCTCTCCAATTGTTTTCGGAGGTAAGCAAGAGGAGCCTCATTCCCAGCTTAATACAATTTGGCAAGTGTATCCCAAGCATCCTTAGGTGTTATGCAAGAGAGCCTATGAGGAGTAATGGCACATTTGAAAGAGAAGGCTATCAATGCATGTGCTTGAACATCTCTGCCATCCCAACGAATTTGCTTTACAGTAGGTGCAACAAAAAGTGCAACACAAACAGGAATCTGAAGAATATTAGCATCTTCAATGCCATCTGCATCAGCTTCAATACTTGTATTTGCAAGTGTAATGGGATGTTTTTCAACACCCTCCACAATGTTCCACAATCCTTTTGCAACCAATACATGTCGCATCATATAAGCCCACAATGGGTAATTGGTATTGTCCAACTTATCCTCAACAGCCAACTTACAAAATACATCACTGCTTTCAGCCATGGCCATTGACTAAAATACCCTGATGTAGAAAAATGACTGTATCTAAAAAAGTTGAATAGAACTACCCTGGCGAGTTCTGCTAAACTTGTAGCAGTCTTCGAGCTGCTTATACTGGTGAACCAAAACCTGTATATATCTTTGGCACAAAAAGACAAAATAGCCCACACAAGCATTGTGATAGTGCATTCAGAGACCAAAACGAGCTCAAGTGAGGATCTCAGCACCACATAGCAAAGCTGGTTTGATCTCCTAATCACCCTGAGTATGCTCACCAACTTTCATGGGATTCTGAGATTGTGACCAGAGGAGTGTAGATGATGCCCTAGATGAAGCAGCGACGTGCTCTGTTACCAATTGTTGGAGTTAGATGTCTGCGAAAGCACTCGAACAACATAAGGAAGAAGAAGAAACTTGGAGCACAACATAAGTCGTTAGGGCTACAGGCATATATACAAGGGGGGGAACCTCCTAAAGAGGGAAAAAAATGCCCTTCCAATCCTAGTGTGTTCACACACATCACTATCTAAATAGATCAACAATTTTCCCATTGTGTATGGCTGAAAATAATGAAATTTGATCAAAGTTATTTTTTGTGGGAAGCATAGTTACAGATTTGATGATGTGGCACTTACTTTTAGAGAGAGTTTGAAATTATACTTTTTCTAATAGAAACTTTGAAAACTGAGTCAAAAAAGTTACCTTTGACATTAATAAGTTAGGGATCCTTACAAGGCCCATACAGGGTTCATTTTTCCTAATGATGTTATACAAGGTATGAAGATCCTATCCAGATGAATGAAGAGGTAACTCGGATTACATTGCAAGGTTTCAGATGTTGATTCAAGTGAAGATGATGCATAAATTAATTTTAAGAAGTCCACTTGATCACACCTTATTGAACTGTCACTGCCCGTCACACTCAATAATGCTCATCCCTTGCCATCAAATTCATTCACTTCATCTCCTATCGCTTCCACTCATCCACATTTGCCAACACCTCTAAAATTCCACGACTGCATCAACCAACCAAATTCACCCATCCATTCACTATCTCAATCTTTTCTTGCATCTGTCTCAGTGCCCATTGTTGTTCCTTTTCACCATATACAAGATCTATCCCCAAGCCACGTGTGTGTGTTTTCATAACATCTCTTCACCCTGATCTATGAGTCCAAACTCCTAGTATCTCTATCACACCATCCTTGCCACTACCTACAATTTTTGAGATCCCTCTTGGGCCAACACATCCCTTATTTTCTAGCTTTCCATCACCTACATCTTCCTCTATTTGGGACTCCATCTTTGCATCCACTTTTGTATCCCATCCATGGTTGTTATATTCTACCATTGGTTCACTCATGTACCCGTCTCATCCTTGACCCATGCCTCTTTATCTTGTATAGCATAGTCCTCTGACCACCATTTAGCCTCTCTATAACATACCTATTCCATAACCTATTTTATCACCTCGTGTGCATACCCCACATTTTTCCACTATACATACAATCCTAGAAGTTAGTATTCGTGTGTCTACTAATAATCTATTTGTGGTACCACATGCACCAATAACTCAAACCTTGACGGTTTCACAAACTAATGTTGTTGATCAACTAATTGAGGTGCTTAACCATGACATGAAAAAGGAAGAGGAGGAATTGGATGAAGAATTGAATGAGTTGTAGGAGGCCCTCATCCTCACTAGTTATAATCTCAAGGCACAAAGGGCTCAGTTGTCATAGCAAGAGCAACACATCCTTGAATTGCTAGGGGCCTTAAAATAAGGAAAGAAGCAAAATATTGCTCTACAAAAACATAATGAAGACTTAGATAAGGAATTGGCCAATCTTGCATCTCCTCAATCTATCATCACTGAGAAAATATACTTGAAAGAGGCTGCCTTCTAGAAAAATCGGACATAGCTCATGGAACAAGTCACATGCCTAACAAAAGAAAGAGACAAACTCTTAGCGTTGAATGCTAGTTTAACATCACAAATCTAGCCATCCACCTAGGATAAAGAAACAATCAACATTTAGTCAATAGCACACTCATACACCTTTAATTTTTCGAATCCATGAAGAGTAAACCTCATCCTAGTTGTAGTCAACAACATAAGCAGATGAAATGGATAAATATTGTGCCAAGTTTTTGCATCAATTCTCAACTTCCCTAATCATCCAAATATGAAACCCAAGTAGTGTGAAAAGTGATCAAAGAAAAAGACCAACCACTCAATCAAAGAAAATGTTCAAACCCTTGATCAAGGAAAAAGATTGACCTCTCAATCAAAGAAAAAGATGGACCCC
This sequence comes from Ceratopteris richardii, assembly GCA_020310875.1. NCBI lineage: Eukaryota > Viridiplantae > Streptophyta > Polypodiopsida > Polypodiales > Pteridaceae > Ceratopteris > Ceratopteris richardii. Next base: position 73,408,233 of record CM035434.1, read on the forward strand.
TCAATTGGAGAAAAAGATCAACCCCTCGATCAAAGAAAATGATTGACTCCACGATCAAAGGGAAAAAGATCAATTCCATAAACAAGAGAAAAATATCAACTCCATGATCAAGAGAAAAAGATAAATTCCATGTCAAGAGGAAAAAGTTCAAACCCTCGATCAAAGAAAAAGATCGAAATAGGCCTGCCATCACTCATGACTTACAGTAGAATCACCCCAAGGAGTATGAGACAAACTTCTTGATGCTTACCTATTTAACTTAGAAGTGGTTCTAAAATGGGAAAAACAACTCATATCTATTTTGAGTGTTGGACCTTTGAACCACATTCTAAGTACAAGTGAGAAAGAAGTCATCAGATCACGAAAGTATTGCATACTAGTAGGTAGTATCTATAAGTACCAAAGCATTTTATTTTACTACATGGATGAGAAAGAGCATCACAAGTGGTTACATCAAGCACATTTAGGTGCCCTAGTGAAACACATCGAACACTACAAATGTGGAAATGCTTTGGATATATTACCCAAAAATGGAGTCAAATGATTAACCATTGATAAAACATTTCCCTATCTATATCATCACTACACCTCCAATAGAGTATGCCGCATTGTACCATCTCTCATTGGTGCTTGAATGGAGTAGATTGGTTAGTTTTTTGAAGACAAAGGCCTTTCCCAAGGAGATGATATTAGCCAAGCAATGAAGCATAGCTCAAGAAGTTAAAGATTATACATTAATTGTTGAAGAGCTCCATTTTCCTTTGCCCTTCTGACTAGCCAGGAAAGCTTGATCTGCAACACGCATAATGGACCTGTTCTGCCTCGACTAATCTTCCTCTAATAGAATAGATACTAACTCCTCAAATGACAAGGCATTTGGATTGCCTTTCATCATCAACCGAAGAGTAGAAGCAAAACTCTGACACGAATCAAGAAGACCATTTAGAACGGTGCGCACAAGTGAGCTATTTGGTATAACTTCATCATAAGAAATCAAATCTTCCTTCAAGTCTTTGATCTTTGTTAGAAAACTGTCCATAGAATCACCTTCATCCATGTGCTCACTCTCCAACTATTTTCGGAGGTAAGCAACACGAGTTTCATTCCTAGCTTGGTACAATGTGGTAAGTGTATCCCAAGCATCCTTAGTTGTTTTGCAAGAGCGAATGTGAGGAATAATGACACGTTTGATAGACAAAGCTATCAATGCATGTGCCTCAGCATCTCTGCCATCCCAACAAATTTACTCTGTAGTAGAAACCGCAACACGAACAGGAATCTGCAGAATATCATCATCTTCCACACCATCTTCATCAGCATCAGCACCTATATTTGCAGTACCTATATTTGTAGGTGTAACAGGACGTCTTTCAACACCCTGCACAATATTCCATAGTCCTTTTGCAACCAATACATGTCGCATCATATAAGCCCATAACGAGTAGTTGGTACCATCCAACCTATCCTCAATAGCCAACATACGGAATACATCACTGCTTTCAGCCATGGCCAGTGACTAAAATACCTTGATGCAAAAAATTGACTGTATCTCAAAAATTTGAATAGGACTGCCCAGACGAATTCTGCTAAACCTGTAGTAGACTTCGAGACCCTTATATTGGTGAATCAAAACTGGCATATATCTTTTGCACAAAAAGACAAAAAAGCCTAGAAAACCACTGCGATAGTGCATTCAGAGGCCGAAATGAGCTCAGATCGTGATTTCAGCACCACAAAGAGAAGCAGTTTTGATCTTTGAAACACCTTGAGTATGCTCACAAAAATTCGTGCGATTCTGAGACTGCAACTGGAGGAGTGTTGAAGACACCCTGGATGAAGTGGCGACTTGCTTTGATACCAATTGTTGGAGTTAGATGTCTGCGGAGGCACGCGAACAACACAAGGAAGAAGAAGAATCTTGGAGCACAACACACAATACTAAATGTATTACTAGAGATTGTACAAAGATAAGTTGCCTGTTAGGGAAATAGGCGTATATACAAGCCGGGGGAAGAAAACCTCCTAAAGAGGGAAAAAAGTGCCTTAGCGGTCCTAGTGTGTTCACACACATCACTACCTAAATATATCAACACTTAATCCTTATATAAACTTCCAATTGTTCCTATCACTTTTACCTCATTACACAATCAGAAACAAGAATGGGAAATAAAGATGGAGCTCCAAGCACACTTGAATTGCACAAAACAAGACCCCTATGATTTATGTATGGAAGATTTACTCATCTGAATAAGTTTGATGCTCTCTTTTTCTAATTGCAAGCATATAAAATGAACATGGATGATGAGTTTAATGCAGGTTTCTTATTATGCACACTATCACCTTTATAGGACACATTTTTCACAACCATAAACAATAGTGCAACTTTTGGGAAGCTTGTCTATAATGGCATTGGTGGTGCCCTTTTGAGTGAAGAAGTCCATGCAATCCTATAGTGGTGTAGTTGTGCTTTAAACAAAGGTACTTGTACTTTGAAGAATGAAAAAGAAAAAGAGCAGGTTGATAGGCATGGAAAATCATTACATGTGTCTTCTTCTTCATCAATCAAGATAGAAGGAATCAATGTCGTTTTTGAAGATACAGATGTGTTGATATTGGATGGTATTAAACTTGTTGAGGTGTGCATCAGTGAATCTCATTTCCACACATGGTTAGTGAATTCACGTGCTTAAATTTATATGACACCACATAGAGAATGGTTCCATAGTTATTGTTGATGTATATCATTGGTGATGTGTGTGAACATACTTAGGACTGTTGGGGCACTTTTTTCCCTCTTTAGGAGGTTTTTCCCTCGGCTTATATATATGCCTATAACCCTAACTGGTCATTCATCTTTGTACATTTACTTGGTAATACATTTAGTATTGTATTTTGTGCTCCAAGCTTCTGCTTCTTCTTTGTGCTGTTCATGTGCTCCCATGGACCTCAAACTCCAACAATTGGTACTAGAGGAGGTCACCGCTTCATCTAGGGTGTCGTCAACAACCCTTGGATCACACTCTCATAATTGCATGAAATTCGATGAGCATACTCAAGGTGATTCGAGTTCAAAACAACTATGTTTTGTGGTGTCAACATTTTGATCTGAGCTCATTTCGGCTTCTAAACACACTATTATAGTGCTTGTGCAGGCAATTTCATCCTTTTGTGCCAAACATATATACAGGTTTTGGTTTGCCAGTACAAGCACCTTGAAGTTTGCTACAGGTTTAGTGGAGGTCAACAGGATGGTTCTGTTCAACTTTTTGAGATAAAGTCCTTTTTTTGCATCACAATATTTTAGTTAGTGGCCACGGTTGAAAGCAATGGTGTATTTCGTATGTTGGCTGTTGAGGACAAGTTGGATGGTACCAATTACCTATTATGGGCATATACGATGCATCATGTATTGGTCGCAAAAGGACTATGGAATATTATGCAAGGTGTTTAAAAACGGCCTACTACACCTTCAAATACAGTTGTTGAAGATGATGTGGATGGCATTGAAGATGATGATCTTCAAATTCCTACTCATGTTGCAATTCCTATTGCACCTACTGTAGAGCAACTTTGTTGGGATGGCAGAGATGCTTAGGCACATGCATTCATAACTTTGTCTATCAAACATGCCATTATCCCTCATATTCACTCTTGGAAAACAACAAGGAATGCTTGGGATACACTTACTACTTTGTACCAGACAAGAAATGAGGCTCGTGTTGCTTACCTCAGGAAACAATTGGAGATTGAGCATATCAATGAAGGAGATTCTATGGATAGTTGTTTGATAAAGATCGAAGATTTGAAGAAGCAATTGATTTTTGCAAATAAAGTCTTGCCAGATAGTTCACTTGTGCACAATGTTCTTAATGGTCTTCTAGATTCATATAAGAGTTTTGCTTCTACTATTTGGTTGATGATGAAAGGAAATCCAAATGCCTTAACATTTGAGGGGTTTGTCTTTGTTTTGTTGTAGAAAGATGAGTTCAAGTAGAATAGGTCCATTATGCATGTAGTAGATCAAGCTTTCTTAGCTAGTCAGAAGGGCAAAGGTAAATGAAGTTCATCTATTAGTAAGCAAGAGCTTGCTAATTCTGCACAATTGAAAAAGGAAGACAAAGATGAGATGAAATAAAAAAACAAAATTTTTTTTGTAAATATTGTAATGGAAATGATCCTATCATAAAAACTTTTCCAAAATTGGCTGCAAAAGAGGAAAATAAAAAAGAGGCTAGAACGGTTGTTGCTGAGACCTCTACACCCAAAATAGAGTATGCCCATTTTGGTACTTTAAGAGTGGGGCAACCAAACATATTACATTGTAGCGTACTTTCTTCAGTTCACTTGAGCCTACTCCTATAAGGAATATTGCCACATGTGCAAACAACTCCTCTTATCATATCATGGGAGTTGGTAAGATCATTCTGACTATTATTGATGGTAGTTCTTTCACATTGTCAGATGCTTTTGTTTTTTCCAAGGATCAAGAAAAATTTGTTGTCAGTTTCAACATCGACCAAGATTCGTTTGGTTGTCAAATTTGATGATGCTTAGAGATGTACAATTCATGATCTGTTAAATGGAAATGTTCTTATTGCTTTTGGTGTTTTATGTCATGAACTGTATAAGCTCATAGACTATGCAAAATGTGTGAATAATCTAGCATGTGCAGTTCAAGATTCTTAGGTTATCTCAAATGCAAATCTTTGGCATGGACGCTTTGGTCATCTAAATTTTGCTAGTTTGCTATGTCAGCAGAAATCTGAAAAGATGTCCTTTTTGCCCAAATTTCAAGCACCTAGTAAACATGCCTATGACAGCTGTATTTTGGGAAAAAAGCAGCATTTCTCATTCTCAAAAGATGGTTCTCGCATTGGGCCATATGTCTCATCGTGGAAGGAAATCCCTCTTATGTTCTGACTATGTGTATTCTTATGAATCTACATGTTCCTTTTTTTTTCATTTTTAATTTTATGAGCATTGATTCTATGAGCATTGTGAGTATGGTAAATAAGCTAGAAATGTGCAAAAAATATATGTTTTCTCTTTCATCCAACAATTAGATCCAGTTCATATAGATGTTAGTATCCACTAGATAACAAGGTGCCATTGATGCCTTGCAAGGAAACTTTGGGTATTTCCTACCAAGTCACAATATGTTTTTTCCCACATTCAAGAGATTGTTTGTTGTCGTAGAGACTAAAAATGGCTTGAAGTTGAAGGTACATGTTTTGATAAAGGTGGAGAGATTAGCTCTTATGAATTCAATCGATTTTTTTAGTCTAGGGAAGTTCGCAAAGCTATGACTTTATATACCTCAATAATTACGTTGTTGGGAGAATAAATATAACTATTTAAGGAGTAGTAGTTTATGTATTGCATATGCAATTTTTCTCAATCATATGAAACTTATGTGCATGTGATTAACTTGCCACCTAGCATTATCAAAGGATTGGAGGTGACACTTTATTTATGAACCAAAGAGCCATTGTACTATGATCACATGCAACTTATGTGCATGTGATTAACTTGCTACCTAACATTATCAAAGGATTGAAGGTGACACAATATTTGTGAACCAAAGAGCCACCGTACTATGATCATCTCAAATTATTTGGATGTGAAGCATATGTTAATATCCCTAGGGATGTTAGATAGAAATTTGTCCATTCACTCTGAACCAATTTTATGCAACTTGTGTCAACAGAAAAGGAGATATGGCTTCTAGTTGCAAAGGTAGTAGAAAAGTTAAAATCACATAGGAAGGGACATCATCCCTAGAAGGTGAAGTGGTATTTGAGGAACCACAAATAGACGGCTCAGAGATTCAACCCAAGTTTCCATATGTTTCCCACATGTATTATCACAAGATCCTCCTGATCGAACTATATCATATCCTAGAGGAGATTGGTAAAATGGTGGAGATGATCACCTCATACAAGATGGAACAAGGAAGCAAAAGACAAGCAAGCTTTGTGGTGCAAAATTGAAGGTAAAAAGGTATTAACCTATCTAACCGTTTAGCTCATTCAAGAATATTTATACATATCCAAGGGAATGTGGACATCAATGATGTCAATGTGTTCTCCACCGAGAAAGTCAAAACATTTAGTGATCTTAATAGTTTGGAATTGGAACTAGGGCTAAGATTGACTGACCAACATTTGATTTCCTAGTCAAGTCAGGTATACCATTCCCCATAAGAGTGTTGTTATATTTTGGTAGTGATTTACTAGGATAGTTCGGACACGGCATTGGACACCCCTCCGATCATAGTCTCAAAATCGCACAAAAATTAGTGAGCATATTTAGGGCGATTAGGAGTTCAAAATGACTTCGCTTTGTGGTGTTGAAATCGCGATTTGCATTTGTTTCATCCTCCAAATGCACTATTGGAGTGCGTGTGTAGGCAATTTCATCTTTTTGTGCTAAAGATATATATAGGTTTCATTTCGCAAGTATAAGCGGCTCAAAGTTTGCTTCAAGTTTAGCAAAACTCAACATGGTAGTCCTGTTCAAGTTTTTGAGATAGAGTAATTTTGTTGCATTAGGGTATTTTAATGAGTGGCCATGGCTGAAAAGAGTGATGTATTCAGAATGTTTGCTGTTGAGAATAATTTGGATGGTACCAATTACCCATTATGGGCTTTTATGATGCATCATGTATTGGTTGAAAAAGGACTGTGGAATATCATGCAGGGTGTTGAAAAACATCCTATTACACCTGCTAACACAGTTACTAAAGCTTATGTAGATGGCATTGAAGGTGGTGATATTCTTCAAGTTCCTGTTCATGCTATGGTTCTTGGTGCACTTATTACGGAGAAACTTTGTTGGGATGGCAAAGATGCTATTGTAGAGATGCTTCGACACAATGGATTGATAGCCTGGTTTGTCAAACATGCCATTATTCCTCACATTCACTCCTGCAAAATAGCAAAGGACGCTTGGGATATACTTACCACTTTATACCAAGAAAGGAATGAGGCTCGTGTTGCTTACCTCCGGAAGAAGTTAGAGAATGAGCACATGAATGAAGGAGATTCCATGGATAGTTTTTTTGACAAAGATCAAAGATTTGAAGGAGCAGTTTATTTCCATTGATGAAGTCTTGCCTGATAGTTCACTTATGCAGATTGTTCTGAATGGTCTTCTAGATTCATATCAAAGTTTTGCTTCTACTCTTCCATTGATGATGAAAGATAATGCGAATGACTTAACATTGGAGGAGTTAGTCTCTATCTATATAGGAAGATTAGTCTAGGCAGAACAGGTCCATTATGCGTGTTGTAGATCAAGCTTTCTTGGCTAGTGAAAAGGGCAAAGGTAAATGAAGCTCATGTACTAGTAAGCAAAAATCTGCTAATTCTACACAATCAAAGAAGGATGACTGAGATGAGAAGAAATCAGAGAAGTAGAAATTGTTTTGCAAATACTATAAAGGAAATGATCATGTCATAAAGAGTTGTCCAAAATTGGCTGCAAAAGAGGCAAAGAAAAAAGAGTATGGAATGTTTGTTGTAGAAGCCTCAACACCCAAATCAGAGTCTGCAAAATCTTGTGCAGAATAAAGAATGGGCCTTTACTATTGTCTAGAGTTATGACCCATCTTCTTATGAACAATGTATGTCTGCAGTAGACTCAGACATTTGGTACTTTGATAGTGGGGCAACCAAACATATTACGTTGCAGTGCAGTTTCTTCACTTCACCTTCACGTGAGTCTGCCCCTATAGGGAATACTGTCATATGTGCCAACAACTCCTCTTATTCTATCATGGGAGTTGGTAAGATCATTGTGACTACTGTTGATGATCAAGAAAAATCTATTATCAATTTTAGCATTAACCAAGATTAGCTTGGTTGTGAAATTTATTGATGAGAGATGTATAGTTCATGATTTGTCAAATGGCAACATCATTATTGCTTCTGGCATTTTATGTCGTGGGTTGTATAAGCTCATAGATTATGTGAAATCTATGAATGATTTAGCATGTGCAACTCAAGATTATCATGCTATGTTAGATGGAAAGCTTTGCCATGCATGCTTTGGTCATTTCAATTTGGCTAGTTTGCTATTCTTGTGGAAATCGAAAATGGTGTCCTCTCTACCCAAACTTGAGGCACGTGGTAAACATGTTTGTGAAGGTTGTGTTTTGGGCAAAATGCAACATTCATCCTTCCCAAAAGATGGTTATGTTTGAGCTACTCAGAAATTCCTGTTTGTTCACAATGATCCTATGTAGACACCTTCTTCTGGGGAATGACCTTTACTTTGTGACTTTCATTAATGATTTTTCTAGGCATGCATAGGTGTATCCAATGAAAGAAAAGTACGAAGTGTTTATGTGCTTCAAAAAGCTTTTGGTTTTGGCTAAAAATCTTTTAGCATGTAAAATGGGAACCCTCCATTCTGATCAAGAGGGGGAATATATTTCTTTAGACTTTAATGCATTTCTGGCTGAATGTCGAAAAAAATCAGTGTACAATGCCGTATACACCTCAATAGAATGGAGTTGATGCAAGGAAAAACATGTCACTCATGGAGATGGAAAGGTGTACGGTCAAGAGTTAGGCTTTAGAACATAGTTTTTGGCTTGAGGTTGTTATGTGTTCAACATATGTACTTAATAGGTGTCCTGCTAAAGCATTGCAGTCTATCACTCCACATGAGTCTTGACATGCTCACAAACCATCTATTGCTCACCTGAGTATCTTTCGTTGTCTGACATATGCATAAGTGCCTTAACAACAACGTAATAAATTGGATGATAACGCAACAAAATGTATTTTTGTTGGGTACAGTTCTGAAAGCAAAGCCTATCGTCTATATCATCCACATACTAAATGCATTTTGGTTAGCCATGATGTTTTTTTGTGATAGATGCTATTCAACCATTACTTTCATGTACTAAGGAGACATCACTTAGCTCCAAAAATGTGTATGACACTTTGCTACCTCTTTTTATAGGTGGATAGTCTAGTACTAGTCCAAATGAGGCAATTTCTCAGCCTTTATAGGTTTCACATGATGATGCAAATCATTCCATTTTTTATGCAGATTCACATGATACACTTATTGATGAGAGAACTGATATAGAGGAGGCAAAATCTATGCCTAAATGGCTGGTGTAGACTTTGCGAGATAGCATATTAGATGCACCTCTATCTCTTATATATGCTCAATAATCCACCTTCAAGTGACCACAAATGATCCATGGTGCTCTAAGTTGTAAGGCCCCCTCTACAAGGAGAAGCCATTATGAGAGCCCGAACATTTATGGAACACTATCTTCTAAGTTATATGAGGTCTATGTGTGACCCTTGATGGTTATAGATGATCTTTGTGAGCCTAGCCATTGGGTTAGGTAGGGCATAAACTTCAAAGCCATTGGGTTGCCATTCAAGGAGAAAATAAAGGCCTTGTGGCATCATGCCATTTCCCTATAGAATCTTAATGGGGGGAGTGCAAAGGGGGGCTTGTCCCCTTCTGCGGGGTCCAAGAGGCCTATTCCCCCCTGCTAGTAGGGCCGAGACGGTAGGACTTTTGGTCATGGAGATATTGTCAGATTCTATATTTTTTCGACTATTTGGTATCTCTCGACTATGTTTATCTATACCGAATCCCCTTGTAAAAGCTATATATGCATGGCCCATGTTGAGATTTTCATAGCATTGCACACTTGTAAGCACTTCATCTAGAGTCTGTCTAGATTGCCATCTAAGCTCCACATTGGGAGCACACGGGTGGACAACACCATCATTGTAACTACATTATGCTTGGCAATGTGAGAATTTGAATTCCATATCCCTCAATCAATGTCTATCTTTGTATCAACCATATCTACTAGTGTATTCTGCTCTGCTATTATTTTCTTACATGGTATCAAAGCTCAGGAGGTTCTTAGTGGTCCAAAAGCAAAAACACAGAGATTAGAGAGGTTTCAATGACAAAAGAGAGAAGATGTCAAGTGGTACATCATCATCTACAACTAGGAATCAAGGTGGTTTGTGAGTAGGAGTAGGTGGAGCGTAGATAGGAGCAATAGTGATGCCGGTCATTCCAACATTGCAGATACGACCACTTGCCTTCATGGAAGGTAAACTTGATGGTATGAACTACACTCTGTGGAAGTTTAAAATCACTTCTATCCTTGATTCATATGAGCTTTTGGAGATTGTTATTGGGACTGATCATGAGCCCCAAGAAACACCTGATCCAAATAATCTTCGTCGAATGATTCCTCATGTTGATCCTCTATGTGCTTGGAAACATAGAAACATAGATGCACTTTGTGCTCTAGTTACAAGTACTTCTAATATTGGCTTGAATCTCATTCAACATACTACCAAAGCATGTGAAGCACGGTACATATTGAGAAATCAATATGAAACTCATAATCAAACATGGATTCAGAACTTGGAGAACCAGCTAGCAATAGAAAGATTTGCTGATGGGGAGACTATAGGGGTGTTTATCACTCGCATAAAGAATCTACAAGATCAAATGATGGGAGTAGGTGTACAAAATTCAAGTGAGGGGCAAGCTCGACATTGTCTTTGAATTTGTCCGCCTAAGTTTGATGGTTTGGTAACTGATCTTAATACTCAAATGAGACCTCAACCACTAACTTTTGAAGAATTCAGTGCCTTAATCATGGAGTTGTGGCTCAAGGCAAGGAGTGGTGGCAACAAAGGAGATGTTGCATTTATAGAAAATGCCAAAGGAGGCAAAGAAAACTCTTCAAAATATGGAGACAAAAAGAAGAATGAAAAAAAGAAGTTCAAGGGAGAGTGTTTCCACTACAAGAAGAAGGGACACAATATCCAAGATTGTTGCATCAAGAAGGTAGAAGAGAAGAGTGGCTCTTCAAAGGGTGGAAAGGGCAAGGAGTTTGCCAACACAATAGAAACAGAGCTTGAGTTATCTTTTATGATAGAGAAGGTGTGCTCCTCGGCTGAAGATTTAGGAATAGATGACTCATTGGTGTTGGAGAGTGGTGCATCTTGTCACATGACGAGTAGAAAAAACGTTTACAGTTCCTTATAACCTCTAAAGGAACCCATCACAATAAAGGTAGACAAAAATGCAAGATGTCCTGTAGAGGGTGAAGGTACATTTTCTTTCATGAACTCTAATGGCGATGTCAGAAAGGTTTCAAATGTGTCATACGTTTGACAAATCAAACGAAATCAACTTTCAATAGCTTCGATAACTGATCAAGGTCATGAAGTATCTTTTCGTAAGACAAGAGCTAAGATTATGGATAGTAACAACAACATTGTTGGGACTGGCATAAGGAGGAACAACCTGTATGAGTTGTGTGCTGTTACATCCACTAAAAGTGTGGGCACAAATAAGCTATGGCATGAGAAATTGGGCCACATTAGATACCTTGTACTGAAGGAGATGCATTGGGGGAGTATGGTTGCAAGCTTGCATGATGGGCAAGGAACAAAGGAAGGTGTTTCCATAAGAAAGCAAGAAGAGGGCAAGCTATCCTCTACAGTTGGTGCGTGTTGACTTGTGTTGAAAAATGCCTACACAAGCCTTGGTCGGATCGTCCTACATGTCACTTATCCATGACTATATCAGGAAGATGTGGGTGTACTTTCTTCATGATAAGGCTCAAGATTTTGATAAGTTTAAAGAATGGCTTTAGCTTGTTGAAACTAAAACAAGGAAAAAGATGAAGAAATTCAGGACAGATGGTGGTGGAGAGTTCACATCAATAGATTTTGAAGATTTTTGCAAGAGTAAAGGAATCAAGCATCAACTCAGCATGGTGCATAACCTCAATAGAACATTGTTGTAGAACCTTGGAATCGAGCCGTCATGGAGATGGAAGGGTGCATGTTGAAGGGAAAGGGTTTGCCTAATCAATTTTGGACAGAGGCTATCAACATTGCTATCTACATCTTGAATCAAAGGTACACCAAGGCACTTGATGGAAAGACTCCACAAGAAGCCTACATTGGTAAAAAGCCTTTTGTTTCCCATTTCAAAGTATTTGGAAGTGAATCTTATGTACATGTTCTAGATAGCAAGAGAAACAAGCTTCAACCAAAAAGCATCAAATGTATCTTCCTAGGGTACAACGAAGATAAGAAGGCTTATAAGCTTTATGACACTAAGGCTAAGAAGATCATGGAAAGTCGCGATGTGGTGTTTAAGGAGGAGAAGCCACACACAGTGGAGGAGGAAAAGAGAGCTTCCACTTTATCATCAAGCAAAGGGGCAATCCATGATGAACCTGACCCAAGAGCTACCCCTTCTACACAAGAGAAGAAGCATCCAAATGGATTGACCCCCTAAGTGTAAATTCATTGGCACCAAGTGGGTCTAGAAGCTAAAGTACAAGGGTGAGCCATTACTCTCAGTTTTCTCAGTCAGCTTGCAGAGATGTTTTCTCTGAGCTTGGTGCATCATTTTTAGTGATTTAACTTGTTAAAGTTAGATCTATAAGTCTACTATATGCTCACAAATTTTCATGTCATTTGGATGTTGCAATCTTCAGTTATGTTCATTTGAAGTCAACAGGGTCTGTTCATCTTCACTTCTCTATCAGGTACCCGACTTTTTCACTCATCTTGTCAGAGGTGTTTCTCAGTGGTTACTTATCCAAATTCAGTGATTTAAAGCTTTTTGAATTCAGCTTACTGTCTAGTATAACCATACAAATTTTCATAATTATTGGATTCTTACATTTTGAGTTATGTTGATTTTTCTGCTCACTGGTCTATTTCTATAGTAGCCCGTGAAAATCGAGATGATGTCATCACTTGTTAAAACTCATTCTCAGTGTGTGGTTTATTATTTTTTATGAGATTACTCTTAAAAGTTAGCTCTTTAATCTACCTAGATTCCCCAAGAGGAATTAAGCTAATTGCTGCTGTGCTCAGAGAATTATGTAAAACACTGGACAGGTGTATGAACCAAGAATAGCAAGTTTTCACCTCTGAGCTAACTCCAACTTATCTGTTTTGATCTATCTTTTTGAGAGTGATCTTCCAAGGTACATAGGGTGTCTAATACATCCATTGGCAAGCTAAAAGGGCCCACCATATACTCCTGGAGTTCATTTGGCTGGTGTAGATCAAGGATTTTGCAATACCTCTTCATCTTCAAGCACATACCTATCCATCTCTTCACAATAGTTGACAAGTATAAGGCTAGGCTTGTTGCAAAGGGTTACGCTCAAGAAAGAGGCATTGATTTTGATGAGACCTCTGCTCCTATATTCCCAATGAATACTATTCGTAGCATCTATGCACTTGCAGCTTATCATGGTTGGAATGTACATCAGTTGGACATTAAAATTGCATTGCTGGATGATGACTTGTGTGAAGAAGTGTATATTTTTCAACCTCGTGGTTTTGTGTAGAAAAGGCATGAAAACAAAGTGTGGAAAATTGAAAAAGGCATTTTATGGTTTGAAGCAATCACCACATGCTTGGTACGAAAAGATACATGCCTACTTGATTGCACATGGTTTTAAGAATATTCCAATTGAGAGCACCTTATATGTTAAGCATGAAAATGATGTGCTTCTGATCATTGTTGTCTATCTTGATGACATGCTGCTCATTGGTCCTCATGAGAAGCATATTGCTGATTTTAGGGCTGATTTGCATGCCTCATTTGAGATGTCAGATTTGGGGCATTTGCATCATTATTTGAGCATTCAATTTATGCAAGTTGATGGCGCAATAGCTTTGTGTCAAACCAAATATATTGACACATTATTGTAGCATTTTGGCCTTGAAAACTGCAAACCTATTGCCATTCCTATGGAAAAAGGTATTACAGTTGAGCCTTCATGATGCTGGAGATGCATTTGATGTTGTTCTCTATCAACAGGCTGCTGGATGCTTGATTTACTTAAGCATTACTCGGCCAGATATTCAGTTTTGTCTCACACATGAGCAGGTTTATGCATTTCCCCGGTGTCAGGCATTGGCATGTGGTCAAGCGCATCTTTTGCTACTTGAGTGGTACCTGGCTACTTGGATTGTTTTATTCCAAGGGGGGATCACTATCTCCAAATTTACATGCTTTTTCCGACTCTGATTCGGCAGGTTGCTATGACACTGATGTGCCCACTAGTGGTTTTTTCTTCATGTTTGGTAGCTCGCGCATATCTTATTTAAGCAAGAAGTAGCCTACTGTCGCCACTTCTAGTTGTGAGGGTGAGTATAGGGAAGCTTTCACAATGATGATTGAGTGTGTGTGGCTCAGATGCCTTATAGATGATTTGGGTGTTGGTTAGTCTTCTGCCACCACCATCTTCAGTGATAGTTAGAGCACATTGGCAATTGCAAAGAACCTTGTGTTCCATGCTTGCACTAAGCACATTGAGGTGCACTATCATTATGTCATGGAGAGGTTCTCTACTAGAGAGATGATTTTGGCATATGTGCCCACAAAGGAGAACATTGCAGACCTTTTCACAAAGGATCTACCTTGAGAGAAGTTTGAAGCTTTCCGCAAAGCTTTGTGCTTACTTCCTTAGGTGGATTGATTCCACATAGCTTGGCACTTCCTTGTACATGAGTTCCAGCTCCTTGTTCACAACATCACTCCCAGGGGGGATTTTTTTGATATATTTCAATAGTGATGCGTCTGAACACACTAGGACTATTGGGGCACTTTTTCCCCTCTTTAAGAGGTTTTTTCCCCCAACCTGTATATATGCCTATAACCCTAACGGGTCACTTATCTTTGTACATTCTCTTTGTAATATTGTGTGTTGTGATCCAAGCCTCTTCTCTTCCTTGTGCTATTTGTGTGCTTTTGCAGACCACAACCTCTAACAAAGAGGATTTGGCATGGATTAATATATGCTATGAGGTTCAAAGGATCAATGGACATCACCACAGAGATTTTAGAGTGAATTAAATTTGCCAATGCAAGGTGGAGTAAAAAGCAAGAAAGTTTTTGGACACCTAACCTCACAATAATCATAGAAATGAAATTTGCTAGAGAATGCATCTTCATAACTTCATTAAAGAATCGGGAATGCAGATTGAGGATGATGCAGCCTAGTAGACATAGCTTGGTATCAACTTCTTCAGAGCACGAACAAAGAAAAAAAATGTGAGATGGAAGTGGGAGGCACTATGAGGTTCAACACGCCTATTCAAATAATGAAGGCAAAGAGAATCAATCGAATGATGTAGATGAAGGAATACAATGTGATGAGGGAGTAGTAGAAGCGGGAACTCTCCACAAATTATCGAGGAAGAAGAAAGGCACAAGTCTTGTGTTTATTCACCCATTTGAGAGGGATTCATAACTACACAAGGTGAAACCATAGAAGAGGAGCGAAGGAGGGAAGCACGACCAAAAATGCCCATGAACTTGACCATAACACATTACATTGACATTCTAGATATAGATACAATGGATATATCCAAACCATCCTCATCCCAACTTATATAACTAAATGGGCTTAGGATGACACACTCCCCTTTGATTATGGAGCCATAAGTGGAGATATGGGTCAAAGTACCTCACTTGTAGCTATGGATATTTCACCCAATTTTAGTTCCACACCACAACATCAAAAGCCAGTTCTATCATTATTAGCTCACCTATATGGTAGATATATCCTCCATCTTGCATATCAAAATGTCCAAAACAAAAAGTTTCACATATATTGATATTTAGACTTGAAAATAACAATATTTATAGAGAGAAATTAGGCTCCAAAAATTTGATGGGAGATTCCTTAGCTCATTTCCAAACTCTTACACGTGCATGGAGCCTCCAATGTAAGAAAAATATAGCTCAATACGTGTAAACCCCCTTGGAACATTTTCTCACCATAAACACTCCATATGAGAAAGAAAGAAGAAAAAAATGGAGAAGAAACGAGAGACATAAGATTTTCTCAAGACATCACTTCTTACAATGGAAAAATATCTCTGAAATTGAAATTGAGCTCCTTTTACGTTATTTGAGAATGGGAGACTTGTTCATAGCAAAATGACTCGGCTAGTTAAAAATAGTCCTAAAATCCTTGTAGGGCTATTCTAACTATCTTATTGACCTATTTAAGATACTAGAGACTAAGTATATACATTTGGAAGTCTTCCCATGCTCTTGAGAATTACAAAAATTAATACATCCATAAAAATTGAGGTATAACCAATAGGGATTAATTAGAAAAGGATAATGAATCTTCCAAAAAACATTGGCATGCACTACACCTTCTCTTTCCTCTTCTATACCTCTTAATCTTGAATAAATTGCATTTATTCCTTGTCCAATTCATGCATGCTCAAAACATCCCTCTTTCCTAGATATTTTCACCCTTGAAAATGCATCTAGGGGTTTTGGAAGTCCTATTCCTCCATGAGCTTGAGATATCTTTCATGTTTCCATTGTTAGAATTTGGCAACCAATCATGCGATTGTTCTATTCCATATGACTTGGGGAGCTATTTTAGGTTATGGTAGTTTGAATAATCTCCTCTGCATTAACTCTACGATTAGAAGCCATGTTGCAAATCTAGTTTTGATGTGTCAAAAGATTTTTGAACGCCTTTATAAGATACCTAGTTGGAAAGCTTCTTTTAAAGTTTTCATAAAACAACTTGAAAAATCCTTTAATCTTTTATAGAATGGCATGATAGTCTCAAGGTCATGGGTCAGTCTTAAATCATATAGTATTTAGAGATTTCCATGTCTAATTCCTTTCATATTCAAAAATGGTATCGGTGTTTCCTTGAATGTTATAATGGAGGATTTTATCCATTTGTAAATGGGGGTGTAGTTTTGAGAACAATGTTAGATTTGGAAAATTTATGTATTGTGCTATAGTTGATTTGGTGGTCTTAGGTGCTTCTGTTTGAATGGTGGTGTGAGGTGGATGAATGGTTGAAAAACTCATCGATGAGGTCAGATAGATTGAAGTGGTGTTGACTATGGATGGTGCTATGTACATTGCCATGAGTGCACTCAATTGAGTAGTTTCTCTCCCTAATTCTTGGGATTCTACGAGTGGAAATTGTAATGACCCAAAAACATATAACTCTATCAGATGGGGAGACAACGGTTGAAAAGTTTCCATAGTGTCAAGATCTAGGATGGAAATGGAATGTGGAGTAGGAAAGGTGATTGATATTTCTATTTTTGTTCCCCCCCAACTAGTCTTCTCTTTTATTCCTTGGTGGTGGCTTCTCTTTGTGTGACTCTCTAGCCTTCCCTAACTAGTGAGTGCAGTGCAGACACATCCCTTTCTTATTCTTCAAAGAATTGCACCTTACTTGGTAATACAACAGAAAATTTTCTCATAGGTTACTTCTTAAGAGAAGTGATGAGTAGCATCCCTTCATTGGACACTTCATTATTTGTACTGAATAATTGATTTGCAAAGCTTGATTGAATTCTTCTCTTCAACTCCATTTCTTTCTCTTTGTGTATTATAGGCTGAGTAAAAGTAGGTGGTGCCCTTTGTCTAAGTTGACTTCGTTCTCTTTTGGTCCTTTCTTTCAGCCTTTGAAGTGATTCTTGTTGATCCATAAGGATGTTGTCCATACTTTCCTTGGTGTTGGTTATAGACATCCTTCCACTAGTTGTTCACCTTGGTCATCTTTTCTGTGAAGATCTTGATTTTTCATTTATAATAGAGGTTTTGGGTGAGGCACATGGATTTTGTTGTGAAGATGATATTACGAAGTGCAAGCCTTAACTCGGCTTCATCCCCCTCATTTTGGATTTATCCTTCTTCCTCAATTTCATCTAATTTTCTTGACTTATTTTGACTTCTTTATCTCAATAAATAAGTAATCTTGGTGATTTCTCCCATCTTCTTTTTTTTTTCTTGTTATGAAGTTAGTGGGGTGGAGCTATGTCTCCTTGGCTATATCATGCATAAGAGAAATTTCTTATCACTCAAAGCTGGTGTGAAATTACAATCCTTAGCCCAAATTGTGCAAATAATTCTAGTGAGGGCATGTGTACCAAAGAAAATCTTTTTCTTTTTCCATCAAGCATTAGCAACTTTGATTTGTTCATAGATCCATGTGGTAATATCCACTATTGTTCTAATCATCACTGCATGCATTGAGACATGCTAGATTCTTTTACGAGGAATTGTCATGCAAACACAGTGTAATGTGATTTGTGTTGTCCATGTGTTTCTTCAAGGCCCAACGCATAAGTATTTGTATGCAAAAACCAAACATCTTGAACAAGAAAAAGAACAACCAAAACCTACTCAAGAACAAGAAAAGCTGAACAATGAATATTATACATATGTACATAGCTTACACTTAAATTTGATTTGTTTTTCTTTATTTGATTTTTCTCCTTGTCGGAGGTTTTGCATATGCATGCATGGTCATTTACAAGATCAATGCCTTATGCAGGGGTCATGTAACTTCACCCTACACATGCATACTTGAAGTGCATTCTAACTAATGGTGTAATGAGAGTAGGTCCTTGATGATACATCAAGGGGCTTCTACGGACAAGGCTTGGGTTTTTCTTTTTGTCTCAAAAGATAAAATTGAGTTTTTTCTATTTTAGAGTGATATGTGTGATTTAGATGTTGAGAGATTTTTGGAAAGAAGGTAACTCCATAATTTTGATGTAGAAGTAGCCTTGGATATCCAAATTAGTTGGGCATGGTTAGTTGTTAGAGTGGAGACAACATATTTTCTCTTTGGTTGCCTGCTTTTTGTGTTTGCTGCTACTCCTGAACCGAGATTGACTTGATTCTACTTCCTTAGAATTTCCCCTAATAGTTGCATTGATACCCACATCTTTGAGTTGTGGAATCAAGGAACTAGGATTCTTTTGGGCACCCAGAGTTGATGAACTTCTGGTTGTAGATTTGTTTTGTTGTCTTTTTTGTGGTGTGGAGGTTGATTCCATATACCTCCTTGTTATTGATTGAATTCATCTCTTTGATTTGATCCTTTTACTTGGGGATCTGAAGAGAGCAACCCTTTTACAATCCAAATCTGCTTATTTTCTAGGATCTGTCTTTGATAACTGTGAAGTTTGATGGCCTCGTTCTTGTGTGAGATGGTTCTAGTAGCTTCTTGTGATTCTCCTCAACTTGCAATTTTTATTTAAGTCAAGTTACTTCTTGGTGATCTCAATTCTCCTTGGAAAGAATCGTTTCCTTCCATCATAAGAGACCGGCGAGGTTTCTTGGACGAGATCCCCTTGAGAGCTTTGAATGTTGTACCACCATTGGTTTTAAAATTCCCCTAAGATCCTCGTGTGTATCTTGAGTTGACCACTTCTCTTGTATTTATTCGAGTGTAGTTTGGTTGATATAATGCTCCTAATTCTTTTAGTATAACATGCTCAATCTCATGATGAAATGATAAACTTGATGCTCAGAATCTTGTTCAATACCCACCTAGGGTCATCTAAATCAAAGATGAATTCATCCTCCATTGGATGATTGATCAACAAATGTTCCCAATTTATGTGTTCCTCTAATTGAATTATTTGCAATTCTATTGTGTTTTGGACTAGGGGTTAGTTCTTGAGTGGTCTCACTAGGTTGAAAAACTTCACTAACATATGTTTCTTGTTGATAGACACATCAAGCGTGGCTAAGATTTGCATCTAGTCATGATTTGAATTCTTCATCATTAAAGAATCTAGGCATGTAAGCTAGATTCTCGACATGTCTTTATTGGCTTATGTATACCTTCTTTGCCTTTGTATCTTCTTTTAGCTTCTCCAATAACAACTTTACACATCCATAAATTGGTGTCATCCTACATCCAACATGGATATCTAAATGCATACTATTGTAAAAAGGCCGTCTCTTCCTCTTACTAGAAGGCAGTCCATTGGATTGGAGCAATATCCCTAAAAGAAAATTCTTTTATATTTATCTTGGTGGTCATACCTAAGTGTTGCAAATGTAAGGAATTAGATCCCCAATGTTAGACCACCTTAAGTTGGTGGATGAAAGGCATTTCTAAGATCATCTCATAGTTCCCAACCTTTTCGAATCAATAAATAGCTAATGTATGTTCAAAATTTACTACACAAGTTGAGAGTATTATCCCTTTCAATAGTCCGAGAGGACACTCTATGTGACCATCTACAAATTATAGTTTCATTTTTGTGGACCTCAGGAGATATTGATCCTATTTCTCTCAAATCTCTTTTGTGGCAATGGAACCTCATGCTCTAGAGTCTAGTATGGCTTTGATTATGTAATCATTATAGAGAAGATCCAAAAAGGTGTCCCCGTCATGCCTTTTTATGTAATCTTCAATTTTTTCTAATGGGCCTTTTTTATATTAAACACGAGCTAGCTTGAGTAGAAGTATTTTCTATATTGACTTTTTCCCGTGACTTAACTTATTGGGCTAGTTTGTCCCAAAAATGCACTTTTAATTTCAAATGTTTGTCTAGGTGAGAATACATCAAAATTTTGTGTTTGCAAGTTCCTCTTTCGTGGATGGATCTAACTCATGACACATATTTTTCTTGCCATGGGTAATCTCTTACATTCCAATTTGAATTCATAGTATTCCATTTTTTTTAGGAAGAGTGTGAAGACTCATTATTTCCTCCTCATGAATACTTAGGTTCTAAGCATCACCATCAGAAGATCCTTCTGGAGGACTCTCTCCACTTTTTCCCACAACTATTTTAGGGATAGGTAGGTTGTGCTCTTCATTCTTCATTAAGTTTCATGAAACCTTTCCTAGAATTCATAAGTTCAAGCTTCATCCATTTCTGATATGATCTTTTCTCTCTCTACCTTAGTTCTTGGTGCTTTAGATGTATGAGGAGTCTCTTTCAAAGATCAAATTTGAACTAGAGGTTGATCCTTAGGAGACATTTGTTGTGTAAATTCTTAGAATTGATGCTCTAGAATATTGGTATTTGGTAATGGAATGGGCACATGTTCTAGAATATCTTGAGCGACTTATACCATCTTCATGCACAAGGTTTACATATCCTATTCTAGATCTCCTCTAGGATAGCACTTTTTTTGGTGCTTTAAGCTAGGTCATTTGGCCAATCTAGCTTAATAAGATGTTAAGAAGATGTTTAGGTCTTTAGGCATATGATATGTTAGGAATGGTCCTACCTATTGCTCCTTTTCATTCCTCTTGGGTTCTTCTCAAATTGATCTTAGTTTGGTCGATGATTTCATGTGGTTACAAAGAGATTTTTTTTTTCTTTTTCTTGCTACAAGTCATCCTTAAAATCAATCATTATTTGTTTCCATTTAGGTTTAAGCTTCTCTCTTCTTGCTTTCCATGGATGTGTTCTCTTTTTACTTCACCTCTCACTCATCTATTATATTCTCCACCATTCTTGGATTTGGTTTTTCTTCATTTTGTCGGATGTACTTTACTCTTCAATCTTTATTTGGAATTTTCTATGCTATGCTTTGGCTCTAGTCAGTGCATTCACTAGGGTTGACATATGATAGCCTCTATAGTTTGTTCCTACTAGTATCTCTATGATCTTAATTTGATCAATCTCACCTTTGCTAGGATGCTTAGGGAAATCCTTGAAGAGATTCTCCTTTCCACTATCTAGATAGAATCCTTAGTGTTGTAATAGACTGATAATTTGAAGGATGAGGACAACCGCAAATGAAGTGGTCTCCCCATTACATCTATAACATGGCCCCCACATAACTGGCATTCTATTTTGCTTCAATGGAGATCCAATTGTAGTGTACCACACATCAGAGTAATCTCCTTCTTGCCTGTTCCAAAAAGGATATATATATATTGACCATAGTTTTGGGCATCATAAAAAGATTAATAGTCATATTATGGCTCTTCATGATAATATTACTCTCCTTGAAAATACTCATATGTAGGATCTTGCACTTCTAGAGGTTTTGTTAATGATATAGGCACTATGAATCTTTCTTTGTTGCCTTCAAGATTGATATATTTCATAGGAACAACATTTTGAGATGGAGGAGGAATCGGCTATGTTGGGTTAAGATCTTTTTGCCCTATTTGTGGCCTAGATTCTTGATAGTACTACCAACAATCGTAATCTCTTTGCAATTGTGTACCTAAGTCGTGAAGTCTCAGGGACTTGTGTCGATGAGACTCTACCTTGATCGCCCCAGAAGTGCATATAGTGGTGGATTAATACACGTTTAATTATCAATCTGTGGAATTAGACATACCAAGTGTATGAAGACATGTGCATGATGGTAAGTAAAGTATCAATGCTACAATGCATGTGACTAGTCTCAACTACCTCTCCAACTCACTAACTCTCTGAAAATGCATGTCGTGATACCATTAACAAGAGTAAGCACAAATTCAAACTTTTCTCTCAACTTTGGACTCCAAATATGGTCAATAGTAGGTTCTTTTCAAAGCTCTCGATGTGAGGCGGGAGGTAAAGCCCTCCATATGATGGCAAGGCCGCCTTGTTCTCTGGGCCCGGGTAGAGTGGTAAGTGGCACGAGATGCATCTAATGATTGTACTTTGAGTCAAATCTGAAAAACTTGCTTCAAGTTATGAGCAAAATAATAAATGGCAAGAAACACCAACACCTACTCCACAACTCGTTGTGGTTCACACACACACTACAATAGTTCAAAAGGGATGGGAAGGGTAGACAACAATCCAACACACACATTTCAAGCATTATACACACACAAAAGCTCTTGAAAAAGAAGAAAATCAGCAGGAAAGAGGCAAATTCGAAATTCTTCTTCAATTCTCTCAATTGCAAAAAGTTCTTCACAAGAGTCACAAAGTGACTTATATACATGTGCCCTAAAATTGGTCCTTTCACACAAGAGACCGACACTTTTATTGACTAACTCTTATTTCCTAATTTTTTACAAGAGTTATGTTACAATGATTCGGGCTTATGCATCTAGAGGACTCCTTTAGCGCATTTACATAGCTTCAAGGGATTTTCATAGGAATTTGAAGAAGAAAAAATTATGCCTATAATTTGAAAATTTTGGGTCTCCTCTTTCGTGCTTCTTTACTCTGCAACACTCTCCCCCTCTTTGTCTCTGTCGTCCCTTGAAAGGCTTTGCATCTTTGTCTGCGGCTTGTTCATAGTTCTTTAATGCACGCACCTAGTGGTCGAAGAAGCGATTAGGACTGTCAGTGAATTTGTTACCTTATCCGATCTAAGTTCTTTTCTTATGTAATCCCCTTGGTATTCCTTACATTCATAAATCTAGGTTGCTGTGTTAATTTGGGCTACCACACACACATCCAACGGCTAAGAATGTGATATTCTTAGTCACCCTCTTCAACTTTTCAGCCTCTACCCCTTTCTAACTTTTGGTCTTCAGATATTTCTTTGTTCTCACACATTTGACTCTGTTGTATTTCTGGAGCCTGTTTACTTCCTTTTGCCGCATGCATCATTTGGTCAACCTTGCATCCATTTCTATCTTTTGGTTGATGCTTCAAATGTTTTATCTTTAAATCTTATTTCACTCCTTCTAGGACCTGATGCTTTTCTTTAGCCTGTTCATTTCTTTCCTCCACACAAACTTGGTGGACGAGCAGAAAGTTAGGACATTCAGACAATTTGTTATCTTATCAGATCTAAAGTCCTTTGTGTACAACCTCCCCTTGAAAGGTCGTGTTGTGATTTTTTGTTTCCACTCTTCAGGACCTACTTCTTTGGTGTTGTGGCTTGATGCATGCCCCTGCGGGACTTTGGGCAGAGGGTGTTTCTTCTTATTGAGCCATTTTGTTCTTTCATCTTCTTCTTTTTCTTCTCTTTTTACTTGATTCTCCCTCCACATGTCCCTCCTCCTGAAATCTGTCGTCCCCGACAGGCTTACTGTGGTGACATGAGTATGTTTCTATGACTTTCGACTCTCTACGATTTAGAGAATTTACTTCACATATCATGAGCTCTTTCCAGTGGGCTGACTTCACTCCATCATCTGGTGCCTGCCTATGGTCTATAAAGAAGCTCAGCTCATAGTCCACCATTCTTGCATTTAAATTTGAATTCATTTTGACGAAAATTTTTGAGTCCATCTCAAAAAAGCCAGTAAAGAAAGCTTCCTGGAAGGTCTGCATATATGGAATCAAGAGGAACATTAATCTAGAATATATAGCCATAATGGTAAGTCTATTGGGTGTCGTAGATAAGTAAAAAATGATTGCATTTGCTCTTTGATTGATGTCGATAAAGTTCAAAACAAAACTATAAGGAGCATGCTTAATATTTTATTTGTCATCTTGATGGCTAAGTCTAGTACTGTCGCATATCTTGATAACCAAAATTCTATTTTTCATACCATGTATTCTCCAGTCGGTAAGTAATTATGCGGTGGACTCGATAGTAATGGATAGTTTAGCCATTGATTATTTATTGTACCCTGGCGTTGTGCTTCTCAAAATTGCATCCAGGTTTGTCTTCGAGGGACTGGGCAAAAAGATGGATTGATCTGTAGCACATATGATGTCGACTCCCAGTGCACCCGTAATGTCGGATTATTTTCCAAGAACTTCCTTCTCCACACCGGATCTGCTTTGTCAAATTCTTCTTGAGTATAAGAAAATGTGTTCATGTTGAATTGCAGATCATGATCAGGTTCCTTGTTTGTAATTTCCTTGATAAATTGTCTAGTTTCCTCTTTTAATAATCCATACAGTACATTGAATGGCTTCAAAATTTGTTCAAAATTTTTACTTTCAACCTTTGCCTCTTTCAGTACCTTTACTACCTGATCTTCAAACTGCTCTGTAAGCTGGGACACAAGTAGTGTCTTCTCATGAGAGCTTAGTTCTGTAATAGCCTGTTTATGTCGGTCAGTGCTCAGCTCTACTTCTTCCTTGATGGGAGAATAATGCATGGGGGGTCTCCACAGTAGTCGCTTGGGAGCTTGGAACTACTGGTGTCCCCATTGGAACTTGTTGTGCTATTTGAGCTTTTAAATTTCCAATGATTTCATCCTTTTTCTTGATATCACTAGCCATGTTTGTGAGTGCTTCCTTGTTCTTCAAGAGTTCTTCTCCTATGATGGTGACTTGATCTGCATCTTCATTACATTGTGCAATAATTTGTGCTTCTACAGACTTCCACCTTTTCTTGAGCTCATTGGTGTCATACATAGACTTCTTTTCCCATTCTTCTCATAGTGTTTGCTCTTGTTTTAGTTGATCTTCTTACTGTGCTATTTGAGCTTCCAGTGTTTGTGTATTATTAGGCACAATTTCATGTGTCTCTACCATTTGATTGCACAAAATGGTAGTCCTCAGTTCTTTATTTATAATTCTTAGGTTATCTGCTTCATCTATGTATACTTTGATTTGAGTCTCTAGCAGTTTGCTTCTGGTAATCAATCATGCCTTGTCTGCTTCATCGACTTCATACTTACTTTGAAGCTCTTTGAGCTGATCTTGCATTTTCTGAGTTTCGGTAACGAATATGTTGCACTTTTCCATAGCTTCATTTGACTCTTTTTCCTTGATTGTAAGTGCCTATTGAACTTGTAATATCTGTGCACATAGCTTCTCACTTAATGCTTTGAATTGATTGCGTTCCACTAAAGCCTTGTCATAATTGTTATCCGCTTTGATAAGTTGTTGCTGAGTATCCATGGTTGTTTGTATCATTTGCTTTACTACGGGTTTGAGTTGAGCCACATCCACATTAAGCCATGTCTTTGGGATGCTCGGTTTTTCACTCGTGAGTACGTCTTTTCCCTTATCCATGTGTATCGTTTCATTTTGTGGTTTTCTAATTGAAGATGGATCTGGCTTTCTTTTTCTTCATGTGTCGTAGGCTTTGTAGCACTTCCTTGAAATGTTAAATCCAGTGGAGAAGGCTCTACTACAATCCTTATGGGTGTAAACGGTTCTTGCTCTTCCACATATTCCTGATCTTTTTCTTCCTTTGGCATCTTCATCATAGCCTTGCCATCCAAGTGGGTCTCTGTAATTTGAATCTTTGTTTCTTCATTCATCTTTATTGTATGGAACTCTCCTTGTGATGATCCTTTGTTTGGTGTCTCAATGACTATGTTATCCGGCATTTTATCCATTTTTGTGCCTTCCACTTCAAGGGAATCCTTTACTTGATTTATCTCGTCCCATTTACCATTGTCGTTTGATTCACTTTTGATATCCACATTCATGGGGGACGGTTCACGTTCTTGCTGGAATTCAGAAGATGAACTAGAATTCACCAATCCCAGTTCTCTGTATCTATAGAATTTTTTCAACCGCTTTCCTTGCAAAGTTTCTGTATGAGTTTGATGATAGTGGTGCCCTTGTACTGGCTGGTTTAATTGTCCTTCCATGAATCTGTGAGTGTCTTCCATGGATTCTTTTAACTCTTCTTCCATGACGGGCTTGGCCTTTTTGATTGTGGTTCTTGGAAGTACATGTATTCTTTTCGATGAAGGGAGTGTTGGAGTTAGATGTCTGCGGAAGCACGTGAACAACAGAAGGAAGAAGAAGAAGCTTGGAGCACAAGAGACAATACTGAATGTATTACCACAAGAATGTACAAAGATAAGTAGCTCATTAGGGCAATAGGCGTATATACAAGCCGGGGGAAAAAAACCTCCTAAAGGGGGAAAAAAGTGCCCCGACGGTCCTAGAGTGTTCACACACATCATTACCTAAATATATCAACAAATCCCCCTGGGAGTGATGCGGTGAACAAGGAGCTGGCACTCATGTATAAGGAAGTTTCAAGCTATGTGGAATCAATCCACAAAAGGAAGTAAGCCCAAAGCTTTGCGGAAAGCTTCAAACTTCTCCCTAGGCATAGCCTTCATGAAAAGGTCTGCAACGTTCTCCTGCATGGACACATATGCCAAGCTGATCTCCCCAGCAGAGAACCTCTCCGTAACATAGTGATAATGCACCTCAATGTGCTTAGTGCGAGCATGGAACACATGGTTCCTTGCAACTGCCAATGCACTCTGACTGTCAGTGAAGATCGTGGTGGCAGAAGACAGACCAACACCCAAATTACCCATAAGGTGTCTGAGCCACACACACTCAAAAATCGCTATGAAAGCTACCCTATACTCAGGCTCACAACTAGAAGTGGCCACAGTAGGCTGCTTCTTGCTCAACCAAGATATACATGAGCTATCAAGCATGACGCAAAAACCAGTAGTGGACATACGAGTGTCATAGCAACCAACCCAATCACTTTCAGAAAAAGCATGGAAATTTGGTGGTAGTGATCCCCCCTTGGGATAAAACAATCCAAGTAGCCGGGTACC
Source organism: Ceratopteris richardii (assembly GCA_020310875.1). Classification (NCBI taxonomy): domain Eukaryota; kingdom Viridiplantae; phylum Streptophyta; class Polypodiopsida; order Polypodiales; family Pteridaceae; genus Ceratopteris; species Ceratopteris richardii. The sequence continues at coordinate 73,435,429 of CM035434.1, forward strand.
ACTCAAGTAGCAAAAGATGCGCTTAACCGCCTGCCAATGCTTGACACCTGGGCAATGCATAAACGTGCTCATCTGTGAGACAACAAACTGAATATCTGGCCAAGTAATGCATAAGTAAATCAATCATGTAGATAGAGAACAACATCAAATGCATCTCCAGCATCATGAAGACTCAATCGTAAACTTGTCTCCATAGGAGTGGCAATAGGCTTACAATCTTCAAGGCCAAAACACTACAATAATGTGTCAATATATTTTGTTTGACACAAAGCCATTCCACCATCAACTTGCATAAATTGAATGCCCAAATAGTGATGCAAATGTCCCAAATCAGACATCTCAAATGAGGCATGCAAATCAGCCTTAAAATCAGCAATATGTGTGTCATGAGGACCAATGAGAAGCATGTCATCAACATATACCACAATGATCAGAAGCACATCATTAGCACACTTAACTTGTAAGGTTCCTTCAATTGGAATGTTCTCAAAACCATGTGCAATCATATAGGCATGTATCTTTTCATACCAAGCATGTGGTCCTTCCTTTAAACCATATAATGCCTTCTTTAACCTACACACCTGGTTTTCATGCCCTTTCTGCACAAAGTCATGGAGCTAAAAAACATACACTTCTTCATGCAATTCACCATTTAGAAATGATGTTTCAATGTCCAACTGATGTACATTCCAACCATGATGAGCTGCAAGTGCACAGATGCTATGAACAGTAGTCATTCGGTAAGTAGGAGCAAAGGTTTCATCAAAATCAATGCCTCTTTCCTATGCATAACCCTTTGCAACAAGCCTAGCCTTATACCTGTCAACTATTGCATTAGGTTTATGCTTCAGCTTGTATACCCACTTTGGGCCAATGGTCTTCTTGCCAGGAGGCAAGTCAAGAGCAGGTACCATTCTTCATTATACCATCATATTCACATTGCATAGCAGCCATCTAATTTTCTGAATTTTGTGCTTCCTCAAATGAAACAGGCTCATTCTCCTCACAGAGACTAGATGTAGCCGTAGCATAGCAATCTGATGCAAAAGAGGCACTATGAGAGCGTGATCGAGTACGATATGATAGAGGTGCATCTAATTTGCTATCACACACGGTCTGCACCAACCATTTTGGCATAGTTTTTGCCTGCTAAATATCAGCTCTCTCATCAACAAGTGCATCATGTAAATCTGCATCAGAAATGGGATGATCTACATCATCACATGAAACCTGCAGAGGCTGAGAAGTTGCCTCATTAGGACTAGCACTAGACTTTCCAGTTGTAAAAAGAGGTAGCAAAGTATTTGTTGGCAGTAGCCAAAGGCACAGATGAAAAGGAAGTATGTGAAGGAAGATTACAATGAAGTAGTGGGGAGCCAAGTGGATTATTTTTTCAAAGAGACATGTTTTATAATATTTTTTCAAAAACCCTCAATAGTGATTTTCATCACTCTTGTATCATATGTAACATAGAACAACGGATTTTGTAATTAATAGCTCCATTTTTTGAAAGCAGAGGAGTCCTCGGGCTTGAGGAGCTTAGGTAGAACAAGCCAACCAATTTTGGCTATTTTTAGACCTCATTTAGACCTTCAAATAGCACCTATAACTATTTTTTAACTATGTCGGACACTAGATGTGAAACCGATCAAAGCTAGTAAAAAAACTATAAATAGAGCTAGAGAGCTCATTTTTGGGGTTGGTTAGTGTGAGCTTAGAGCTATTTTGAGCTTGTAATAGAGATCTGGAGCAATAGAGTCTATTTTCCTATCTTCCATTGTGTCTTGCTTGTCTCTTCATTGTGTGTGTGTGTATGTGTGTGTGTGCATCTCTATGCTTCTCACCTTCACTCTCACTAAATCTCATGTTCACGATCTTCATATCACTCCTATCTCTTTTGCGGATTGACATTAAGGAGGTGGAGCTTCTTAACATGGTGCTTACCATCGTACTAGAGAAACACCAAATTTGGCGCATTGTTGGGGATCGATTCTAGGAAGAATGTGTGATGGTAAGAGTATAGCAAGAAGTGGTGTTGGAAGGTAAAAATTTCAGATTTAGTTCTTATTTTTAAGTAGTTTTTTGTGTTTTTCATCTCCTCTACACTCCTTCACCACCGCTCATCTTCTTCCACTCCAAAAAATCAAAAAATTCACCATATCCACCTATCCTCCTCATTTCCCCTCATTTGCGCATGCGAGAGAGAGAGAGAGCTTTTGTGCTTGCTTGTGCATGTGTTTTTTTGCGTTTTCTTGCAGGTACAGTGCTCCAGAGCAGCAGGAAAGCTTCCAAAAGGTGAGAAATCCACTTTTTGTCAGAATCTGTCATGTGTGTCAGACCATCACGATGGTCTGGCAAACTCAGAATTTTCGGTACGCGACCACACTACGGTGTAGAGCACACTTGCGCATATAGTAGTCCACAAATGCATTTGCAAAATCATCATCTGATGGACCATTGTGATGGGCTCACACCATCGCGATTGTGTCACATCATCATGATTGGCTCATGCCATCGCGACGGCTCGGCCGGACCATCGCGACGGCTCGGTCGGACCATCGCGATGGTTCACTTGAACCATCACGACTCTCCCTGACCATCACGACCATCTCGTCGACCCCACACCATCACAACGATCCACCTGCCACGTCAGACCATCGCAATTGGCTCAAGCCATCGTGCCTCGTGACCATCACGATGGGCTCACACCATCGCGATTGCTCGCAAGACAGACCATCGCGACGCTTCACCTTAGACCATCACAACGTTTCACACGATCAGACCATCGTGACGGTTCAATTGGACCATCGCGACGGTCCCAGACCATCGCGATTATCTCAGATCATCACGATTGTCCACCCAAAATGCCAAAATTAGGGTTTAATTTATTGGGCTATTTTGAGGCTATTTTCAGTAAATTTTTGGGTGCTTAAGCTCATTGGAGACCCCTTAGCTTATAATTGAAGAAAAACTTGTTTGTCAATTTTTACCCTCGAGGGCCTGAACATTCATATCTTTTTCATTCAAAGTCCGATTTTTGAGCTTTATAGCTCATTAGAAAGCTCTGTACAAGTACTATGTTGAGTTTTAGATAAGATAAATTGAGGTTGACCCATCTGTGGGACTAGAAAAGAAAGGGGGCATTGGAGAAATTTTGGCCAAAGGAGAAAGGACTCTTAAAGGTGTATACATCAAAGTGCTTGATCATTAATTTAAGAAGTGGTCTAAACATTGAATTTTTGCAAGTCTAGCAAGAGCTATCCAAGGCAATCAAGGGCAAGGCAGGAGAAGAACGCAAGGCTTGGGAAGTGCTACTTCTTGGGCAGCAGAGCAATCGAAGAAGCTAACTTGAGGTTGGAAGAATACTCAACTCCCTCAGTCAATTATTAGTTTAGGCTAAATGTCTAGCATTGTGGATTAAGTTAGGATGATGATAGGAATGCATCAAGTCCAAGAGACTTAATTTTTCAAGTCCAGGACCAAGATAAAAGTGTGCGATACGAAAACCTAAAGGAAAGAAATTAAGTCTGACGGAATGAGAACTCAAAAGTACAACGAAAAGTCGACTCCTGATGCATACATTGGGACAAGACAATAATTTAAAGGAATTAAAAAAGAAACAAGCAATAAAGAACAAAGAAACATTGACGATCAGAGTGTGTATTGAGTGATTCAAGAAGTATATCCATGAACCTTAGGTCGGGCAAGCATATAGGTAAGTCAGATCGATGAAGCCTTAGATCATCAGAAGCGAGTGTAGGAACTACTGCACATTCGTGGGCTCAACAATTGAATAGCTATCCTTACGAGTTGGGCTCAGATACTAGTGAATCAAAAATGGCTTTTAGCACGGAAAGACCAGAAGGAGGGTTAAACATACCATATTTGGAAAGACCCAAAGGACCCTATAGAACTCAATTAGAATATGTTTGAACCAATCACTTAGGTTCTTGCATCTACAATGATGGTTTGCGAAGATCAGTGTTGCAATTGCACAATCCTGACCAACCCATTGGATTGGAATGTCTAGTGGTGAAATTCAAGAGAGACGCATACATAGACAAAGAAGGAACAATGTACATCATAAGTACTCAGCCAAATCATACCAATGAGTTTGGTGTTGTTCAGTTAGATACAGAAGCAAGAACCTAAGGAAAAGAACCACTAGGAGAAGAACCCAGGACACTGTTAAAAAGCACTTCGGTCAAGTCACTTTTAATCTCATTTCGGGTTCTTGGGGATGGATAGGAGTCTAATAGTGTAGAGGCCCTTTATTTAATTTTCCCAATGTAACTATTCAGCTAAACAGTAACTATACGTCAAGGCAACAACTTCCACAGCGTAGTTACGATTCTTCGATTACGGTTATCTTTACACAGTAAACTTATCACGCAAATTAGCAATCACACAGTCGCACAACTCTTAATGTTAAGACAACATTACTGAGTTAATAATGAATTACTACAATTCAACAAGAACAGAATGACAATACTCAAGATATCTACAAATCTGCAACACAGTGTATCCGCACGGTCACCTAGACAGACAGTCTCGCGAACCCGTCTCTCTCCCGAGAACACCGTAATGCCCTTTCATTAATGGATAAAAAGGTACAACTATTCGCTACGCCCTTTCAGTGCGTGCAACTATGGAAAATAAAATTACATTATTCCCATCCGGCGGCCTAACACTGGCACGCACGGTGGACTCGAACCCGCAAAGAAAAATAGAATTAAGGCTCATCAACGATGCCTTGTATGTACAGTGTTTGGGCTAATTTAAATGTACGGGTGATCTTATGTTTCAGGGAATCCAGCATAATCTTCAAAGTTTCTAGCTCCACCAGATGTGCGTCTGTTCTGACTGAACTTGCCGCAATAACTTGACTCATCAGTGCATCGGTCTGTGTCTGCAAAAAGGCTTCTTGTAAATAGAATTCGTTGGCGATGGCCGCATCTCTACTCAACCTCGTATCAGCAATTTGAGCATCAACTCTGGACAATCTTTCTACTTGAGCGCCTAAGTGCTTTTCTCTACGTTCCAACTCCTGAGCTTGATATTGGATGTTTTTGTAATACACATCCCTTTCTTTCATGATTCCTTCCATCTCCCTCTTTAACCATAGATACTTAGCAATCTCCTCTGTGAACTCTTGATCTCTATGAAACAATGTTTCAATAACATTATGTAACTTGACTTCTGCTTTAAGCACATTGGCCACAAGTGATTGTGAAGCTTCTTCTAACACACTGAGGGTATCCCTTGTACTATGAAGCTCATTTCCTAAAGCAGTCATGGCATCTGTCTTGTCTGTAAGTTCTTGCTTCAGAGTAATGATTTCGGTGTCGCGCTGAGCAAGCAAGTTATCCCTTTCCTTTAATTGATCTTGAAGTTGTTGCAGTTGAACCTGCAGGGCATGGTTCTATGTCTTGACCGCATTTGCTTCTTCCTGCAACGGAGCAATGTCGGCTTCTAGCAAGTCTACTTTGGCTTGCAATTCCTGCCGGATATTCTTGGTTGCCAGCTTCATTTGAAGAGGTAATTGGTGGGAAAACTGGATCAGGAGGCGACCCATAGATTCCAGTTCATTAAACATCGGAGTCGAAGGAGGAAGAACAGGAGGTTGGGATGAAGAGGCTGAGAACATATGGGGGGAGGGTGGTGGAGAGTAGTCGGGAGAAGAGGATGGAGGAGTGGGTGCGTCGAGAACAACGGGCTCAACTAGGTTAATTGGTGGAGGAAGGGGGATAAGGGTATTTGGCATCATGATTATTCCGGTTGTATTCTGAGTTGTCGCCTCAGCCTTGTCGATCACGGCCTCAACAATGGCAATCATTTCGGTGATGATTTCAACAACAATTTTGTTCAAAGTTTCCTCATCCTACTGATGAGAATCCACCCGAGAAGAAACTTCTTCGGATTCTTTCAGGTGTGCACCTTGTTCCTGCTGGTTGAGCGGAGAAGAAGGAACTAATGATTCGACATGAAGAGATGTGTCAGTGTCATGAAAGACTTCAGTTTCATGACCGGCAATGGATCCCTGCACCTGAATTTCAGAGGGGCTAACACATCGGCATTTTGGGCGAACGAGTTGAAGCAGATCTTCATCTCATCATCCGCGTCCTCGAGCATTTGAGTAGATTCTTCATGTAATAAGAAGGGAGCGGTGGGAGGAGGTTGCACGGCTTGGATCGCCGGAAAGAGGAAGGTAGGATGTGAGGTACACGGGAACGAGGAAGGTCACCCTTAGTGACTTGTTTAATAACCGCTAAACATTCACGGTGAATGCGTCGGAAATAGAAGGATGTGAAATTTACAGACTCACGGGAAGCTGTGTCTATCATCGAATAGAATGGGCGAGCAATACCATATGTGCGTTTCTATAAATTTAGGGTGGCTACTAAAAACTGCAGAGCTGTACGTTTTGGTTCAGGTCTACACAAAATGGCATACTCATTAGATGAGTGCCGAGGGAACAATTCTTGCATGGTGGCCACGAAAAGAAGTGGACCATTCTCCAATCCTTCCTGAGGGAGTCGAAAAGCTTCAGCAAACGTTGCTAAAGTAATGACTACACGAGATGGTAAACAAGCAATGGGCCAACACTGCTTTGTAGCAAGTGTGGCGGCGATGGCAAAAATGATCTACGCATGGAATGGATGAAACTTCACTAAATGCCAAGGCAATTCAGCGAAGGCCAACAGACCACGGGTGCACAAATACTCACTCACTTCTGGAGTGAGGCCTGCACGGAAGGTTGCGACATTCACGAGTGCTTCCATGGCGCACAAGTAAACACGAGAATACAAAATACACAAAGCACACCATCACACAAATACAATAACGATTATCAGTGGAAAGAACACGATTAAGTAAGAGGACGGACAACATTAGGTGGCAAAAACCCTAATCATCGCGTAGTATTGGCAAGATATCCTTCATGATTATGGCATGCATGCATGATCAGAAACAGTAACATCGGGCGACAATTAATCATAGTTAGATACCAAAATGAGGAGATTACGATGAGTGGTCAACCGAAATACGAGGATAAAAAGGAAACAAGTGACACGTGAAAAAGACTAAGTACACGTCAGCGGTTATCAGACGGCTGGTGATATGGGCGAAGCTTAGAACCATTAATCACTGTTGGCAAGAGAACACTTGTTAAGGTCGCCAATCGAAAAGTTGCTGGTCCCACTTGTTCAGCAATCCAGTATGGACCAAACCACTGTAATTTAAATTTTCCAGCAACACGATTGGCTTTAGCATTATAAAATAAAACAAGTTGGTCAACCGTAAAGACAGGGATTTTTAGGAAGCGGTCATGCATACGGGCTTGATGGAGCTGAACTTCTTGGAGAGTCATGAAGCTTTCCCAGCGGTGTTCATCCAATGATCTGAGCATATCCAACCAAAATGGCAAAGATTCTTCCCACAGCAATTTCTGAGCTAAGGCAACACGCAGACTCGGTATCACGACTTCCATTGGTGCAATAGCCTCTATACCATAAGCAAGTTTAAATGGAGTTGTTCCGATTGCCACTTTGTACGTGGTCCGGTATGCCCATGATACTACAGGTACGAATTGATCCCAACGTTTCGGACATTCCAAAATGAATTTGCGGAGCACATTCAACAGAGTCTTATTGGTACTTTCAGCCAGACCATTAGCACATGGATAGTACGGTGAGCTGAATTTATGCATAATCTGAAAAGTCTGAGTCAGTACTTGCATTAAGTTGTTTGCAAAATGTGTTCCTTGGTCCGTCACTATTTCCAGAGGTAGTCCATATCAAGGGAAGACATCCTTCATCAAACATTTGGCCACCGAAACAGCTGTGGAAGACTGTAAAGACCAAGATTCCGCCCATCTAGTGGCATAATCTGTACAAGTCAATATGTATCGATTGTTGGTGAGGGTTGTTGGTGGCGTTATTGGGCCATTAAAATCTAGACCCCACTTCTGGAAGGGTTCCAAAGATAAGACATGTTGAAGAGGAAAGAAGCATCGCTGCAAAGGCTGTCCAGACCGTTGACAAGCATCACACTGGTGCACAAACTGAACCACATCTCTGTACATTGTAGGCCACCATAGCCCACTTTGCAGAATTTTCTGGTGAGTAAGATCAAATGTGAAGTGCCCTCCAGAGGGTAATGAATGAGCCATAGTAATAACTGATTCCGCTTCATGTGGAGGAATGCATCTAAGTAAAACACCAGTATGATCTATGTAATACAGTTGACCCACAATCAACCAGAATCGGCGACTGTAGACTACAATTTTTCGGCACAGAGCAGGGGGAGTATTAGAAGGAAGACATCCATCAATGAGGAAAGTTAGTAACGTATCATAGTATGTAGTAGTAGCAGGAGGTTCTGCAGAGTCTTCAAAAGTTGTCTCGGTAACATAAATTGTCGGTGTAGTGTCATCAAACCCTACCGGAGACTCACCGGAATCTAGTCAAGAAAGAAAATCCTCCAAGGCATGTGCTGTGCCGGGTTGATGAATAACGTCATAATCAAACTCCTGTAATAGTAAAACCCATCTGGCCAATCTACCACCTAAATGCTGCTGTCGAACCAAGTAAACCAGTGCAGCATGATCCACATGGAAAGTAAATTGACGGCCCAGCAAGTAATGCCGAAATTTCTTAACGGAGTATACTAATCCAAGACATTCTCGTTCTGTCACATAGTAATTCTTCTCCGCACGAGCTAATCGGCGGCTTGCATAGTACACAAGCCAAAACCATTCGTCAATTTGTTGCATGAGGACACTACTAATCGCAATATCTGACACATCCACGAAGACATGGAATGGTCGTTCCTAATTAGGTGGTTGCAGGATCGGTGCCTGCGTCAATAAGACCTTCAACTGATCAAATGCACTTTGGCACTCTGGAGTCCATTCGTACTTCCACGGAGCGCTGATCATAAGCCGATTAAGTGGTGTTGCTAAATGAGCTAACCACCGTAAATGTCTGCCATGCCACCGGATTTGGCCAAGAAAACACATAACTTCTTTTGGCGTCTTGGGGACTGGTGCCTCCAACATAGCGGCTACTTTATCCGGATCCACCTGTATTCCGTGTTTAGAAATGATATGACCAAGCAGTTTACCACAGGAGACCGCAAAAACTGATTTGGTAGGATTCAAGCATAATTGATACTCTCGGCATTTTTCAAAGCAGCACCGTAAATGATACAAGTGTGCTGAAGTGGCTCCAAATAAGGAAAAATCATCCAAATATACTTGCATAAACGTGGTCAAGTAAGGGGAAAAGACTTCCTGCATACATCTTTGGAATGTACTCGGGGCATTCCGTAAACCGAACCACATTACGGTACAAGCATAAACACCTCAATTAGTGATGAATGTTGTCTTCGGTATATCTTGTTCTGCCATCCTCACTTGATTATATCCACTGTAGCCATCCAGAAAAGAATACATTTCGTGTCCTGCTACCCTATCGAGCATTGTATCTAGAAAGGGGAGAGGGAACGGATCCGGTACAGTGACTGCGTTAAGTTTTCGGTAGTCGACACAGATACACAACTATTTATTTTTCTTCGGGACGATTACTATTGGAGATATCCACTCAGCATGCTCAATTGGCACAATAAATCCCACCTTCAATAAACGATCAAGTTTAGTCTTCACCTGTGTTGCATAATTAGGATTCATCCTATAACTAGGTTGTTTAATGGGTTTCGCATCCGGTTTGAGTACCAATCTATGTTGATAAATCCTTTGGTCAAGGCCCTTCATGTCTCTATAGTCCCAAGCAAAAACATCTGAGAATTCACAAAGAAGTTGTACCAAATCATCTTGGAATTTCGCTGCTAATCCTGCCTCGATTTTTACAGGCCTTGGGTTAACCGTGTCTCCCAAGTTGTAAGTTACCAATTGATCTTCCGGTATGTAGCACTGTCGGGGCTTTACCAAATCATCAGTTGGCTGCAACAGTTGTTGTAAAGTCGCTTCATCCATAGGTATATCATCATCTGCTTCTGCTTCTCCGGTCATTGGGACGACCATACAAGCTGCCGAACTCTAGGTATCTGCTACCACCTGTAAATCTACAATATCTAATGGGATAAGGTCCTTATTGGTCTTAAGGAAAGCCTCCTCCTCATCATCAGATAGCCCATCCAACATATGTACTAGCTCTGCTACATATGGCCGTGCGTGTAAATCACAGGGTTGCATAGCATCTAGTGCAACTACATATTTCCGGTGATTGGCTTCGAAAATTAACTCTTGAGCTGACCAATCCTGTACAACTTTGGCTTGCTTTAACCATGGTCGATCGAAGAGTAAGTTGTAGTCGAGGCAGGATTCTGGTAAGTCTAGGACTACAAAAGTCATTTTAAATGTGGTTCCCTGCAGGGTAATAGGGATATTATGTGCGAGTCCCACCGGATGGACTTGGGACTGGTCTGCCATTCAAACAAAAAATTGTATGGGTTCAATTTGGGTCCAACCCAATTTCTTGCAGAGTGCGGCTGTTGCAATATTCACACCAGACCTGCCATCAATTAAAACTTGGGTAATCTTCTGGTTTTTATACCAGACGGTGATCAATGGGACTGAATGATCCACCGTAGAATCCATCTCCAGTTGTATGGTCGCGATCACCGAAGTACATGAAGATCCGGGACTAACCTACTGTTGAAATTGCTGTCTTACACCCGTAACTAAAGCAAGCAACTGTCCCAAAGGGAGTGTGATTGAAGCCTTCGATAGGACATCCCATACCTGATCTGTTTGGGCTGTGGTTATCACCGATTTTGGTGGTGATTCTAATGTTGTTGGGGCAGAATTTTGTTCATTCGATCTTGCCTGTGGCAGAGGGACCTGTGTTACCCGAATGGGATTAGGAAACACACTCGGCTCCTTAGCTGTCCATTGACTAGCCTTTGCAAACATCCACTGCTGCTCACAAATTCTAGGCTCGAAAACTTCAGCTACTGGTTGCAACGGTTTACCTGATCTTGTCTGAACTACGACTGCTTGTGACTCAACAAGGGAAATATAGACCATATTGTTGGAGATTCACTCACTAATTAGGCATAACGACATAAAGACAAAGGAAAGCAAAAACAAAGCATTCAGAAGAAAAATCAAAGCCTTAGTGAAGGGACAAATTCACGTCTGTAATATACAGCGTAGAAACTTCTAGAATTAGAGTTTGTTGAAACCGGATCAAATTGTATATAAGGGAGCTAAGATAGATAGATGAGAAGTGCACATATGAAATAGAGAATAGAAGTAAGATATAGAAGACGCCATAGATCGCGTATGTAGAGATGAATAACAAAACCTGAAATGTCGGGTATTCATCTGAGAGAGATGGTAAGGAACAACTACTCAGAGTAGGAGAGTTTTCCATAGCTATGAGAAAAGTGAGGCCAAGCTATATTTTGTACACATCTTCTCTAATAGAAAACACATGTTCATGTGGAGGTTTGAGCGCATTCTTAGTATGTGAAGAAATCTGAGAGATTTCCTGTTACTGTGAAAGTTAGTTAACAGTTAAAGTTTTCTCAGTAAATGTTTTTCCGGTACTTCTACGAGTTAGATCTCGGAGTACAATGTAAAGTTTTGTATGAGAGATAGCTTATCTTGTAGCTAGACATCTCTACTATAAAGTGATCAAAAGACTTTTGTGAAACGGAACTTGTATAAAGTACAAAGTCTGACCGGAAAGAGGCATCCAGAACTGGTGAAGTTTTTTCTTAAACTTCAGATAGAGTTCATTCAGTGAAGGAAGTTCACGTATCACTTTCTTACTTCATATATACATATTTGAAGTAACTACAAACAGAATTGCAGTTGATTCTGGTAGTATTCCGGTACAATTCCGGTAACAGTCCGGTGAAGTTCCGGTGGAATTTTGGTGAGTTTAAAACACAGTTTTGACATAATTAAGTGACTTAAAGATTGTTTAACTGTAAACAAACACAGTAGTGTAAAGACTGAAGTGAATCAGTTAAATCAGTTCAGAATTGAAGCTTGCAGGAAACGTGAAGCTTTCTGTAAAGTGATTTTTCGGTGTTCACTAAATACAGTTATAAAGTTTTCAGTTTCAGAAAGTTTGCTAAGCTATTGATGATTATAGAGGTGTTCTAATATCACTCTAGCTTAGTTTCTGTGGTGTAAGTGAATTCCGCAATAAGCGCTGCACTAACAGTGGTATCAGAGCAGGTTAATCAACAGTGATATCAGAGCGGTAAGATCCACAAGTGGTACCAAAACAGAAAAGGTTCTGAAGAGCAGAAAAGGTTTCTCAGAAGAAGAAGCAGAAAGAGAATTTGAAGAATTTTCGTAAAGGAAGGTGAAAGCTGAGGTGATCAACAACAAACGGTGTCGAGAAGAGTTCCGAAGTTATTCTCAAGGTAAAGGTTTACAAAAGGTAAAATCTTTTAACATTACACTCACCGAAAGTAACAGAAATAAGAAGATCATGGCAAATCATATCTCAATTGATAAATTGGACAGAGATAACTATCCCACATGGGTAATGTGCATGGAAGCTTTACTTATGAGTAAAGACTTAATGGAATATGTGACAGGAGAAGAAAAGAAGCCGACTTTCGAAGATGATAGTCAACCGAAGAAATAAGAATTAGAAGCCTTGAAGCTGTGGCAGAAGAAAGATGCAACGGCAAGAGCATATATCTATAATAATGTTACAAATCATTTATTATCACACATTAGAGGTTTGGAGAAAGTAGAAGATATATGGAGAGCATTGGAAGATCACTTCCAAAATACTACGAAAGCTAGAAAGGCTAGCTTATGGTCGGAGTTCACAACATTTAAGAAAAAGCAAAGGCAAAACATTAGTGATTATGCCACTAAGATGAAAGACTTGGCAGACAGTCTTGGATCGATTGGTGAAGATATCAAAGACCACAGATTGATAGCGCAATCGCTTACAGGTTTGAGAGGAGATGAAAGGTGGAAACCTTTCGTACTCTCAACTGAATTGTCTTTAAATCATTTTGTACCAGATTTAAATCAGTTGCTTGGACTAATGCTAATGTTTGAGCAAGATTTGAAGACACATGGAGAAAAAGGACATAGTTCGGCTATGTACGCAAAGAACAAGAAGAAAGGTGATAAAGGAAAAGAAAAAGATGAAGAAGAAGTGACTGCTCAAGCAAATTATGTAAGAGGATGAGGTAATGTCAGAAATAAAAGTAGAAGTAATAAAAAAGGAAGAGGTAACAAGAAAGCTTGCTAGATCTGTGGATTAAGCAATCATTTGGCTCATGATTGCTGGCATAATTCACAAGGATCAAACTAGAGTCAGAACAATAACAGTAGAGGCAGAAGCAGAAGATATCAAAGAGGAAGACAAAGCCAAAGAGGCAGATATGGTAGAGGTGGAGCAAGAGGTTGGGGACAGAATCAGTCTCACAACACTACCTACTACAACTATGCAAATGATACGCAGAATGACGATCATACGACGTTGATGATGAACTCGATAAGTGTGTCAGAGAATGAAGACCTCAAGGTATTCTATATTGACTCTGGTTGTTCAAATCATTTGTTAGGAAATATAGAATTGTTATCAGAATTAGAAGGAGGTATTTCAAATCATACAGTACAAACAGGTGATAACACAAAACATAATGTAAGGTCAATTGGAAAGGTAAAGTGTAAGAATGGAGCTGACCTACTAACAAATGTTTTGTATGTTCCAACAATCCCGAAGAATCTGATCAGTGTGGGTCAAATAGTAGAAAAAGGTTTTCAAGTCAGGTTTACGAATGAAGGAGTATTTGTTGAAGATCCAAAGAAAGGATACAAACAGATTGTCCATGGTAAAAAGGAAGGTAGATTTTTTACTCTTAAATTACAAGGGAATGTTGGTCAAGCCTTGATCACACATGGTGATGAGGTATTTACAGAACTAGACCTCTGGCATAAGAGGTTAGGACATTTTAATGAAAAGGGAATCAAAGCTATGGTGGAGAAACAATCCGTGAAAGGATTACCAAACATGAAGAACCAACATATGATTCACAAATGTGAAGCCTATCAGATGTGAAAAGCACACAGGTTACCATTTCAGAAAAATGGTTACAAACACGATGGTGTGCTAGAGCTCATACATACAGATGTATGGGGACCAACAAAAGAAGGATCTATCAGTGGATCGAGGTATTATGTTCTATTTATGGATGATGCAACAAAATGGATAACTCTTTATGTTTTGAAAGAGAAATCAGAAGTATTTGAAGCTCTCAAGCATTTTCATGCATATGTTGAAATACTTACAGGACAGAAACTCAAAAGACTAAGGTCTGATGGAGGAGGAGAATATTTTTCTCGAGAGTTCAATGATTATCTATGGAATCCAGGTATCAAAAGAGAAATAACTTGCAGGTATACACCACAACAAAATGGAGTAGCAGAAAGAAGAAACCGAACTCTAGTTGAGTTTGCAAGAGCGATGCTAAAGGAGAAGAATTGTCCAAATTATCTTTGGGTTGAGGCTGTAAATACAACAACATATTTGGTAAACAGATTACCATGTACAACTTCAAATGGGATGACCCCTTATGAAGCTTGGTGGGGCAAGAAACCAACACTTGATCATTGCAAAGTGTTTGGATCAATTGCTTATGCTTATGTACCATCACAATTGAGACATAAGCTTGAACTAAAAGCTGAAAAATATGTGTTCATCGGATATGATGAACACATATTTTGGATCAATTGCTTATGCTTATGTACCATCACAATTGAGACATAAGCTTGAACTAAAAGCTGAAAAATATGTGTTCATCGGTTACAGGTTATGGAGTCCTCTAACCAAACAGTTTACTGTTTCCAGAGATGTGACATTTGATGAAGGAAAGAGCTGGTATACAGATAAAGAGCATAGTATTGAGACACTTGAAGAAGAGATAAGAAGAAATGAAAAAGGTAAATCACATATGCAGGTAAATGGAGATGAAGATCATATGCAAGCAAGTACATCCAAGATCGGATCAGGTATGAGAAATGAAGATGGATCAAGATTTGATGAAGATGTGTATTGAGATACACATGAAGAGTTTGAACCAAGAAGGTCAAACAGAGTAAGGAAACAACCAACAAGGTATTCTTATGACACTTTATATTTGACTTAGAAAAACTATGCTTACTTAGTAAAGGAGGATGAGCAACCTCTGAATTACAGTGAAGAAAAAGGTAAGAAAAAATGGGAAGAAGCAATGAAGGAAGAGTTCAGTGCATTGGAGGAGAACAAGACTTGGGAACTTGTTCCAAAACCAAATGGTAAGAAAGTGATTGGAAATAAATGGGTTTACAAAGTCAAGAAGCTTGCAGATGGAAGAATAGCCAGATACAAAGCTAGAATGGTAGTCAAAGGTTATGCTCAGACATATGGCATAGATTATGATGAGACGTTTAGTCTAGTGGCAAAGATGTCAACCATAAGGACATTGATTGCTATAGCAGCATCAAAAGGATGGAAGCTAAGTCAGCTAGATATCAAGAATGCATTTCTGAATGGATATATATCAGATGAAGTTTACATGGAACAACATGAAGGTTGCGTAAGTTCCAATTACCCAAACTATGTTTGCAGATTAAGAAGAGCTCTATATGGATTGAAGAAAGCTCCAAGAGCTTGGAATTACAGACTTGTGAAGTATCTCAATGACCTTGGATACCAAAGCTCGAAGGCAGATGCAAGTTTACTCATCAAGAGAACAGATGAAGGTATGACCTACATTTGTATTTATGTAGATGACATTATAATCACAGGTACCTCAGATGAAGGAATCAGAGAGGTAAAGAGACTGCTTGAAAAATAGTTCAAGATCAGTGATCTAGGAAAATTATCATATTTTCTTGGAATGGAAGTTACATATACAGATCATGGTGTATATGTTTCACAAGAAAGGTATCTCCTAAACTTACTGAAGAAGTTTAACATGGAGAATTGCAGAGAAGCTTCAACATCGCTTGAAGGAAATCATAAACTCAACAAATATGGTGGTGCAAAGTTTAAAGATATAAGGAAGTATCAGTCATTAGTGGGAAGCTTAATTTATGCTACACTAACAAGACCAGATCTCATTTATGCAATGGGAGTTCTCTCACAGTTTATGCATTGTCCAAAGGATCAACATTGGATTGCAGGACAAAGAGTTCTTAGATATATTAAAAGAACTATAAAAGAAGGATTATATTATCCTTATACGTCAGATATAAAGCTGAGAGTATACAGCGACTCAGATTGGGCAGGAAGTCAAGATGACAAAAGATCAACACATGGGTATATGATATACCTAGGAGATAAGCTTGTCAGCTGGTGTTCAAAGAAACAACATACAATAGCTTTATCGTCAACAGAAGCAGAATATGAAGAACTTGTGGAAGCAGCTAAAGAAGTGATATGGATGCAGACCTTGTTCAAAAGCATGGGTATTGATCAAGGTATACCTATCATACATGGAGACAATATGAGTTCGTTGTATCTTGCAGCAAATCCAGTATTTCATGCAAGAACAAAACACATAGAGATTCAATATCATTTCCTAAGGGAAAAGGTAATGGAGAAGGAGATTGAATTGGTATTCGCTCCTACAAAAGATCATATTGTAGATATTCTGACAAAGAGCTTGGATGGAGTAAAGACAAGCAGATTCAAAGAAATGGCAGGAATAAAAGAAAAGAAGGATATATGAAGACCGGAAGATGCTAATTAGTGATTGAGGGGGAGCTGTTGGAGATTCACTCACTAATTAGGCATAACGACATAAAGACAAAGGAAAGCAGAAACAAAGCATTCAGAAGAAAAACCAAAGCCTTAGTGAAGGGACAAATTCACGTTTGTAATATATAGCGTAGAAACTTCCAAAATTAGAGTTTGTTGAAACCGGATCAAACTGTATATAAGGGAGCTGAGATAGATAGATGAGAAGCGTGCATATGAAATAGAGAATAGAAGTAAGATATAGAAGATCCCATAGATCGCGTATGTAGAGATGAATAACAAAACCTGAAATGTCGGGTATTCATCTGAGAGAGATGGTAAGGAACAACTACTCAGAGTACGAGAGTTTTCCATAGCTATGAGAAAAGTGAGGCCAAGCTATATTTTGTACACATCTTCTCTAATAGAAAACACATGTTCATGTGGAGGTTTGAGCGCATTCTTCGTATGTGAAGAAATCTAAGAGATTTCATGTTACTGTGAAAGTTAGTTAACAGTTAAAGTTTTCTCAATAAATGTTTTTCCGGTACTTCTACGAGTTAGATCTCAGAGTACAATGTAAAGTTTTGTATGAGAGATAGTTTATCTTGTAGCTAGACATCTCTACTATAAACTGATCAAAAGACTTCTGTGAAACGGGACTTGTATTAAGTACAAAGTCTGACCGGAAAGAGGCATCCAGAACTGGTGAAGTTTTTTCTTAAACTTCAGATAGAGTTCATTTAGTGAAGGAAGTTCACGTATCACTTTCTTACTTCATATATACATATTTGAAGTAACTACAAACAGAATTGCAGTTGATTCCGGTAGTATTCCGGCACAATTCCGGTAACAATTCGGTGAAGTTCCGATGGAATTTTGGTGAGTTTAAAACACAATTTTGACATAGTTAAGTGACGCAAAGATTGCTTAACTATAAACAAACACAGTAGTGTAAAGACTGAAGTAAAACAGTTTAGAATTGAAGCTTGAAGGAAACGTGAAGCTTTTTGTAAAGTGATTTTTCGGTGTTCATTAAATACAGTTATAAAGTTTTCAGTTTCAGAAAGTTTGCTAAGCTATTGATGATTATAGAGGTGTTCTAATATCACTCTAGCTTAGTTTCTGTGGTGTAAGCGAATTCCGCAATAAGCGCTGCACCAACACATATTAGTCATTGGATTTTGTCATTCCTTCTTTCTTTTTTTGTACTCTGCTGCTTCCTTGCAAAATCTATGGATATGGCCAACCTCTCCACAAAAATGGCACCGAGGGGATGGGAGGGAAGTACCCTCCGCCGATGTACCTGCCTGCCATCGGTTTGGATTGAAATTATTGTTACGGTGACCTCGATAGTTCCTATATCCTTGTTGTTGGTTGTTTCGCAACTATGGCGGCACATAATGGGTTGCTGGCTGACCTGGTTCCTGGATTATAGCGTTTATGGTCGCTCTACTCTGCACCTTTGCATTATATGCACAGGTTTCTGTTGAATGTCCTGTTGTGTTACAGATGGCACAATACATCTGGTTGAGGGCACATGTAGAACTGGTGTGACCTGGATTTTTACACTTAGTACAATACACCTGTTTGGAGGAATCATCAGCTACGTTCTTACTTGCTTTCAACCATTCCAGGTCCTCCGGAAATCCTCCAACTTTGTGCTCCAACTGTAAGGCCATCGCAATTACTACGTCCAATTTCATTCCGCCCACACAACGAATGATCGTGATTTGTCTTAAATGTGGATTTAGTCCGTTAATGAACCATTGTGTTATGACATCATCGAGCAGATTGACGTGTGCCGGAGGCAGTTGTCGCAAATGAGTTTTGAACAATGTCGCATACTCCTGAACACTCTGGTGTGGTTTCTGTCGATTGTTCTACAAATAATCAAAGATTTCTTTAGGGTTCTTCTTCAAACGAAACCTCTCTAAGAACGCGTCTCTCACCTCATCATAGTTACCTAAATGATTAATATCATATTCAGTCAACCACATGGCTACTTCATTAACCAATGTGGCCTGAAATACAATGGCCTTGTACGCCGGATCCGATGGATGATTCAACACGGCATAACTAATCTCGAATGTGCGAACATGTGCATCAGGGTCATCTCCCGAAAATCCATCGAATTTTGTATATGTCACTCCGGTTGGAATGGGTCGAGGTGGAATGATTGGCTGTGGTTGCTGCTGTTGCTCCTGCTGGAACTGCGGTTGTGGCTGTGGGGGTGTTTGCTGTTGTGACTGTGAACCACTCATGGTGCTATTGTGGGTAGTATTGTTGTTATCTGTATATTGAGGGGGTGTCTCTTGTCCTTCAGAATCTATATTATCAACCGACTCACTTTCCAGTTCAAAAATTTCGTTGAATCTCTTACTTATCTCTAAATCAAATAGCCTGTCTGCAGCTTTGGTATCGAAATTAGGTATGCTTGCCCCAAAGAGTGGTGAATGTAATAAGGGTCCACCAGCCAGCACTGCACTATCACAGAAAAATTTCAAATTCCCACCAAATGGTACCGAACTTCCACCGGAACTTGTTGAACCTTCATTGAACCAAGTTACCCTTTCACCGGAAATGGTCTCACTTGGTAACACAACTTTATCACCAAAAATGGTGGAATTCTGACCAGATACTGTCAGACTAACTCTGCATTGCGTCTTTGTACACTTAGAAGTCATTGTACCTTCTCCAAAAGGCACCGGATTCACATCGAAATTCATCGGAATCTCATCATGTGTCACCGAACTAGTATCGGACTCACTACTGATTGGCTCCGATCCTTCTGCAACAAGACTTAGTTGGCCTGCACTTCTACTACTTGGGGGTGTCCCTAATAAATTTGGAACTACCCAAGGATGTTGATCTCTCCTATACTTTGGATAGGACTCACCGGAACGAGTAACCAGCATATATCACTTCTTCAACTAGTCGTTGCTATTCACCACTGCTTGCCTTGTGTACTACTCTTCCCTTACTGATCATTCCTAATTTTCCATCTTCCCACAGATGGCGCCGGTATTAAAAGCACTTCAGTCAAGTCGCTTTTAATCTCATTTCGGGTTCTTGGGGATGGATAGGGGGTCTAACAGTGTAGAGACCCTTTATTTAATTTTCCCAATGTAACTATTCAACTAAACAGTAACTATACTTCAAGGCAACAACTTCCACGGCACAGTTACGATTCTTCGATTACGATTATCTTTACACAGTAAACTTATCACGCGAATTAGCAATCACACAGTTGCAAAACTCTTAATGTTAAGACAATATTACTGAGTTAATAATGAATTACTACAATTCAACAAGAACAGAATGACAATACTCAAGATATCTGCAAATCTGCAACACAATATCTCCGCATGGTCATCCAGACAGATAGTCTGGCAAACCCGTCTCTCTCTCGAGAAAACCGTGATGCCCTTTCATTAATGGATAAAAAGGTACAACTATTCGCTACGCCCTTTTGGTGCGTGCAACTATGGAAAATAAAATTACATTATTCCCATCTGGTGGCCTAACAACACCTAGAGGGAAATCTTTATTGACAAGAGTACTACACCCAGATTGGATCCCTCAGGACAATAGAAGCATAGAATTGTTTTTGAATAAGGAAACTAATGAAGTCTTTTGGAGGTATAGAATGGAACAGCCTAGTGAGGTAGGCTCCATCATGATTTACGAATTCAAGGATCCAGATACACCTAGAAAGGTTGTATACTTGGATGATACTTCACAACTAGGATTTGTAGTACCAAGCCTATTAGAGACCTCTAAATCTCCAAAGGCTTGATCTATACTGATTTAAGAGCACCTCTATATAAGTTATAGACCAAACTTTACACAAATGTCACCTTAATTTACCAAATCATTCACTATCACTTCTCTGAGTGAAAAATTTTCTTCTTCAAGAAGTTTGCTTTAGAATTTAACTTCATTACCTGCACATATCTTCATATTTTTTTCAATTTAATGATATACATACCTCCATGCTACTTTTGTGCACTCATATCAACCATTAGATCTTCAAAAGAATTATTAAAACTATGATTTGATCATTAAGATCAAAGGTATGTTAGAAATTGTCTTCCTGAACAAGCAACTTTGACATAGTCAACTTCTAATGTTGATTTCTCATAGCACAAGTCCCATTTTGCTAAATGCTTTTAGCCATAGCTTCCTTACTTTCCAACTTAGATTTTGAATACTCATTCATAAAAAACTTTACACTGTGCACTGAGATCCAAGCAAAACATTGACATGAAAAAGTGCGTGACTTTGAGAGGTCTACTTGCAGACTTTACATATACATGTTCCTATTGATCATACACACAACTTGAAAGGAATTAGACCATGAAACTTTGAACATAGCTTTATTAGCTTGTAGATTAGATGTGTACAAAAGATTTCTTGATCCACATGATCAGGCTGAGATAGATAAGAGAAAGGCTCGACGCTAACTCCTGAAGATGACTCTCCACACATCTACCTTATGGACACTTGGTTTGTAATGACTCTTTCTCATTTATTTCTTTAAATCATTGACTTATATACATATGATTCTAGACTCATCACACGTCTATTACATTATTCCTTATTATTCTAATGATCATCTAAACTCATAGTACAAGAATTTTCATCCATAATGTACATATGTATACAAGCTACATTTCTGAGATCTCTTCACTTTCTTCACTGACTTCTTTGGCTTCATTTTGATTCTTGACTTGCTTCAAATTCTTCATAATCATCAATTTGGGATTGATTTGTTCCAATGGATCCCCCTCAATCACTAATTGTGATTATACCATCCTTCTTTATTCTTGCCATCTCTTTGAACTTCTATAGCTTAGGTCCATCTAAGCTTTTTGTCAACATATGTGCAACTTGCTCTTTTGTTAGTGTATACAATACTTCAATTTTGTTGTCAAGTACCTTTTCTCTCAATAAATGATAATGAAGTAATCCATCTTGTTGCATCATCAACAAACAACACATAATATCTGGATCCATTTATGTTATAGTCCCTTGAAGGACCCCACACATCTGTATGAACCAACTCAAGCATGCTTGAATACTTGTATCCTGATTTATTGTATGAACTTTTGTGTGCTTTACCTAATTGACAAGCTTCACACTTGTATACCATGTGTTGACCTTCAACATTTTTCAATCCAAGAACTACATCATTCTTTGATATCTCTTTTATGGCTCTCTCATTAAAATGTCCTAGTCTTTTATGCCATAGATCTAACTCAGACATCCTTTGACTTCCATAAGTAAAGAATGCATGTCCCACATTACCTTGGACCTTGAGAGTAAAAAGTCTTCCTTCTTTTTTACCTGCAATGACACTTCTATATCCCTGATTTGGATCTTGCACATAAACACCATCATTTGTGAATCTCACTCCATATTCTTTCTCCACAATTTGTCCTACGCTTATCAAGTTTTTAGGAATAGTAGGAACATAAAGTACCTTGCTTAAGAGTGTGCTTCCACTCTTTGACTTCACTGCTCCAATGCTTTCCACTTTATGCTTGGTGTTATCTCCTGTTTAAACTATATGTCCACTCACCTTTGCTTCCATATCAGTCATCAATGATATGTTGCCACTCAGATGATTGCTACATCCTGAGTCAATATAGAATACCCTTTGATCTTCTCCTATTGCTTCATGTGTTGCATTCAAGATAAGAGTCATGCCATCCCTCTTATCTGATGCATAATTATAATAGTTGTTATTGTAGGATTGAGGTTGAAAGCTTCTTTCACCTCCTCTAGCATATGAGGTCCAACCACCTCTTCCTCTGAGGTTATGTCTTTGATTTCTACCTCCTCTACCTCTTTGATTGAAACTCTGATTATGGCTTCCACCATTTTGATTGTTATACCAACAATCATTTGCCAAATGATTTGTTCTGCCACAAATCCAACAAGCTCTAACATTATCTTTATTCTTACCTCCTCTTCCTTTACCTATTGAATTCATCTTTCCTCTTGTGAAATTAGCTTGACTTGAAGATCCTTCAGCATCAGTTCAATGCTTTCCTTTGCCATTCTTTTTCTTAACCTTGGAGTACATAGCTTGACTTGCACTCGTATCATTATCTCCCTTAATGTCCTTCTCAAAAGTTAGCATGTGTCCTGGCAATTGATTAAGATCAGGAGTAAAATGATGTAATGATAATTATATGGACAATATGAAAGGCTTCCATTTCTCATCTCCTCTCAGATCTGTAAGTATTTGTCTTACCAACTTATCCTCTTCAATGTCTTCATCTACTGCTCCTAAGCTATCTCCAATATCCTTCATTCTTTCCACATAATCAGAAATTGATTGTGAGCTCTTCTTCTTGAAGGTTGTGAACTCTGCCCATAATGAGGACTTCCTTGACTTGGTTGTATTTTGGAAATGCTCTTCCAAAGCATTCCACACATTTGTTGCACTTTCTAATCCTCTAATATGAGGTAAAAGATAATCATTTACAACCATGTAAATGATGCTCCTAGCTTGAGCATCCTTCTTCATCTAGTTCTTCAAATCTGCAAGTTCTTCCCTAGTTGGAGCACTAGGATCTTCAAACTCATGATTTTCTTCTTCTCCTATGATGAATGCCATCAAATCTTTGCTTATGAGGTGTGCCTCCATCCTCATGGACCAAGCAGGATAGTTCTCCCTATCTAGCTTATCAATCTGCAAGCTTTCTCCCATCTTTGATCTTTGACTTCTGCAAATATTAGGATGAATGAATATACTTTGTACCTTTAATGTAAAGCTTCAATCTATCAGACCCTTTTGAGCTCAATCTTCACACTTCTTCAGGTTTTCTTCAAAACTTTGATCTTGTTCACCTTCAATTTGAAGAAACTTCAATGTCTGCAACAATTGGGACTTCCAATGCTCTTTACTTCACTTTGTATTGCACCTTTTGCTCTGCTACCATTGTTGGAGACCTCTAAATCTCCAAAGGCTTGATCTATACTGATTTAGGAGAACCTCTATATCAATTATAGACCAAAATTTACACAAATGTTACCTTAATTTACCAAATCATTCACTATCACTTCTCTGAGTGAAAACTTTTCTTCTTCTAGAAGTCTGCTTCAGAATTTAACTTCATTACCTGCACATATCTTCAGATTTTTTTCAATCTAATGATATACATACCTCCATGCTAACTTTGCGCAATCATATCAACCATTAGATCTTCAAAACAATTATTAAAACTCTGATTTGATCATTAAGATCAAAGGTATGTCAGAAATTGTCTTCTTGAACAAGCGACTTTGACATAGTCAATGTCTAATGTTGATTTCTCACAGCACAAGTCCTGTTTTGCTGAATGCTTTTAGCCATAGCTTCCTTACCTTCCAACTTAGATTTTGAGTACTCATTCATCAAAAACTTTACATTGTGCACTGAGATCCAAGCAAAACATTGACACAAAAAAGTGCGCGACTCTGAGAGGTCTACCTGCAGACTTTACATATAAATGTTCCTATTGATCATACACACAACCTGAAAGGAATTAGATCATGAAACTTTGAACATATCTTGATTAGCTTCTAGATTAGATGTGTACAAAATATTTCTTGATCCGCATGATCAGGCTAAGATAAATCAGAGAAAGACTCGACGCTAACTCCTGAAGATGACTTTCTACACATCTATCTCATGGACACTTGGCTTCTAATGACTCTCTCTCATTTATTTCTTTACATCATTGACTTATATATATATATATATATATATATATATATATATATATATATATATATATATATATATATATATATATATATATATATATATATATATATATATATATATATATATATATATATATATATATATATATATATATATATGATTCTAGACTCATCCCGCGTCTATTACATTATTCCTTATTATTTTAGTGATCATCTAAACTCATAGTACAAGAATTTTCATCTGATCTTTACCCGATCGTTGTCACTTTCCAACCTTCCACCAAGATCCGTAAGGCTCCTTGGTTCCATGCCAGTGCGCCCTCCTTCTCTCTCCCCTCCTTCCATCAAGAAATTGCTGATGTGTGGAAGGAGGCGTTCGCCTCCGGCTTGTCCCCAGCCAAGTGCTGGAGAAGTGCAGTCGATAAGTCACGACAGATCATGATTAGATCCAAGAAGATTCTCGAGACTGTGCGGTGGACTCGTAGAGAAGCTCTATATCATAGACTCTGGAGGCTCGAGGAGGAAGTGAACAAAGGAAAATCTTTTTGCCGATGATATGAATGCGTTTTTTCACAATGATAGTACCAACCTGGAGACATTCTGGAGGTGTCTGGCTACGTTTTGTGAAGTCTTTGGATCCACATTCAACCACTCTAAGACCGCCTTTAGAGCTATTGTTGGGTCACAGCCCAACCTTCTCATTGATAATGGCTGTCAAATCATTCCACAGGGCCAAATTTTTTGGCTTCTTGGGATTCCCTTGGGGTTTTGTGTCTCTATGGAACAGTGGTGGAACTGGGTGCTCGCCAAACTCGAAAACAAGCTTAACTATTAGAGAGGTATGCAAATCAATCTTGCTGGTCGTGCTATGGTTATCAACACGTTCCTCTTATCATCTATCATTTATTTCCTTTCTTGTTGGAGATTGAAAGAGCAAGATCTGTCCAAACTGGATAGTATTTGTAGAAACTTCCTTTGGACGGGCGACCACAATAGGAGGGGGGTGCCTAAAATCAAATGGTCCATCTGCACCAGCCATAGAGATAGTGGGGGGCTTGGTATCCTGGACATTGGGTGCATGGCTAACAAACTGGCGGCCAAATGGATGATTAAGGCTTGGTGCAACGGGGAGGCCTCATGGGCCAAGTTGATCGTCAGAAACAAGAATGAGTTGGCTCTCAAGGGTTTCCCAAATTGGAAGAATCTTGACATCTTGACCTTGCTGTTTTTCGCGATCCCCGTCTTCCCAAAAGGCTCAAATCTCGTGTGCTCCCTATGGAAGAGTTGGAATAAAGTCAAAAGCTACACAAGAATAAGTGAAGACTAGAATTGGGCAGCCGGTATCAGACAAAACGACTCTATCTGGTTTTCGATTCATGGCATCCGGAGTGTGGAATCTTGGAACATTCAAAATGCCAAGAAGTTATGGAACAAAGGCTTCAAAAAATGGAAACATCTCTGGAAACAAGACACCAACTGCTGGATCAACTTCGAGGATATTGACCCTTGCGTCAACATTTCGTACGAAGAATGGAACACTTTGCAAAGCAGATGTCTAGCCTGGGACCGACACAAAGTTCGCCTTCTCATGGGACACGACACGTTGAGCTCGCTTGGTCTCAAATGGCACAATGGGAATAGCCTATCCAAAATCCCGAACATCAAAGAAACGATTGACTATCAGGTTAACCTCAACAAGAAGTGGTGCCGTGGACGTGGCTTCGGTGGGACATGAAGTTCATGGCTATCTGGCACCCCCTCATAGAAATCAAAAAGTCTATCCTCTTATGGCAAATTTTTCATCATGGAATCTGGACCAATCTTAAGGCTAACAAATTTTGTGGGATTCCTCCCTGGTGCAAACACTGCTACGGGTCTATCGAAGATGTTTCACACATCTTCTTTACCTGCCCCAACTCCAACAGACTCTGGCAGACGGTTGGAAAGAAAATTAGACTTTAGAAACATCTCTGTTGGCAGCAGGCCTTGCTGGGAGAAGCGATCGGCTGCTCCACGACTCTCTGGAACGCCATCAGAGGGGAGGTACTTTGGAAAATCTGGCGGGAAAGATGTGCTTTCAACTTTGATGACTCCCCCAAAGAGTGGTCAATTGAGAAATCATTGTTCCTCCTTGGCAAAAGGATTGTTAACTGTAAGAAATCCCCCCCCTTTAGGCATCATCAAGTACTCCTTTTGATCAATAACAAGCTTAAACCCAAGTGGGCCCCACATGTGGGTGATGAGAGGGTGATTAACCTTCTTTGTAATGCCATCTAAGCTCTTTAAAAGCTTCCCCCTGCTTTGTGGGATTTGGGAGGTCCCGTGGGCACTAATCCCCTTCTCTTGTACTTTTCGTTATTTAATTCAAGTCTGGAAGAGTAGGCTAATGCTGAATTTCCTTTATATTACAAAAAAAAAAAATTCATCTGTAATGTACATATGTATACAAGCTACATTTTTTAGATCTCTTCACTTTCTTCACTAACTTCTTTGGCTTCATTTTGATTCTTTACTTGCTTCAAATTCTTCATAATCATCAATTTGGGATTGCTTTGTTCCAACAAGACCATGCAAGAAATACCTACACATGGAGAGGTGAGTTAGTGTTCCCTCCATCTCGAACAAATGTAAACATGAGCCATCAGGGTGCTGGAACATCACAAGCCCATGGCACTCAAAGAGAAAAGAACAAAGAGAAACCAGAAGTAAGTTTCCTTCTTCCTCGTGTTGTTCGCGTGCTTTTGCAGATGTCTAACTCCAACAATTGGTATCAGAGCAGGTCGTCGCTTCATCTAGGGTGTCATCGACACTCCTTCGTTTGCAGTCTCAGAATCACATGAATTTTGATGAGCATACTCAGCATGTTTTCGAGATCAAAGTAGCTTCATTCTGTGGTGCTGAAATCGCGTTTTGAGCTCGTTTCGGCCTCCGAACGCACTATCACAGCACTTGTGCAAGCTATTTCGTCTTTTTCTGGCAAAATTTGTAAGCGTCTCAAAATCTGCTACAGGTCTAGCAGAATTTGTTTGGGCAATTCTGTTCAAGTTTTTGAGATACAGTCAATTTTCTGCATCAAGGTATTTTAGTCAGCGGCCATGGCTGAAAGCAGTGATGTATTTCGTATGTTGGATGTTGAGGATAAGTTGGATGGTACCAACTACCCGTTATGGGCTTATATGATGTGACATGTGTTGGTTGCAAAAGGACTCTGGAACATTGTGTAGGGTGTCGAAAAACGTCCTATCACACCTGCAACTATTACAACTGTAGGTACTGAAGCTAATGCAGAAGGTGTCGAAGATGATGGTATTCTGCATATTCCTATTCGTGCTACGGTTTTTGCTGCACCTACTGCAGAGCACATTCGCTGGGATGGCAGAGATGCCCAGACACATGCATTGATAGCTTTGTCTGTCAAACATGCCATTATTTCTCACATTCGCTCTTGCAGAACAACTAAGGATGCTTGGGATACACTTACCACATTGTAGCAAGGTAGGAATGAAGCTCGTGTTGCTTACCTCCGAAAACAGTTGGAAAGTGAGCACATGAATAAAGGTGATTCTATGGACAATTTCCTAACGAAGATCAAAGACTTGAAGGAACATTTGATTTCTGCTGATGAGGTTATACCAGATAGCTCACTTGTGTAGACCGTTCTGAATGGTCTTCCTGATTCATATCAGAGTTTTGCTTCTACTCTTTGGTTGATGATGAAAGGAAATCCAAATGCCTTATCATTTGAGGAGTTAGTCTCTGTTTTGTTGCAGGAAGATCACTCCAGGAAAAACAAGTCCATTATGTGAGTTGCAGATCAAGCTTTCCTAGTTAGTCAGAAGAGCAAAGGAAAATGGAGCTCTTCAAGTAGTAAGCAGAAATCTGCTAATTCTATACATTCGAAGAAGGAAGATAAAGATGAGAAGAAATCAGAAAAGCAAAAATTGTTTTGTAAGTACTATAAAGGGAATGATCATATCATAAAGAACTGTCCAAAATTGGCTGCTAAAGAGGCAAAGAAGAAAGAGGCTGGAATGGTTGTTGCAGAGGCCTCTACACCAAAAACAGAGTCTGCTAATCTTGTGCAGGAAGAAGAATGGGCGTTTACTACTGTCTGCAGTTTTGACCCATCTTCTCATGAGCAGTGCATGTCTGCAGTAGAATCAGATGTTCGGAATTTTGACAGTGGGGTGACCAAACATATTACCTCGCAGCGCAGTTTCTTCTCTTCACTCAAGCCTGCCCCTACAGGGAATACTGTTATATGTGCCAACAACTCCTCTTATCTTGTCATGGGAGTTGGTAAGATCATTTTGACTACTACTCATGGTAGTTCTTTCACTTTGTCAGATTCTTTATTTGTGCCAGGGATCATCAGTTTCTGCATTAGCCAAGATTGGCTTCGTTGTGAAATTTGTTGATGGCATGTGTATAGTTTATGATTTGTCAAATGGCAATGTGATTATTGCTTTTGGCATTTTATGTCGTGGGTTGTATAAGCTAGACTATGAAAGATCTGTAAATGATTTGGCATGTGTAGTAAATGATTCTCAAGCTATGTTAGATGCAAAGCTTTGGCATGCACGCTTTGGTCATCTGAATTTTGCTAGTTTGCTACGCCTGTAGAAATTTGAAATGGTATTCTCTTTGCACAAACTTGAGGCACCTCGAAAACATGTCTGTGAAGGATATATTTTGGGCAAAATGCAGCATTCTTCCTTTCCAAAAGATGGTTCAGTTCAGGCTACTCAGAAATTGTAGCTTGTACATAGTGATGTATGTGGTCCTATGCAGACACCTTCTTTTGGGAATTATCTTTACCTCGTGACTTTCATCGATGATTTTTCCAAGCATGCATGGATATATCCATTGAAGGCAAAGTCCGAAGTGTTCATGTGCTTCAAACAGTTTTTGGTTTTGGCTGAAAATCTGTCAGCATGTAAAATGGGCACCCTTCGTTCTGATCGAGGGGGGGAATATATGACTTCTGATTTTAATGCATTTCTCGCTGAACGTGGGATAAAACACCAATGTACAGTGTCGTACACACCTCAACAAAATGGAGTTGCTGAACAAAAGAACAGTTCACTGATGGAGATGGCGAGGTGTATAGTCAAGAGTCAGGCTTTACCACATAGTTTCTGGCTTGAGGTTGTCATGTGTGCAACTTATGTACTAAACATGCGTCCCACTAAAGCGCTGCAGTTTATCACTCCATATGAGGCTTGGCATGATCGCAAGCCATCTGTTGCTCATCTGCATGTTTTTGGTTGTTTGGCATATGCATTAGTGCCTGAACAACTTCGCAGAAAATTGGATGATAAAGCAGTAAAATGTATTTTTGTTGGGTACAGTTTTGAAAGTAAAGGCTATCGTCTGTATCATCCACATACTAAACGCATTCTGGTTAGTCGTGATGTTGTTTTTATGGAAGATGCTATTCAGCCATTGCTTTCATGTACTAAGGAGACATCTGTTAGCTCCAAAGACATGTATGATACTTTGGTGCCTCTTTTTACAGGTGTACAGTCTAGTGTTGGTCCTAATGATGCAACTTCTCAGCCTTTGCAAGTTTCATGTGATGATCTAGATCATTCCATTTCTGATGCAGATTTACATGATGCACTAGTTGATGAGAGAGCTGATATTGAGCAGGCAAAACTATGCCAAAATGGCTGGTGCAGACTTTGCGTGATAGAAAATTAGACACACCTCTGTCATATCGTACCCGTTCAGGCTCTCATAGTGCCTATTTTGCATGAGATTGCTATGCTATGGCTGCATCTAGTCTCTGTGACGAGAATGAGCCTGTTTCATTTGATGAAGCACAAAATTCAAAAAATTGGATGGCTGCTATGCAATCTGAATATGGTACTTGGTCTTTATGTGACTTGCCTCCTAGCAAGAAGGCCATTGGCACTAAGTGGGTATACAAGCTGAAGCGTAAACCAAATGGTACAGTTGACAGGTATAAGGCTAGGCTTGTTGCAAAGGGTTATGCATAGGAAAGAGACATTGATTTTGATGAGACCTTTGCACCTACATGCCGTATGACTACTGTTCGGAGCATCTGTGCAGTTGCAGCTCATCATGGTTGGAATGTACATCAATTGGACATTAAAACAACATTTCTGAATGGTGCCTTGCATGAAGAAGTGTATGTTTTTCAGCCCCGTGGCTTTGTGCAAAAAGGGCATGAAAACCAGGTGTGCAGGTTAAAGAAGGCATTATATAGTTTAAAGCAAGCACCACGCACTTG
Organism: Ceratopteris richardii; assembly: GCA_020310875.1. Taxonomy (NCBI): domain Eukaryota; kingdom Viridiplantae; phylum Streptophyta; class Polypodiopsida; order Polypodiales; family Pteridaceae; genus Ceratopteris; species Ceratopteris richardii. Next base: position 73,466,131 of record CM035434.1, read on the forward strand.
GTCTGAGAAGATACATGCCTATCTGATTGCACATGGTTTTGAGAATAGTCCAACTGAAAGCACCTTATATGTTAAGCATGCTAATGACGTGCTTCTGATCATTGTTGTCTATGTTGACGACATGCTACTCACTGGTCCTATTGAGAAGCATATTGCTAATTTTAAGGCTGATTTGCATGCCTCATTTGAGATGTCTGATTTGGGGCATTTGCATCACTATTTGGGCATTCAGTTTATGCAAGTTGATGGTGGAATGGCTTTGTGTCAAACAAAATATATTGTCATATTATTGCAGCATTTTGGCCTTGAAGACTGTAAGCCTATTGCCACTCCTATGGAGACAGGTTTACGATTGAGTCTTCATGAAGCTAGAGATGCATTTGATGTTGTTCTCTGTTAGCAGGCTATTGGATGCTTGATTTACTTATGCATTACTCGGTCATATATTTAGTTTGTTGTCTCACAGATGAGCAGGTTTATGCATTGCCCAGGAGTCAAGCATTGGCAGGCAGTTAAGCGCATCTTTCGCTATTTGAGTGGTTCTCTAGTAATACATTCAATATTGTGTGTTGTGCTCCAAGCTTCTTCTTCTTCCTCGTGATGTTTGCGTGCTTCCGCAGACGTCTAACTCCAATAGTTGGAGAGTCTAGTAACAAAAAGACAAAATCTTGGAAAGATTCTAGAGAAATAATTAAGAGGAAGTGGAGTAAAAAAATAACTGAGTTGGAAGGAAGTCTCAAGGAATCTAGAGCCAAAATCCTAGAATTTACTTCTCAAGAATCAAATCAAGAGAACCTAGCTCAAAGATCAATATCAGTTCTAGCTGAACCCATACCAGAGAATTTGGACATGATGTTTCGTGCATATTAGGCCAGATTAAAAGAAGGACCCTAGATAGCCGAAATGAGTAAGAACAATCCATGAGCATATTTAGAAATTGAGAGAACTAAACTCTACATGAAGATGGTAGAATTAGCACAAACTATGTTCGAAGCCTCTCGTTATCTTAATTGGAATAACATGGCAAAACCTGAATTACATTTTCAAGGATTACTAGAGAAGTTAGAATACTTGGTCAATAGCAACGAGAAGAAGAAAGTGCAAGGGAACCCTATCGTCACGAAGACACAGGAAAGGAATGCACCATCCCTGTCTCAAGTGCCAAATACAGAGATTGAAGACAACCTATCTTCCATACATAAGTAATCACATGAATTTTTAAGAGAAATCCAAGAAGAGAAATGGAGAAGAGAGCAAGGAACTGATCTTCATATTCAAGAAAAAGACGACTTGCAAGAACAATTTCCCCAAGATATCCCCTCTATTTATGATGATGTAGAGGAAGAAACAACTGAGTGAACACACAGATTTTGAATCTAATTCTTTACAAGAATTACCTCAGTTCATAGGACCTTGGGAAGAAAAGTCTATTAGCATGAGAACACCCATGATAATAGTGAGGAATCAAGAATCAGTAATCCCTAGAAAAACTAAAGTGATCAAGAATACTAAAGTATAGGGCCACCTCACTCTAGAGGAGTTGTTGAAGCTTAAACCAGAATTGTGGAAGCACATAGCAAACCAATTCCCTAGGCTTTCTATTGCTCCCTCCTAGATAGGATCACACAAGAAGGTACCAGAGATACATGTAGAACGAATCGAAGATGTGAGTGAGGGAGAGGAAGGTAACACTTATCTTCCAATAAACCATCAGGGTTAAACCACCAAAGCCATCTTAGATTCAGGGGTCGGAGTAGCCATCCCTACCACTGCTTTATGGAAACGTTGGGGTAAGCCAACATTAAGACCCACCAGAATGAAGCTACAAATGGCTGACAGACATATTGAGAAGCCATTGGGCTTACTAGAAGACATATCTCTCTCCACTTGTGGTGTGGAGTTTGAGCATACTTTCACCATTTGTGATTTTGGGAAAAATCATGCTTACGAGATGATCTTAGGATGACCATTCATGCATCAGTTGGAAATCGTACAAGATTGGAGAACTCATCCTTTGTACTTGCAACATTTAGGAGTGACTACTAAAGTCAATCTTAAAGACTATTCCCATCAAGATGTAACCCCGATACAATGGAACACCATCCATAAGACACAGGAAGAAGCAGAATCGACACACTCACTAGAAACAAAACCCTCATGGTTGCACGAGGATACTCATCTATGGATGTGTAAGGTATCAAAACAAGAGGAAGAATGATTAGAATCTAGGACCCTAGGTTCAGAATGACATCCACAAACCCTTCAAGACCCACCTATGCACTTATAGTATTTTCAGACAAGGAATTCAAGCCTCACGGTTGGGTAGAGATCTTAGCTACGATGGACATAGCAATGAATGAAGAACAATGGACCCCTCATTGTGATGAGGATGGATATGACATTTCCTTCTTTATGATCGAACCTATTGAAGAAGACTTTATCCTAGAAGAATGCATGGAAGTGACCCAAGAATCAGACGAGAGTAGTGACGAGGACCTAGAATCCATCATCATGGAACCCTTTTGTTCTACAGAAGAGGAATATATTTATTTTGTAGAAGCCAAAACACTTGAAGAAGAAAAGGAAAATCAAGGGGGAAACCTTGAACCATCCATAAAAGATACAGAAAGTAAACAAAAGAAGAGAAAGAAATCACCTAAGACAAAATAACAAGAACCACTCATGGAAGTACTCGAGAACTTCAAGAAGTATGGAATAGAAGATAGAAAAATCATGGTACGAATGCCGAAAAGGAAAGCCGATGTTGGAGAAGTATATGATAATCGAGAGAAAACCAAAAAAATCATAGTTACCATAGAGGAGGAAGAAGAAAAATGTACATACATAGGGCATGATTTGACGACTGAAGAAGAAGAAGAGTTGATTGCCCTATTACATGAATATCGAGATGTGTTCTCTTGGAGTTACAAAGACTTGAAAGGAGTAGACCCGGATATATGCTCCCATAGAATTCCTATGACTCCAGATGCCAAACCTACGAAATAGAAACCATACACGTATAATGATAACTATGCTGGTAAGATTAAAGAAGAAATAGATCGTTTCCTAGAAGCAGGATTCATTTACGAAATTGAGCATACCGAATGGGTATCCCCCATTGTGGTTGTGCCCAAGGAGAATGGAAAATTGTGTGTGTGTATTAACCTTAAAAAATTTAATGCCACCACGATTAGAGACAGTTATCCTCTTCCTATCACGGAACACTTATTGGAAAGAGTTATGGGCAAGGAAGTTTATAGCTTCCTTGATGGTTTCTCAGGCTATAATCAAGTAGCCATTGCTCCAGAAGATCAACACAAGATGGCTTTTGCCACAAAATGGGGCATATTTGCATTATGCATAATGCCATTTGGGCTGACAAATGCACCTGCATTCGAATATGAGGCAGACTCATATCCCAAAACTAAGGCAAGTATTTGACAAATGTGGAGACTATCAAGTTTGTCTGAATCCAGAAGTGTGTTTTCATGATCAGACAAGGCAAAATTCTAGGACACATTGTATCAGAGAACAAAATTTCGACGGATGAGGAAAAAGTGAAAGTAATTGTAGACCTACCTAGACCAAGGAACATAAAAGAGGTACATGCCTTCATGGGTCATTGTGGTTATTACAGACGATTCATACATATGTATGCTATCATAGACAAGCCTCTGTACTCTCTTTTGACCAAGTTTGAATGGACAGATGAATGTGAGAAGTCATTCAATGAACTTAAACAACGCTTGTGCTCGGCACCTATATTGACAACCCTAGATTGGAGCAAGTCATTCCATGTACATGTGGATGCATCCAACTATGCCATAGGATGTGTGTTGGCACACCCACGAATGAGGGTAATGTAGATCTCCCAATAGCTTATGTGAGTAGATAGTTGAATGCAACAAAAAGAAATTACACCACTACAGAACAAGAAGGATTAGGAATGATCTACGCAGTAAAGAAATTCAGGCATTGCTTGTTGGCAAATAAATTCAAGTTCTTCACAGATCATCAAGCATTGTTGTACCTCGTCAATAAGCCTTGTAATACTGGAAGACTAATACGATGGTTTTTACTACTCATGGAGTATGACTTTGAAGTAGTAGTTAGGAAAGGAAAGACACACCTTAGAGTTGACCATCTCTCAAAGATTAACTTCAGGAGAAGCTCCTCAAGGAATAATGGATGAATTACCAAATGCATATTTGTTTAACCTTGAGATAGTACCAGAATGGGCTAAGCCTATTGTCCCTATTCTCAGATATGGACCCAAGAATCCAAGGATTAGGATCAAAGAAGGAGAAATCACCAAGTCACAAAGATATCAAATCATAGCAAGAAGTATATAAAAACAGGATAATCAGAAGATTCTTGGTTTTTGTGTAGAAGAATCCGAATATACGAATTGGTTGCAATTAGCATATGTAGGTGCATTAAAGCAACATCATTCAAAACATCGTACATTGCAAACTTTGCATAGACTAGGAGTATATTGGCCTTCTATGGAAGCAGATGTCTACAAGTTGTGTAAAGAATGCCCTGTCTGTTGTGAAAGACCGCCTGTAGAACATGCTATGTTATATCATATGTCTCTCACACCAGAATGGAGTGAACCTTTAGTGACATACTTGAGGACGAAAACATTCCCTCAAGGCATGAATTTAGCACAACAACGAAGTCTAGAGCAGGAAGCTCAAGACTATTCACTTATTGGCGACAATCTATACAAATGAAGACGAGATGGATACCTAAGACAATGTGTTCATGAGAGCGATTATCTGAGCGTGCTAGAGACTAATATTTGTCACAGAATTTTATGGTGATTCACAAGAAATCTACACCATATCATCCTCAGGCCAATGGTCAAGGAGAAAGTACTAACAAGATCCTTTGCACTATACTGACGAAACTCGTGAACAACAAACGTTCAGATTGGGACAAACAGTTACATCACGCTGTCTAGGCATATCGAGTAGCCTACAAGACCATACTCAATGCAACTCCCTCTCAGATCGTTTTTGTTCAGAATGATGTGCTTCCTTTGGACTTCTTGATACCCTCCCTTAAGGTTGCACAAGAACATCAGTGGACCGGCCATGAATTATCATCAAGAATAATGGATTTGGAACGATTAGGAGAAATCAGGCTAAAAGTAGCACCAAGCATATATGCAGTAAAGAAACGACAAAAAGCCTATTTCAATGCACATGTGAAAGACAAAGGATTAAAAGAAGGAGATTTAGCCCTAGTGTATATGTTGAAACAACATGCACTGAAATTAGAAAAGCGAGGTTATGGACCTATGATCATTAGCAGACTCTCAACAAGTGGAGCAGTACAATTAGCCACCTTAGAGGGAGAGATAATGCCTAATTACATTAGTGGCTGTAGAGTCAAGCTTTATCAAGAACCTCTTACTGAGGATATGCTTATAAGACTCATGTTGGCAAAGAAGTGTAAGGAGAAAGAAAAGAGAATACACGCAGAAGCTCAGACAAAAGCTATAGAACACATTAAGTGCATGAAGCTAAGAAGACAAGGACTAGGGAGAGAACATTATAACAATCTGGAAACAACACCCAGATACCCCATGGCCATGTGTCAAGCAAATTCAACTACTCATCGTAGCATAGTGGATAGGAGACCATTCATTACAGTCAGGCTAGAGCATGGCAATCCTTGCCAATTGAGGCTTACCTCATAGGGCTAGGAGGCATGGAAACCCCTTGCATGGGTGAGGTGGATCTTCCTATCCTCATACACGAAGTGACCATGATAGCGAAGCTCCTAGTGTGCCATGATGATGACTTGATAGAACCCCTGATCCTTGGCCAAGATTGGATATATGATCACTCAGTGGACCTAAATCTTAGACAAGGCTCCTTATATATTGGAGCCTTAGACCAACAACAAGTGATAACACTTGACTTCCCTAACAACACTCCGCCTGAGGTATGTAACCCTAGACCATATGAACCACATGTGACCGAGGACTGGAAGATCTTTGGCTAGATAAGTCACGCTACCTCTACACCAACCCATGCGGGCTTGGCGATAGACAATTGCCATTCAGAAGAACATCAACAGATTTTCCTCGGGTCTTCCTGCAAATTAGAAGGGTTCACCACCCAATAGCTAGGACAAATGGGGACCATCAGCAGTCAGGTGGGTTACATCGGTGGTCACATGGACTGCATCAGTGGACAAATGGGCACAACACCCTGCGGTTCCCATCCTTCCACACTTATTGTGGACTGGCCTAGATTTATGGTACAAAATGTTGTACTTCCTAATGGGCAAGTTTCACAAGTGTTGGACCTACCTTCTTTTTCAAAGCAAAGTGTCAATCTGACCTCTCATCCTCAACCACGAAGGGGTCCACGATAGAGGAACCCAAACCGAGGATCATACCAGACGACACAAAACAAGCAGCAATATCAACATCATAAAGCAAGTGGCAGGAAACAAGTATGGGTGCCAAAAGGACAAAAAGCACCGATAGTTTTCAACAATGAAGACAATGATAAGATGAAGTTTTAGCAAAATCAGAGGCCATATTCAACATCTCCTCGACCTTCTTCTATCTCGAGAAAGCTTCGATAGGTTTGGATCGCCAAGAAGTACCTGATGAATTGACCGACACCCATGCAGATATGGGTACCCAAGTAGTGTATTATAGCCCAACACTCAAGCCGTGTAACATATAACCCTCAGAAATCTCTTCATGCCTCAATCCCACAACATCCAATATCACCTTCTGTCCCTCAGCAGAAGCATACCACCCACTCAGCAACCCTTAGGAAATGAATACCAAAATGTATGCAGAAGCCTTCTCATGACCCGTTGTCTAACATTACTCCCATCCCGAATAACCAAACCCCTTGTAATAATTCTTCCACAACTGAACTTTGTATAAACTCAACCACACTAACCCAACATCACTTGTAATAACAACTCATCAAGCAATGTATGCACTATCTTAAGCATGTAGGTGTCTCGAGACCTGCATTAGTTTTGCAAAACTCATTCCATAAACGACCTCACAACACTCGGCTACACGAGTTACACATCAATTATGGAAAGGGATTGCGGTCTTACTTATGGGATCATGATTAATTTCCATACTAATGTGCTAATCTTTTGTAGCAGATCTCCCCCACGTTCGCATCACTCATCATGCAGACATAAGGACCATCTGAGGCTGGCCCCAGTGCACCTGTGATCAATTTTGGCGAATTACTGGCTGAACCACATCCTACGTCACAACCGCCAGAGTTTCAAGGCTTCCCAGGACCAATGCCAATTGATGATCCTCCTAGGGGATACACCAAAAAAGTTCACCATAATTCTCATTGGTTCCAAGGTTTAGCAGGACCTTTAGCGGATGCAGACTTCATTTTTTATGCCACGCTGACTTTTGACATTATTAATTGGGGCAAGTATCAATTTTTCTCCAGAGAATTTGAAGCATTTCAAAATACAGAAGAGTTAAAGCACATTTGGGCTAGAGCAGGTTTTACGGAATACTTCGGTGACCCATTACCCAAACTTGATTTTTATAGATGCTACTACCTGGTGACCACGCTTACAACCTCCGAGAACAAGGACTTTCTGGGCACTTTCATTGTTCCATCTTTGGTAAATGAGCCCCCTTTTAAAAAGTTCTATCTTTCAAAAGACCTCATTCGGGCAATAATTAAGATCCATGGGACTCACACACCGACAGAGCGCGAAAGGCTTATTCCAAAGCCAATGAAGCATGGTGATGTTGTGAAATGGGAAGACATTTCATCCATTACACCCGAACTCTCTAAGCCATTATGCATATGCATGCAACATTTTGCATTCCCGGCTCAGGATCGTTTCACTATTCCTCACAAGTGTATTTGGTTCGTATTATATTTAGCATGCATTGGACCACAAACCATAGAATTTTCCAGTTGGATCATTGATCAATTGTATTTAGCTCAGTAGAGATGGGAAAGAACAAAAGTCATCCATGGATGTTGCGCTCTTACTCGAATTGTCTATATGTGTTTGGCATATGATTTTCCTACAAAACGCACAATGACTAGTGAAGAATTGAAGGCATTCAAAGGAACCACCAAGAAAGCTAGGAAAGCTAGCAAGGGATGGGCAGGCAAGTGCATGCATGGATCTATCCCATGTTTGCAAGTTCCAGAGTCCCCGTCACCTCAGCCGTCTCCAGAACAATCACCAACGGAACCCCCCGCACCTATACAACCCATCCGTATATGCCTGTCATGATTGGTTATCACAGAAGGTACTACTAGTGATGTTACCTCTCAAGCAACTACAGTCCAAGAACCCACCACTACAGCAGGAGAACTTCCCACCACCATCGGCGTGGAAACATTCACTTTCCCTATACCTAACTTGGAAGCAGGACCAACGAACACCACTTTTGATTTTGAAATGCATGATGCTTTCTCGAGTGAATTTCAATTTTTAGAAGGTCAACTCTTCTCACAGGAGTATGAACATCCTAGTTACCCTACCACACCCCTTGATCAACCACAAGAGCAAGTAGTTTCCAGCTCAGAAGAAGAGAGGATAGAAATCGACAATGAAGACGGAGATGATGAAGCCAGTCAGGTTAGCCACGACTCTCAAGGGGATGTGTAGCATGACGAACAAGAACAACAAACTGAGACACAAGGTGACACAAGTACACATGAAGAAGACACGTTTGAAGCATCTGCTTACACATTGGCAATCAAGAAGCTATACCGCATCATGCAAGCAGTTTGGGCATGCAGACAACTCTCAAACGAAGAAAGTCAAGTGATTTTAGAACAGGAACTCGCTACATGAGGATTCGAAGAAGCTTACATTCAAGGTTTTAGAGACTTGGTTAAATAAGTCGGAACCAATGAAGCACTTTGCTATTTGTAGAGGAAACCACTACCGAAGTTTGACCCATGACGAATCTATTTGCTATCAAAATCAGGTTAGTATATTCGCGTACCAACGGATGCCCAGTCTTCACAACATGCCAGTGAAGCATGACTTATTTCGGAAGACCAACCTAAAGAAGTGACCATCGTCATCAAGTCCCCACATCATCCTTCTAATGTAACTACCATTACCACCATCAAAGTACCCACCACACCACCTGCTCCTCTTTCACCTCCCGCCCCTCCAGTCTCTCCTGTACACCCTACCTCTCCTCGACCATCCACGTTCCTCGATGGTGCTATAGCAGAAGCCCTAGTTCCCTCAACCCCACTAACTCTTCCCGCAACCCTCCCACCTATCCTCCCTTCCCTAGTTCCCACCATTCCACTCAATCCATTTCTCACTCCATCCTTTCCTTCTTTCCCCACTCCTCCTAGACCTCTATTCCCATTTCCCCGCCCATGACCTTCTCACATGTTTCACCTCCCTGCCCTACTGCATTCCCTCTCTCCTCCCCTCTCCATCAAGAAATACGAGAAACCCAATCTGTAATTTATTCTAACCTTTGTAAATCCTATATTCACACCCACTCAAGCACCCACTCACACACCACTCTTCACAGTCATTGCACTCGACACCACATCCAGTGACATGGACATATCGCCACCCACCGCACCACCACTCACCTCATCCACCTCACAACCCCATTTAAGCACGTCCACTTCTCCACTTTCACCACTGCATCCACTTTCCCATCCCTATTTCCCCTTCCCCTTGCATCAATCCCCACACCCACAACATCTTCACTCACTCCAACATTAATATTGTCACCCACAATCGACATCGCTTTTTGCAATATGTTTTCTTAAATGACAAAAGTTAGAGATGAATTCGCATCTCTAGGGACCAGCTACCCGATGCTACAACAAAAAACTACAAATCTACAAGCACAACTAAACTCGTTATCCATCGAGAATGCCTCACTTAATGCGCACTATCAAGAGCTACGTTAGGCCTACCATACACTCGAACTACAAAGCGAACAAAAGACGAAGGAAGCCATATGGATATCGACAACCTGTTACGGGCTCAAACCATTCGAAATGCAACCCTCACTCGAAACATGGGACTATTACAATGCCACCTCACAATGGCCAAGGAAGAGAATCAAAGATTGCAGGAATAGAAGAGAGAAAACCTCAAAGCAGCCTTCGATCAACCAGACGAACATCTGAGTCCCAGCTGCTTTAAAGCCATACCATCAGAATCTATGAAGATATTATTGGAAGACCATGTCAGACTCCTAGAAGATTATGACAATATGAATGAGGCATATCAAAAACTCAAGGAAGACCATAAAATGCTATAGTTACGTGCACCGACACACCAACCAACACCAGCTCTAGAGATCACACCTCTAGAGATCATAGAGGAACTCAATGCTTTATGTGCTCAGGTACTTACTTTTCAAGCATAGATGATTGCCTTTTTTGAGCCCCCCAGGCCTGATTCCCCACCTGAACTCCCAACTAAGGAAGAAACTATGTCTATCCCAGTGGAGGAAATGTATGAACAAGCCTACGAACCACAACCCATCCCAAGCGGACATGTCATGACTGAAGGCCAGACCACCTTCAAACTTCCTACCCCCGCATGGATGAAGACCGTAAAAGAACTTGGACAGACCCACTCAGCACGGGTGGAGGCACAATTACATGCCATGGCTATGATAGAGGAACACATTTTACAATCACCTTACTTTGCTCACTTGGCCCCTCGAAGGTATATCTCTGGCCATGAGCTTCAATATAAACCATATTTCATGCCTAATGGCAGAATATCAATTGGTGATCGAAAAGGAGACAGGCAAGAAACCATCACATGCAACTCAGTTTGAGCTTGATGACTTGCCACCTGAAGTGTAGAGCGGTGAAATCTTTCAACCAACTTGGCGCCAGGAGTTGTTACAAAAATATCCAGAAATGATGAGCACATGGGTCAAGACACCACTGCATTTGAAGTATAACCCATGTTGGGGACCTATACAAAGACACCGATCCTAAAAGGCATTCATAATCAAAGTTCAGAATAATAAGCAGTGCCAGGACTGGCTTAATTACCCCTATTTCACTCCACCCCGCAGACCACCCACATTCGGATACATGATGGCCATGCTTTGCCATTGGCTCCCCCGAACTCACCATAAGGAGGGCTTTGGAGATTGTCCATCATCGTTGTTGAATGCTCGCTTACAGGTGAGAGGTTGGCATGCACAAGGTCTGTCATCGTTACAGAAGGCTCACTGTTGAGACTATACATCTTGGTGGAGGTGATGCGGCTCATTTTCAATCGCTCTGATAAGTGCCACCTACTCTAGCTAAGCATCTTTCTCTGGATCTATTGCAATGATAATTGTAGCGTTTCCTCACTAAATTGTCGAAGATCAAAGAAATCCTCAAGCTCTTCAATCCATGCCTCAAAATCTTTGCCACTCTTCTTCTCACCATCAAAATCATTCAACTTTGCCTTCTTGAAGACTTGGTTCAGGGAAAACTCAATTGGTTCCATATCTTCATAATTGCATTTTTGTTTTCCCAGGGGCGCACAAGATGTTCCTGCACCTTCATCCACTTCATCGTTGAGTTCTACGAATAAATTTGTTGCACCTTTTGGTTGTTGTCCACCTCATTCTTTGCGTAATTCTCCAAGAAGCTTCTGAATAAGCTCCTCTTTCTCATGCACCTTCTACGTCAAACCTTCCATCGTTCTCGAGGATCGATTCTGCTCTGATACCACTTGTAGCATTTCCTCAATCAGAATATATCCCCAATCACAATAACAGTGGTTTTGTAAGGAGTGGTTCCCACGTGAACTGATTATTAGCAAGTGTCAATTCTTGCCAGCAAACCACGTAATTTTAGTCTTTGAGAATGAAGAGATGGCATTCCAAGCTCTACAAATTGACACCTGGCAGGTGTGGCATACTACATTATGCCTCTTTAGGTGGTTCCCTAATTTTGTTCCAAATAAGTCAAAACCTCCTCGTTATCCTCTCTGGGTCGAGCTCCCTAACTTGCCTTTCTTTCTTTATGGATTCTTAAGAGAAATAGTATCTCCCATTGGTCGGCCATTAGCCTCAAAAAAAGACATTGGGGGATTCACCTATGAAGGAGCAAAACACTCGTTCAATGCAAGATGGCATCATAAGATTTGTGTCGAAGCAAATGCAAACAAGGATCTCCCTTTCATATTTTCCATAGACGTCGGTGAAGGAGAGACTTGGGAGTAGGAATTTATTTACAAGAACTTGCCAAATGCGTGCTTTCATTATAGTTTGCAGGGGCATAGAATAAAAGAGTGTCCCTCAAGACAGCTCTCTTCTAAGAACAAGCAGAATCAAGGGGAAAACAATGCAGATAAGAACCAAGAAGAAGTTGGGGCTCAAGGGCAAACTCATGATCTTTTGTTGAATGCAGGGGGAGGGGAAGATATGTAGGTCATGGAGACAAACCTCGAGGGTTTCACGGAAGTAAGAGGAAGAAGGAGAAGGAACCCCAAAAGGAGTATGGAAAGAATCCCTTCAGGCTCAACTCCACAAGCAAACTTCTTCTGCCACGTGGAGAAGGAGGTCAATGAATTGGATTACCCAGAAGGAAGGAACCAACACATCAAACATAATGATGGGAAACACATGAGGAATCTGACAGCAAAGAAGACAACCAAGAAGGTTACACCACAAGCAAAGAGAACGGATTCACCACTAGCAATGAAGATAATCAAGATAGTGAAAGCTCCATCATTGGATCCACAATTCTTGACAAGATTCCAAAATCAGTTCAGAAGAAGGGGACTTATAAAGGGAAGCAGCCTATGGAGATTCCATAGAAGATCCCCCTTAAGGGCAAGCTCCTTTGTCAGGACCCTTCTGCCACGAAGAAAAAAGATGAAAAGAAAAATAAGAAGAAAAGGGACAAGGCTCTTCTCTGCAAAGATACTAACCTCCAATTATGATTATCATCTCATTCAATGGTCAAGGGTTGACTGACCCCTCAACAGCGGCCATTATTGGCCTTTGGCTATGTGATAATAGCATAAACATGGACTTCATTTGCCTTCAAGAGATCAAAATCGATGGTGAGGACCTGCAGAAGAGATTAAAGCGTATTTCATTGTCACATACCTGGATCTCCACCATGCACCCTAGAGGAAATGGTGGATCGGCTATTGATATTAACAACAAGTGGATTGATACACTCGTGAGCACCCAAGAGGACCAAAATCATCGGTGGATTGGTGCTTCCTTTGGGAACCCTTTTCATTTCACCATTGTCTCCATGTATGCTCCCAACTTCAACTTGGAGAGGATTACCACCTAGTATTCTCTATTCTCTCTTCCCCACAACGTCATGCTTTGTGGGGATTTCAACATGGTTGAAGCTCCTTCTAACATGTGGGTAAATAGAGGGAGGATTATTGATGGGCAAGGGAAATATGTTTGGGACCGTATCAAGCTCTACTTGGACCTGGTTGAAGTTAAAGGTGAAACTAGCTTTTCTTGGTTGAACCTCCAATCTGGTGTTGATTTGAGGAAAGCCAGACTTGATAGAAGCTACATCACCCAAAATAATATCAATGAGTGTGGGCGCCCCTCTCTTTCCTAGTGGTGTGACCTTTTGGACCACTACCCTATTATTCTTACATTTAAGTCGGTTGACAATCTTAAGAAAGCTCGCTGGTTTCATGCCAATATGGCGACCTTCTCTTTTCCCTCTATCCAACTGGAGATTGCTTCTGCTTGGAAGTCGTCCTTCTCCTCCCATTCATCTCCTGCCAAATGTTGGAGGATTGATGTTATGAAGACTCGTCGTATTCTGGCTAGGGCCCATATGTTTATTAGTAAGGTTCATCGTGTTTGGAGGGACAATCTCTATCAACGATTGAGACATTTGGAGATGGAAGTGAACAAAGGTCATTCTCAATACTAGATGGGGTTGCGGAAAATTAGAGGTATGCTAAGATACAAAGAATCAATTTAGATGAATAATTTTCATGTGTTCTTTAAAGAATGGTGGACAGCTAAGGAAGACAAACTTACTAAAGAGATGTGTAAACTCCTCAAGAAGAAGCAAGCAATGGATTCAATCCCCCTAATGTTGGACATCAACGGGGTTGAATGCAAGGCGGTTGAAGAGAATAACTTGGTGATTGTTAATCACTTTTCCTAGCTTCCAGGAGTCTCTACCCCCTTTCTCCCCACAGGCGTGATTCCGTGGTGACCATCTCTAGATTCAAGTTCTCTAAAATCCCACAGAATTTGAAGCCACTTCTAGATGCTCCCATTTTGGATGTCGAGATTCTCGAATTTATCAATTCACTTCCTAATGGGAAAAGTCTGGGTCTAGACAGCCTCACCAATGAATTTTTCAAGACCTTCCCACATGCGATGACTACTCCTCTATGTCTCATGTGGCAAGAGGTGGTTTCATTTGGTGCATTACCTGAATGTCTCAATAATGAAGTTATCAAGCTTATTCACAAAAAAGAAAACAAAAATAGGATTGAGAATTGGTGCCCAATTACCATGTTACAAATTGGTTACAAGATCCTTGCTAAAGTTGTTGCTAATAGAATTGCCTGCCACTTACAAAGTTGGTTGAGTGAAGATAAAAAAGCTTTCATCAAGGGGAGGTCCATCTTGGAAGCTATCATCAATATCTAGGAAGGGCTAGATTTTGCTAAATAATATGCTCAAGATGTAATCTTTCTTAAGATTGACTTCGATAAATCCTATGATAGGCTTGAGTGGGAATTCCTTCTCAATCTCTAAAAGACCTCGGTTTTGTTCACAAGTTCAGTAAGATGGTCTCAATGTTGCTCAGAAATGCATCAGATCAAATAAACATCAATGGCCAACTTTCTCAAGCTATTAGACTAAAATGCTCTATCAGGCAAGGATGATCCTTGGCCCCTCTCCTCTTTGCTATTGCTACTGATGATCTTAGCTGCCTTGTGAATCATTATGCTATCTTGGGCCAAATTCATGGCCTCTCCCTCTCTCTCAATCAAGAGTAGATGCTCATGAGATTGTTTGTTGATGACACGAATGCCTTTGTACATAACCATTTGACCAGGATTACTAATTTTTGGAGATGCCTAAACACATTCTATGTTGCTTCAAGATCCAAAATAAACCACTCTAAAACTTCTTTCAGAATTGTTACAGGACACCCACCCTAGTTTCTTGTGGGCCAAGGCTGCCAGCTCATTCCCAGTGGGCAAATCTTTTGCTTGTTAGGTATTCTGATGGGATTTGATGTATCGATGTGCCAATGATGGAACTGGGTTCTCTCGAAGATAGATAACAAATTGCCTTACTAGAAAGGTATGCAGATCAATTTGGCAGAAAGGACCATGGTGATTAACACGTTCCTGATTTCTTCAACTATTTACTTTCTCTCTTGTTGGAGATAAAAAAACCAAGCGATTGTTAAACTGGAAAGGGTCTACAGAAGCTTTCTATGGATAGGTGACCCCGATAGAAGAGGAATCCCCAAAATTAAATGGACTACTTGCATTAGCCAAAAAGATCAAGGTGATTTGGGCATCCTTGACATCGAAGGCATGGCCAATAAGTGAGTAGCAAAATGGTTAATTAAGGCATGGAGCAACAGTGATGCCTCTTGGGCCAAGTTGATTTTTAGGAATAGTAGTAATATTAAGCTTATGAGCCTCCCGGGATGGAAGGACCTCGGCCTCCTCACCTTTCTCTTCTCCCCTTTTTCGGTTTCTCCACGAGGCTCGAATCTAGTTTGCTCGCTGTGGAAGAGTTGGAACAAGGTCAAACAATTTGTTCAAATAAGTGAGGATTGGCGGTGGGTAGTCGATATTAGATAGAATGATTCTATATGGTTCCCTATCAAGGGTATCAGAGATGTGGAGAAATGGAACCTCCATAAAGCTAAGAAACTTTGGAACAAAGGCTTCCATTCATGGAAACATCTCTGGAACCAAGATACATGCCAATGGATTAAATTTGAGGACATTGATCCAGTTGTAAAAGTAAATTATGAAGAATGGACCCTTCGTGGGGACCTCGAATGGTAGCATACATGATAGTGACCATATGCCATTGGATGCCAAGGTTGAAAACCATGCATGATGTTGCCACACAAATGCTCATGAAAATCTTCGACCTCATGCAAGTGAAGTTCACACCTGACTTGGCGAATGGAGATTTAGATTTGGTCTGACTTCAACATGATGGCATCTATACAGATCATTTATGCTTGGCATTGTAGAGTGAAGTATCTCCCTACCTATTACAAGCAAACATTTGAAGATATGTTCAAAATGGGTTTTTGGGAGTACCATTATGAGGCATTCATTTCTAAACCAACTCACCTTCTATAGCTCTTTGCATGTGAACATGCCATATACTCCACACATTAAAGAATGCCTCACCCTGATGTCCCAGACGCTGTTGATTGGCAATGATTGGAAGTTGATCTCACAAGGGGAATCAATTTCAAAGGGCATGAACTCAACACAGATATTGTTCAATACTATATTGATGACCCTGCACAACAAGGGTCTATCAAGGACGATAGAGGTGTTAGTGGTAAAAGAGGCCAAAGAAGCTTGAGCAGACAAGGAAGCTTGAGGGAAGAAAGCAAAAGAGAGGGAAAAGGCTTCAACATAGGCTTAAGTAGAAAAGAGAGTTAGAGAAGAATAGGTGGGCAATAAGGTCTCAAAATTTTTCAAAACTTTACATTTAGAAAAAGTAATGTTCATCACCACACACCATTGTACGTAATTTGTTTTTTATATTTTAAAATCCATTTTGTGCAAGCCAAGGAAGGAGGCATCAAGATTGAGAGCAATAGTAGAACCTATCTTTCAATTGTCATAAAATTTCTAGCTCGTTTGAGCCCTCGAAATAGATTAGGAATCTTTTTTTTAACTAGGATAGGCACTAGGTCCAAAACATACCAAAAGCTAGTAAAAAACTGAAGTGAAAGAGCCCAATTAGGAACCATATGAAGAGTGAAAACAATAAGAAAGAAAGCAAAGTTCTAATGTTCTAGAAATCCTTATTTGAGGACTTATTCAAAACTAGGAAAATATGAACAATATACCATTGGAAATTACTCATTGAGAGCTTTCCAATGATATATGATTCTATACCATTTGGTTCCACATTGACCCTCAAAAGTTAAATCCTAATTCTGATTTTTGTCATGCTTTTCACTTGTTTTTCACCTCCTATTTCACCTAAAAGTTGAGCGCCTGCACACAAAAGCTGAGCACCTACACACAAAAGCTGAGTGCCTTGGTTTTCATCCATGTGCGTTGCTTTTTTGGATGCATGGGTGCTTTTTTGGAGGATCTTACACTACTATATAAGGGGAGGCTCACTTGCCCCCTCAATAATCCATCAAGATCAATCTAGGATCAAGGATCTACAAGTTAGTTTATCTTGGAGGACTCAAGGAGAACTCAAGGAGGACTCAAGGAGGAGGAGTACATGCAAATTTGAAGGAGTTTGGAGATGGCAAAACTTGTTCTTCTTTGCAGATCCATTGTGTGCATGTTGATTTTGGAGAGTTGTAGCTTCTACTTTAGGGTTTCTACTTGTGTTGGTCCTGTACCACACCCTTGCCTATTACTTTAACACTACCATTACTACTACCCTACATCAAAGAAGAACTAACTTTAGTTATGGGTTTGCTATCTTGAGTATTTGGAGTAGTCTTTATCCTTTTTCTTGCATTTATTCACTCACATTTTATAACTCTTAGGCACTGTTTCACTTGACTTTTGTAACTAGCACCCTTAGATTCAGCCTACATTATATTTTTGTATCATACACATTTGTAGTTGATATTTTCATTATTAGTGTATGTAGTAGCATTACGTTGCTACATTTTCATCATTGTCTTCTTATCTCTCTCTATTATCATTTCTCCCTCTTGAGCAAGTTAAGGTGTGTCATGTTCTAAGGTTAAGTGTTGGAAGATAATGGATTTTACCTGTGATTGATTTATTGGGCCTACCACACTTCCAACATTTGGTATCATAGCATAGTTGATATGCACCCTTAACTCAAGATGAGTGGCGATAGACATAGAATTGAACAAGAAGATAAATTAGATGGAATGTCTAAATATCCAATGTAGAGTTTTATGATGATGAATTTGCTAGTATCCAAGGATCTATGGATCATTGTCAATGGCAAGTACCCTAGAACAAGACAAGAAGAGGAAGATGTGGCTTCTTCATCTAAGAAGGCTTCTACTCCAATTTCTACCCAACAGAGGAAAGAGAAAGAAGAGGAGATTACATCTTCATCCATAGACAAAAGGAGATAGATGCAAATTCAACCTTCAGAAGAGCAATTTAGATGGGTTTCAAGAGATGCAAAAGCACTCTCATTTATAGTTATGGGAGTCAAGAGGCATATTATTCCACACATCAAGTAATGAAAAACACCATCATCAAACTTGGTTGGAATTAGAGAATCTTTATCAGAGTAGGAACCTTGCGAGGAAAGCTCACCTTAGAACATAGTTAGCAAACACAAGGATGAAAGTTGGTAAATCAGTTCAGCCATATATTTTGAAGCTCAAAGACCTAAGAGATCATCTACTTAATGCTGGTGTCACAATTCATGATGATGAGATGGTGAATACTCTCATATATTCACTTCCATCTACTTATACATCATTTGTTATGATAAGTCTCTCTGACTCCTAGTGATTCCTTGACACCCTTTTTCTCAGAGAATTCTCAGTGCATGAGTTGCGAGGTTGAAAAAGTGAATGCATGAGAGATTGTGAATGGTTCTTCTCTCAACCATGCAATTACTAACATATATTCTCTCTCTCTCTCTCTCTCTCTCTCTCTCTCTCTCTCTCTCTCTCTCTCTCTTTCTCTCTCTCTCTCTCTCTCTCTCTCTCTCTCTCTCCATGCAGCCACTTAAGTGGTCATATGCATGAGTGCCACATGGCCCCATGCTCTTAATATGGCTAAGATGTGATTCCCACCCTTACTCACATAACATTTCCTTCCCCTGAAGTTCAGGTTTGTCCTCAAACATGATCATGGAAGGCATATCTGAGAAAGAGAAAGAATGTAGTAATCACTCCCACTGAACCCCATGTACTTGGTATACATTGTCATCTCTCTATAATCTTTCCCTATATCCTTCCCCTTAAGAAGACTCTTGTGAAGTCTTCAAAATGGGAAATTGTCTCTGAAAGTTACTAACTTGCTCCCATGTTGCACTATCTTCTGAACTATCTTTCCACTTTACTAGGCACTCTTTATATAAATGAATTCTCATCTGTGTTTCTTGAGTACATAGTGTGCTCTCAAGCTCATGCAAAATAGATTGAATAGAAATAGGCTCTATTACCTCACTATCTGGAATGAGGTTGTCAGATTCACTCAGTCGTTTCTTTAGAATGCTAACATGGATCTCTAGATGGATTTTGTTGTTCTCTAGAAGTTGGAGTTGGTAAGCCATCTTTCCTATTCTCTTAAGTATCAAGAATGGTCCACAATACCTAGCATCTAATTTTGGACAAGGTCCCATCTTCATGGTTTCACACCTAGAGGGAACTCTAAGATAGACTTTCTCTTCTACCTCAAAGTTGATTTATCTCCGTTGAGGGTCATCATAGACTCTAGCTTTCTCCTGAGCTTTCGTAGTTTGTCCTTAGCAAGCTTAAGCATATCATTCATCTCTTCCAAGAAGTTCTTTGCAGCTTTGACTTTCTCACGTTGCAAACCTACTCATAAGGAGCTCTTGGATGAAATCCATACATAAACATAAATAGAATATGTCCTATGGAAGAGTGCTTGGCACTATTACCTGCAAACTCTACTATAAGTAAGTACTCTTCCTAGTTAGTTTGCATTTCACTTACATATGTTGAAATCATATCTTATAAGATTTAGTTAACCATTTCTATTTGTGCATTTGATTGTGGATGCTCGATGGTAATCATACTAAATTTAGTATCCAACCTCTTGAATACTTCTCTCCAAATGTGACTAGTGAATTTTCTATCCTGATCAAAAATAATGTCTAAAGGAAGACCATATAACCAGTATAGTTTTCCACAAATAGCCTAGCCAACTTAGGTGTCTTCATAGTACTACATGTTGGAATAAACCTAGCCATTTTGGTTAACCTATCCACAATTACCTAGACTGAGTGGTGCCCTCTCTTTGTCTTAGGTAATCTTACTATAAATTCCATGGGGATAATTTCCCACTTCCCATTGGCAATATCCAATGGATGGAGTAGTCCTCCAATCCTCAACCTCTCAGCTTTATTGACCTGACATTTAGTGCACTTAAGCACATGCTCTATGATATCCTTATGAAGTCTAGACCACTAAAGCTACCTCTTAACAAGATCATAAGTCTTGTTAATTCCTGAGTGTCCTACACTAGTATCATGAAATCCATACAATATGTGTCGTCTCATCTCAAAATCTCTAGGGACACACACCTCTCCTTTTTCAATGATTTCCTAAATCTTGGCATATGTAGGATCAAATCTATATTTCTATTGAATGGATTCAAGTAAATCACTAGTGATCTGGGTAAAACTCAGTCCATTGAGCATAGGCATGCGACTAAGTGAGTTAGCCACCACATTAAACTTTCCTTCCTATACCTAAGGTCATAATCAAACTCTTGAAGGGCCTCTACCCATCAGGCCTTATGACCTTTAAGGTTTGTTTGATTAGAGAGCCACTTAATGCTCTCTTGATCAAACACTATTAGATATTAGGCACCATATAAATAATGACACCACTTCTTCAAAGCATGGAAAATTGCATACAACTCCTTCTCATAGAAGAAGTATGATACCCATATCTTAAATCAAGATTAGTAAACTACTGAGTTGATGCAGCTGGTCAAATCTAGGTGTTGGAAATCTATTTTAATAGTTACCTTATTCAATGCCCTATAATCTATACGAAACCTCATAGAGATGACTTTGTCTTTAACTAAGAGCATTGGTGATGCCCATGGAAGATTATTAGGCCTAATAAACCCTTTAGCTAGATAATCTTGGATTTGATTTTCTATTTCCTGACGTTGCGCTAAACTAAGTCTATATGGAGTTTTACAAATAGGTTTAGTATCAACAACTAAGTCAATAGCATGGTCAATGTCTCCTCTAGAAGATGGTAGTCCTTTTGGTAAATCAAGTGGAAATACATCTTTATATTCAAACATTAACTGTTTAAAGATTTTAACCACACATTCTTGCAAAAAAAGAATAATAGAAAGGCTTGTCCTTAGTTACACTATGATCAAAAGAAGATACATATGAAATGTCATAATTAGGAAAAGTCTGATGAGCATCTAAAGCAAATAATGCATAAACATTATGAACATCATGTGAATCAAAAAGAGTATCTAACTGAATGCATGATATAAGAGGTGTACACGATACATGTCTTTCACCTTGAATACAAAAAGTACTTCCAACCTTAGCAAATTCAATAGTACTATTCTGATAACTTCTTTTAACTGTATCCCCTAATCCCCAAAGCCATTCTCTATCCAATACTATATCTATTCTATCCATATTCATAGTTTGAAAATCTAAATGATCAACAAATCCTTATATTTTGATTTCCAAATTGGATACCATAGTATCCTATATTCTCTTATATTCACCTTGCATCATAAATACTACATATTTATGTGCACTGGTGTTGTGTTGCCTTTTGCTTCGCACTGTTGAGTTGTCTTTTGCTCCGTCTGCTTGCAAACTCACACACAGGGATCTGATGGATTTGTACCGCCCAACCACGTCCGAGCTGTCTCATTTCTTCTGTGAGTGTCTCATATCACACTCCTTAATCTCTTCTACCTTAGATTGGTATCCCTCACTCTAGCCATGTGGCATTACATGCCCATCTACATAAGGGATGTTCTCACCATGAGATATGACCACCATAATATGTGACATTTCCTTCCCCTTGAAAAGCATTTTCATCCTCGAAAATGTAAATGAAATGTCCATAATGGTAGAAGAAAGTGCTCGGACTCCCGTGAACCCCATGTACTCTATGTACATGGTCATCTCTGTGTGTTGTTTTCCCATATCCTTCCCCTTAAGAAGTCTCATATGAGATCATCTCAAAGGTGGGAAACCGTCTGAATGGTGCCTACTATCTCCCATGTACACTCAACCTCCAAACTATCACTCCCATAATATATAACATCACCAAAAATGACCTAAGTCCATATGATGTATCCTCTATGGAGTAATAGCATGTAAAGCAAGTGTACAAGTGCCAAGCTTATATGCTTGACCATACCATAATGGAGATACTAAACCATAGAACCCTCTAAGATATAGAACAAAGTCCCGTAACAAGTGATTCCAAACCCATACAAGACTAAATAATAGATTGCCCTCATACCACTCTAGGTCTTTTTAACCTTGAGTGTGCTCACAAGTAATAGTTTCCTCTAAACTACCTTGTGACTATGCAATTCCATCATCTAGCTCATATATAAGAATTTCTTGGTAGTGGAATGGAATCTCTGCATTCCACCAACCACGAAGTCTGTGGTTTGTCATCCTTTACCATTGGACTAAGTTCTATTGGAAGAACATCAATTGGCACTAGTGCAAACTCAAAAATTTCTCTTCCCTTTAGTTTTCCATATGAATGCAAAAGCATTCCCTTTGAGATTCAGATAATCCTTAGGTACCCATCCTCCTAACTGATGTTTACACATCATGCTCATGATGTAACACCAACTAAGAGTTTGGTACCTCGATGGGTTAGATATCTCCCTATCTCCTAGAAACCCTAAAAGAGAAGAGTCCTACTCAACTCCCCATCTCACTAATGTCAATAACTAGATCATGTCATCTAGCCAAAGACCATCACTGGAAATAAACATGACTAGTTCTCTCTAGAGTCACCACATGAGACTCAATCTAACCATCATGGTTAATTGATCTCCCTCTTGTCTTTGATAGAAGAGTGCCACTTCTATCTAGACAACCTAAAAGTGAGAAAGTGAAACTCTCTCTCTCTCTCTCTCTCTCTCTCTCTCTCTCTCTCTCTCTCTCTCCTAAGGAAAAGAGCTCTAGCAGTGGAACCTATTCCACTTTCCCTTTCCCTTTGAAAGAGATTTTGTTGAATCCATTTTCTCTACTCATCCATAGCTGAGAACATGCACATAAGTTTTCCATACTTTTCCTTCCAAAATAGTGGAGAAAGAAACTCCCATGTGAAGGAAAATTATACTGAAAAGTAGAGTAAATGAATTCCTTCTGAAATAAAGACTAAGAGATGTTTCCCTAACACCTCTTCTGTCTAAAGGAAAACATATTCTGTTCTTCTCCTATGGAGAAATCATGTTTTTCTTCCTTTGTTTCTCTCTCAAAGAGCAAGAGCTAAAGTGAGACCACTAAACTAAAGTGAGATCTCTCATGGATCCTGAGCTAATTCCCACTTTCTCCTTTCCTTAAAAGAGAAACTTATGAATTTATTTAGTCCTCTCTTCCATAACTAATGCATAATCCCTCATTACACATATTCCTATGAAAATGGAGAACAAATCTCCCCTTACTAATGAAGGTACATGTAGTGAAGAGCGGAGAATATAAATTCCTTATAAGGGTCAAAGCCCTCTACTAAAATGGTCAGCAATGCTGTAACATGATACCGTAAACACATGTGTATCCATAGTAAAGAACTATCTTTGCCAACCATACTCTGTGCATGGATCTATACGATCCAATCAAACTTATGGAATTATCCTTCCTGAAAAACTCAAAATGAGTATGTGATACCAATGGTGATAAAATCACCTATCACATTTTCTACTGGAAGAATAAATATTCTGTAAACTATGAAGGATAACTCCCAATCTTAAGGAGATGTCTACTAAGAGCTCTCCTCTGATCTAGTGCGACATGACACTATGAATGATGAGTCCTTTTCTCCCTGGCCATAGAAGAAGAGTGCTCAAAGGGAAGTCATTTCCACCATCCCATACCAATGAAAACTTCTTCCAATTCACGGTGTCATACCTACACTAAACCAAATATATATTCCATATATATGTAATGGAATATATAGGTGGACTCCAATGAATTCCATATCCTACAGTCATGTCGGTGGACTCAAATGAGTCCCATGTCCTCGAACTAGTTAGTTTGGTTCTAGTCAATATGGGACAATGGATATCCCCTTCTGTTCCAAACCAACTTGTTCCTAGGTACCAAGACTAAGTCTAAGTACCTGTATGTAGATCTTGATATACATATATATGTATTGGGTACCCCAACTAATCTTAACTAAGGGATCTATGCTCTATACCATAGAGCTAGTGCCATGTCTGTGGCCTTCCTAACCATCACTCGGGTCATATAAGCACCCGTCGATTCTGTTTCATGAAACCCATCTTTGTGATCCCATGTAATTGGTTTCCTTAGTAGTGTAGCAGAAATGCTTCACTACTTGCTCAAGTGATGTGCATGAGTGAAACTAATCACTCTTTGGGTATTCATCATGATACCCCATAGTCTCCTAATCCTATTGTGAGACTCCTGTGGAGATAAGTAAATCTTCACTATTTTGGAGATTATCATAAATGTATCTCCCATGCCTGTATGCAACTTCCTATAACCTATAGGATTGCTTGTGCACATTACTAATGGTAAAGGTGTAGCTCCTTCCCTACGCAATCCTATGGTCTAAATCCATAAGGATTATGTGTAGGGATCCTGTAGTACTACTGAAGTTGCCTCATGTATATTACTATGATGGTCCTAAGTCCATCAAATACATGCTTATAAGCATGCCTAGGTCTTATTGATGTTTGCAGAAAGGCATGTACCATGCCATAACATTCTTACTTAAAGGCAAGTGCGTATATAATTCCATGAGGTAGGAAATTTTTCAACAGCATTTCCCCAGGAAATGGAATCCCAAAAAAAAATTAACCATAAGCTCAGTGGCACACAGGCCACCCAACAACATAGGGCTTGACAGGCCCATGGCATGCATGCCATAAACTCATATATGGACTCCATAACCTGCAAAACATAAAAATAAATTCTAGCAACCATTCTCTGTGTTGCATAGCCATTCTGCAATGCTCTTTCCTGCAAACAATCAAAAAGTGTACTTCTCGCATGTCGATCCATACTTTAAGAATTTAAAAAAAGATCAACATTTGATGTATGCAATCTAATTTATGCATGTACATACAGAACATGCCATAACATAAAGTAAAATGGCTGAAGCATAAAGTATACATCCCTAAATGGTTTAGTATTGGAATTGCATGCATCCAGTCCTTCTCGATGAACTTCGAGACCTCTGCACCTTCTTCCTCCGATCCTAACATAATCTTTGAAGTGGCCGAAAACATCGGATCACTTCCCAAAACATAAAGCATGGTCAGATGATTACCAAAATAATGCAAAATTAGTTAAAAAATGCCTTAGTAATCCTTCTTTAGACCGGCAAAAACCACTTTAGGACCTGAAAATGCTCATAAACTGAAATATATAACATGTGCAAAGAGCTCAAAGTGAAATTACTCAAATCACCTTCCCGGTTTGAAAGATATGGCTCCCGGAAGGTAGTTGCCAAAAACTGTTCAGATTTTGCAGAGCTTTACAGACCTGCAAAAATATGTGTTTTCCAAATTTTCTTCTGATCAACTAAAATTAAACCTTGTGCTCTTCGAAACGAGCCATAGCACGTCCAATTTGGAGTTCTCTAGCCTAAGATATGGCCATTCCAAGTGGAACATGCTAAACTAGTGGACTGTTGGAGGGCTAGAAAAAGTGTGAAAATGTGATTTTTGGGGTGCTCAAAAGCATTCTTTCATCAAGTAAATCCTAAAATTATCTCCATAATCTCAGAGAGCAATATACAAAGATGCTTAAGCCTATTTTCACCTTTCCAAATCCTCCCTTCGTGCATGCTAATTTGCTCCCCAAAAGAGGCCTAAATCAAGATTTTTGCTTTTATGCAAAAACTTAAATGGGAGCTCTTAGCAAGCTTCTAATCCACTCTAAGTGTGGATTTCTCTTGGATTTTCTAGTTATCCATGGTAATATATACACCATAATTCATGTACATGTGCACTAATCCATGGGAAACCTCATAAATGGTCTCTTCTCTTACTCCCAAAGGTGGAGTTTGGCAAAAAATTAAAATCTGAATTTTTTTTAAAAAGTGCGGGAAGGGGGTTATTGAGGAAATAAAATTCCTCCTTGAATGATTCTTTTAATGCATCTTATGATTCCTTTGTGAAGTCCATATACCATACTCTCAGTATGTATACTTTTTCCCATCCATCCATACCTATTGCACCTCTTTTTCCCTCTTCCAAATGGGAATTTCTTAGATTCAGGTGCTGAAATTTTTCCTCAAACAGTGATGGAAGGGGGTTTTGTGGAGCTTCAAACTCCCATCCTATTGAGGTATCTTTTGGATTTCTTAATCGTATATGGAAGCCAATACACTAGGCTATAGATATGCATGGCCTTTACTACCAATCTATGAAAAATAACCCTTCTTTTCCCCTTCCCAAAATGGCTACTTATCCAAAATAGCTCCTGAAATTCATGTAGAAATCATAAAAAGTAGGCTACTTTGGAGGTGCCTAAAGCTTACCCTTTTTTGTATTTTGAGGGAATCCTTGATTCAAGATGAGAGTATACATCTCATTTTCTCCATGTGCATGATTTCCCTCCTTCCTTGCCCTTGTCAAAGATTCGCCCTTGTCTCTTAATTCCTAAAAATAACAAGAAAGCTCATACCTGTGATTAAGATAGACCTCCATCCTTTTAGTTTTGGTATGACAGTGTCGGAGAGTCCATGGAAGGGATGCTCTTCAATATAGACTCTTCATAAAAAGTAGGTGCATCCAATTTCCATCTTTCCTGTCTGTTCTCGATCTTCATTTGAAGTTGTCATTTTTACTCCTTTCCTTTCAGCTATGTGGCTTCAAAACCAAATGGCAAAGAAAACACGTAGCCCCTATGTCCTCCTTTTGATATGAGTGAAAAAGGAAGGTAACAAATCTTCTCCATCTAAATGGTTGTGCCATAGATGGCCGTTGGCAGGCGTGCAGCAGTTAGACCACATAATAAAATACGTTGCAAATATTTTCCTTACATCTCCTTGCAATGGAGTGTTGGCCAAAGCATCCACCTCTCATCCTACAGACGAGAGTTCCATTCCCTGATACACGCGTGGAAGTCGACCAAGAAAGCGCTCTGATACTAGTGTTGTGTTGCCTTTTGCTCCATCTGCTTGCGAACTCACACACAGGGATATGATGGATTTGTACTGCCCGACCATGTCCGAGCTGTCTCATTTCTTCTATGAGTGTCTCATATCACACTCCTTAATCTCTTCTACCTTAGATTGGTATCCCTCACTCTAGCCATGTGGCATTACATGCCCATCTACATAAGGGATGTTCTCACCATGAGATATGACCACCATAAGATGTGACAATTGGGCTATTGGGTAAATTTTAATTTCTTGACCAGAGCATAATTAATAAAGTTATGTGTAGTAGAGTCATCAATCATGACTCTCACTGTAGTCCCATACACATGACCACAAAGCTTACCTAAATCATGTGGTCCAAACTACTATGACCACATTGACTGAGTTAAACAACAAGTATGTTCTATATCCTCATGCATCACTTCCACTTCCTTGTAGCTAGAGCTACCATAAATTGAAAGTGTCTACACAAGGTGGACGACCTTTTTGCCTTTGTCCAAAATTGTAGTGTTCCGTGATTCTTGCTTTTTATCTTTCTCCTTATGTATAGGGCAATTCTACTGAGAGTGGTTAGGAGATACACCTAAAGCATAAGTTTTCCTTTTTGGCCTTCTCAAACTAATATGTACTAAGTCTAAGCTCTCTTGGCTTTTATGCTATGAATTTGTTTTACGTGGGATTAATATTTTCTTATATTTAGTGACTTGTGTGGGGGGTAAGTGTTTGATCTATATCCATTATTGTATGACTATAATCTTCATACAAATGAGAATAATTGATAGCTTCTTCTAATGTTTTAGAAGCATTATGTCAAACCTGAATCTTAACGGCTTTTTCAAGCCCTCTCAAAAACCCAATGGTCTTTTGGAAATCATCTAGACCTTTTAATTTAAGAACATTCTCTTGATAGTATGAGAGATAAATAGATAAAGATCTACCTCTTTGCATCACTCTATCCCACTCATCCCAACTACACTCTT
Source organism: Ceratopteris richardii (assembly GCA_020310875.1). Taxonomy (NCBI): domain Eukaryota; kingdom Viridiplantae; phylum Streptophyta; class Polypodiopsida; order Polypodiales; family Pteridaceae; genus Ceratopteris; species Ceratopteris richardii. The sequence goes on from CM035434.1 coordinate 73,494,341, forward strand.
CCTCATTCTCAAGTAAAACTCTTTCAAAAAAAGAGCTTCAAATTGAGTCCAATCCATCAGAATAGCTTTGGCTTCTTTAAGAGTCATCCACCATTTGTATGTGTGTGGTCAAAGCAAAAGACTCACTTTGAGCACTCAATACTCATGTGGGGCTCCTTTTAACTGATGCAAGTTTGTCCACTTTTGTAAAAAAAGTGTAAACTACATCTTTATCCCTGTCTTTGTCATCCCCCATAAATATAGGTGGCTTCAAGTCTGTAAGCAAAGGTGTATCCCTAGGATGCTTATCTTTTAAGATGTTAAGAGGTGTAGTTGGTGTATGTTCTCTCCTAACCATGATAGGAGCTTCATGTGAAACTTCAAACTCAAGCTCTTGTTTGTGGATAAAAGAAGTAATAGTAGTCTCTCGAGTGATGCATTTGGTTTTGAAATGTTCAAAAGCAAATGTCATGCTCACTAAAATAGACTTTTAACTTTTTTATCCTATCAAGTAAACCATGATGTTTAGAGTCAATGATGAACTTGTCATACAAATCAAGCTCTTCTTCAACATCTTGCATCTCTAATCCTTGATTTGTTTTCTTGTTTTCCTAATTTGTTTTGTTTTTCAATATCCTCAGGAGTTTATAATGTTGGGTTTTGAGGCTACTTCTCTTGTGCTTCCATAGTTGAACAATACTAATTGAAAATGAAATATGAAGAATCAAAGCAAGTACTCAAAACAAAAGAAATAATTCAAACACAATTACCTAATCCAAAGATTTTTAAGCAAGTTCAAAAGGATTGTCCGATCTTTTATCCTCTGATCTTGATCCTTGCCAGTCCCAAAAATGAATTTGAAATCTAAAGTTTGCTAGAAAAATCTTTGAAAAACATCAAAATCATCAAAAAGAGCTTCAAAATTGCCAACTAAGTCAAATATGAACAAATTTGGTTCCTCACCAGTCATTGCCAATGGATTAAATGATGTCCAACACCTAGAGTTTGGCTTGGCAATGCATTTCCAATTGAGAAAAGTAAAGTTGAGCATTTAGATTGCCGAAAAAAAGCTCTAGAAAGTGGTCATAGAATCTACAAAGAATTTGTAGAGAGAGTTTGGCCTCTACAAGATATGATAAAAAATTGATGTTCTTGGTGTCCTCAAAAAGCTTATAAGACAAGCTCCAAGGTGCAAAAAAATCACAACAATACGACATTTGAGTAGAGAGTAATGCCTCATTGAAGTTGAGGGTGTAGTTGTAGGATTGACTAGGAGATGGAAAGTCCAACCTGGACAAAGGGGTCACTTTGGAACTTTGAAAAGGTAATATTTTGATGTGAAAATAAAGTTTTGATGATAGATATCAAATTACATACTCCAAAGAGTATGGATCCACAATTTCTTGGCCTCTTGGAGAAGAAAGAATCCAAAATATGATTGGCAAATTGGTTGAGCTTCAATTAAGAGCTTCATGCTTCTTCTACTCTCTCAACAACTATCCCATGTATGGGCCACGAGAGCTCCTAGGCACCTATAAAAGGAGATTCCACTCCTTGTGTGATGCATCCAAGGAGGAGGGAGAGAAGTAATGGAAGGAAGATTCCCTCCTTGCTTGTGCCTTCGCATTGCCTGGTCTTCGTGTGTGGTCACTTTTGGTGCACGCATGGCCATCCCTGCCTTTATGCATACTCACCTTTGTGAGCATCACCTCTATGCATACGGTATGTTTGCTTGGCTTGAATATCAATAATAAGACTCTCTAACTCTTGATGATTCCTTGACACCCTTTTGGTTAGAGAACACCTAATGCATGAATGCAGGCGGACAAAGTGAATGCATGAGAGATTGCAAATGATTCTCCTCTTAGTCATGCAATGGCTAACTATATCTTCTCTCTCTTTCTCTCTCCATGCAAACACTTAATTGGTCATATGCATGAGTACCACATGGCTAACATGTTACTTCTCTTCCTCTCTCTACAAGAGATAGAGAAATATCATTTGATGAGTTGCAATTCCTGTTACTTCAAGATGAAGACCAATAGAAGAGTATGGAAGAGAGTGATGAAGCTATGGTATCATCATCTAAAGGAAATAAAAAGAAGAAGGAGACAACAAAGAAGAAGAAGGAAAGTCAATAGAATAAGAAAGAAAGTAAGGACTCTACTTCAAAGTCTTCAACCACTTCTTCTACTAAATCCAAATCTAGTACTTCTACAACCCCAAATAAGAAGGAAAATTCTACTACATCCACCTTAGAGGAAAGGATCATGACATCACTGCAAGAAACCTGGGCATTACATTGTAGAATATTGTAGAAAGATGATTTTTATTGAGAATAAAATATCATGACGAAATACTGTCGATGAAAGTTCAAAGTCTAAGTCTTCAAATGAAGAACCATATGCTTGTGTCGATATTGAAGAGATAGCCTTTGATCAAACAACATTATATGCAGTCTTAAAAAATCCTTGGATATTTGATTCTAGTGCTACTAAGCATATGACATGTTGCAAAAAGGTGTTTTCTACCCTTACTGATTCTATAGGAAGAAGGATGACCATAGTATATGTTCATGAGTTGGATGTTGTATGTGTTGGATAAGTAAACCTAAAAACTAGACGAGGAGTAAACTTCACTATTTCTAATGCTCTATATGTATAAAAAATGAAGAAGAATTTGTTATCCATCTCTACATTCTTGTTAGATGGTTACAAGGTCATATTCAAGAAAGATTCATGCAAGATCCTTACTCCAAATAAGAAACAATGCCTTTTACAAGAAGAAAACAGAAGTGGAATGTTTGTACTGTCCAAAATTAGTCATGCAAATGTTTCTAGGTCGAAAAACATGAAGATATGGCATTCTATAGAGATTTGTTCATATCATTTACACAGATCTTAAGCACATTAAAGATCAAGGTATGGTGGAGAGCCTTCCCAATTTTGCTTTACTAGATGATGCAGAAGCTTATGAAGGATATCTTGAAGGAAAGTTGCATAGGACACCCTTCAAGAAGCATGGGTACATCACAGCTACCAAGAAATTATAGATCATGCATTCAGATGTGAATGGACCTATGAGGGTAGATTCTATGCAAGGATTCAGATATTTTGTTACATTCATAGACAATTTCTCCAAATATTCATGGGTTTTTGTTCTTCAAGAAAATTCACAAGTATTTCTGACATTTAAGAAGTTTTAAGTTATGGTTGAGAATGAAAGTTAGTCAAAGATCTATATTTTGAGAAGTGAAAAAGGAGGAGAGTATTTTTCAAAAGACTTCACATCTTTTCTAGAAGATAAAGGAATCTCTCATCAGCTAACTATTGCCTATACTCTAGAATAGAATGGTGTTGTAGAGAGGAAGAATAGGACACTTGTTGAAATGATGCATAGTATGATGTCCTCTAAGAAACTTTGAACTCAATTTTCGTTTGATGTAGTACATACATGAAACCACATTCTTAAAAAGTCTTCCACACAAGCTTTAAAGTTAATTAAACCTTATAAGGCTTATCATGGGAATAAGCCCAATGTGAATTATTCAAAGTTGTTGGATCTCCAACCTATGTTCACATTGAGAAGAAGGATCATGGTAAGCTAGCTGTCAAAGAAATCAAAGAAGTATTCATTGGTTATCAAATTGAAAGTGAAGGATGAAGGTTCTATGTACTAGAGAAATGTGGTATCCTACTCTCCCACAATGCTTACATTGCAAAAAGTAAGATAGACATGCAGATATTCTAGACTTCATCAAGGCAGATGGATATAAATTCTTCAAGAAAAATTCGGATGCTTACATTCAGCCATATGGAGGGTGAACAACCTTCTCAAAACCCAAAGGTTACACTTGATAAAGGTAAAGAGAAAGTTGTTGAGCCTACACCACCACTATCTACAACTCCATCTTCCCCTATTTCTTTATTACCTCTTGACGTACCAACTTACGAAGTTGGAGAAACTTCTAGAACACCTGAAGAAAGAGTTGCATATGAACTAGACTTGTCACCAATATTTCAAAAACTTCCAAAGTGGTATGTAAAACACTACAAGATAGTGAGATTAAACCATTTAAAGGAAGAACCAAAAGTCAAAAAGACCAGGAAAATCAAGTAAATTATGTAGAACATTTTGAGATCAACAATATCCTTGCATTAACTTCAATTAAAGATGAACTAGCTAATTTCTAAGATGCATTACAAAGTCTTGTTTGGAAGAAACCAATGCAAAAAGATATTGATTATATACATAAGAATCGAAATTGGAAGCTATATGAGTTACCAAAAGGTAAGAAAGAAATTGGTGTCAAGTGGATCTTTAAGATCAAAAGAAAAGCATATGGTACAATTGATAGGTATAAAGCCAGACTTATACTCAAATCTTATGCAAAAAAGAAAGGAATTGACTATAATGAAACATTTGCACATACTTCTAGAATGACCATAGTCAGAATAATACTTTCACTTGTTGCATTTTCTAGTTAGAAAGTATACGAGTTAGATATCAAAAGAACTTTTCTGAATGGTGATCTACACTGAAAGATGTCAACATTCAGTAACTAGAAGGTTTTGAAGAGATAGGTAAAGAACACTTAATATGCAAAATTATCAAAGCGCTTTATGGTTTGAAGCACGCACAAAGACCTTGGTATGAAAAGATAAATTTTTACCTATTATCCATTGACTTTGAAAACTCAGATGAAGCTCCAACCCTCTATATTAAGGCAGAGTCAGGTGTCTTGACTATAATCATTATCTATGGGGATTATATGATCATGATAGGTCCCAAGGATTCATATCTTCATTTCTTTAAGTTACAACTAAAGCATACATTTCATGTAAATGACCTTGGGATACTACACTACTACTTATGCATTAAGTTCAATTTCACGAATGATGATATCTATATGACACAGGAGAAATACATTGAAAAACTTTTAGAAAGATTTGAGATGATAGATTGTAAACCTATGCAAACACCTATCGATGTTAATGCGTCATTACAAGAAAATGCGGAATCAAGACCTTTTGATGCCATCTTATATAGTCAAGCAATTGGATGCTTGATCTATATATGTAATACACAACCAAGCATTCAATTTGTGGTTCCTCAAGTATCAAGGTTCATGCACAAACGACTCAAGATCCATTGGAAAGCAATTAAGAGTCATATTTATAGACATCATAAGCTATGCAAACAATTGAACCTTATGCCATTATGACATTGAGGGGGGATTGTTGGAAAACAATGTCAGAAAGGTAACGGATCACAAAGCGCTGTCCGTCGCACGATCGACAGCACTTCGTGTGATTGACAACACTTCGGGCGATTGATAGCACTTGAGTGGTTGACGATTGACAGCTCATCTCCAAGACTCCACCTTCTATCTTCGGTCTGTCGCGAGAGGCTCCGGCTTTGGGCCCCCCTTTGAAGTGGATCTCCTGTTGCGGTGCTTTCACGATGGACCGAGCTCCACGATTGACTGAGCTCCACGACCGACTGGGCCTCGACGTCCGTCGCGATCGACTGTGCTCCCCGGCGTCCCTCGCAATCGATTGTGTCCTGGTGTCCCTCGTGATCGACTGAACTCCAACTGAGTCCCGGAATCCCTTGCGATCGACTGAGTCCTGGCACCCTCGCGATCAACTGGGTCCTGGCGTCGCTTGTGCTTTTGGTGTTTCCTACGCTTAAAACTTCTACTTGTTATTTATTTGGCCTTTTGGTCTTGTCACTCGCTCGTGTTGCGCGCTGATGTGCCATTTGCTTTAAGTTTTTTTTTCTTTCTTTTAGTAAAGGCTTTGCTTGTGGGATTTCGATTCGATAGTTTAAAAAAAAAAGGAAAAAGGAAAAAAAAAAGGACAGAAGATTCGAAGTAAAATAGAAAAAAAAAAGAAGAGAGGAGTTATCCATTAATGTGGAATGATGAGATGATCGTGGACTTCTCAAGATGGGTTTAACATTGCTCCCAAGTACCCCCATAGGCTCAAGCTTCTTTCCCGCGCGATCACTACTCCTCAAGGCATTTTGTACTTAAAGAGAGTTGATGCTTTCTTTTGGTTTTGCTGTCAATTCGAGGGTAAAAGAATATGTGGCGGCAAAGTTTTCATTGATCCTCATGTAGATCTTGCGAAATCCTTTTAATTTGGTCATGGATTTGGCGACCCCCTCATTTGTGAGAAGTAACCTGGCCCCTCCTTCGGGGGAGACCGGTAACCTAGCCTCTCTGTTGGAGGGGGGGTCTTGTGCCGCCCCTAGGGCCTCCGAGAGTGTTGAACCCCCCGTGGTCTCCCTTAGTAGATCCGCAATTCTGACAACTCAGGAGGAGCTCAAGAAAGTTTGCCTCGTCGGCCAAATTTTGGCCCTGGGCCCCCGCTCGAAACTGTGTGACAGTGGCTTCGAAACGAGTGGTTCCCCCATGGACTAATTGTTTGCAAGTGTCAATTCTTACCGGCAAGCCACATGTTGCTAGTCTTTGAAAATGAAGATATGGCGTTTCGAGCCCTAAGCGTCGGCACCTGGCAACTCGGCCGGGCGACTCTGTGCCTATTCAGATGGTCCCCTCATTTTACTCCCGACAAATCAAAATCGCTTCGGTACCCTCTCTGGGTTGAGCTCCCTAACCTTCCATACTTCTTGTACAACTTCGTGTTGGGAGTGATGGTTGGATGCACTCAGAAGATTGAGTAGATGCTGCTAACCCTGCTTTGCACTAGCCCTCTTTGACTCCAGATATGCTTAGTAGACTCCTTAAGCTTCCAAATGATACCAAAATATGCTATATGTACTTTGGAAGAGGTTTGAGTAATGACTTGATCAAAACAGATAACTTTGTAAATCACAAAGCTCAAAAACTTTCTAATTTTGTCTTGATACCTGCTCAGTCTTTCACTCAGTATGACCAGTGTAGTTACAATTGGCAAAATTCCTTCTAGAGATATTCTATTAGCTTAGTAAGCTACCATTTGCAAGTGGAATGAGATAAAATGATAGACTATACTCAGAGAAATCACTTTAGCAAAGTTAGGGACACTCCCGACTTTTTAGGAGCTCTGCAGAAAAATACCAGAGACCAGTTCGATGGCGATTTCTCGAAAATGGCTGAACCAATTGACTTCAAACTTTGTATGTGTATAGAAGACTTTGAGTTGAAATGTGCTTTGAATCACTTGATTTGGTTCAGTAGATCCTGAGATATGCCCTGTTGAAGTTGACAGACTTGGAGTAGATGACTCAGAGACAACAGAGATAGTGAATGTGTATACTTCTATTGATTGATATAATTGTACATACTCATTAGCTTGGCAAGCATAGCTAAATGAGGTATTGTGGTGTTGGATATGAAGTAGCACTCACACACAATAAGTTACAATGATAAAATGCCTCGGGAAATGAGCTAAAAGTGAGAGACACACCCGTGACTTTTTTACACCATCTCTTATAGAGATTTGGTGATCATTTGAATTTGAAATTCAAATCTAAGCTCCCTAGAATCTCTCCTCTAAAAGTAGGGAGATATTCTCTCCAATTACACCATCCAAATTCCACGACTCTAATCAGTTTGGTGTGTATACATAATGCCAAGTCATTTAGACTTTTACAAGAAGTAAAAAATGTAATAACACATAGGCAAGTGTTCCTATGGTTCTAGCTTCTCATAATGATATCCTTCAAGGGTTCCAAGCCAAAGGTGAAGGCTTGAAATGCACCAACACTTCGTGTGGGACATTGTTTCTCCTATCGGCAAGCCGTTGGCCTCACGCGAGGATATTGGTGGTTTCATTTATGAAGGTGCAAGACACTCGTTCAACGCTCGGTGGCACCCTCAAATCTGTGTCAAGGCCGACCTCAGCATGCCGCTTCCATCAAAGATCAAAGTGGACTTGGGCAAAGGGGATGTATGGGAGCAAGACATCAATTACAAAAACCTTCCCAACGCGTGCTTTCGTTGTGGCCAACAAGGCCACAGGATTAAAGATTGCCCTTTAAAACAAAAAAGCAAGCGAAATCAAGAAGCCTCCAAAAATGCTCAAGACAACAAAGGCGCTTTGGCCCACTCGACGAAGGAAGAGGAAGGCAAGGGCCCCCGTAATCCAGAAGCTAATGCAGACAGGTTCATCGAAGTCAGAAGAAGAAGGAAAAGAAGCCCTAGGGCGACTTCTGAGCAAAACATCATGTCATTTACTCCCTCTAGCAATTTATATTGCAATCTGGAAAAGGAGATCAATGAGTTTGACTACCCAGGTGGGAACGTACTTGAGAAGATGGCTTTACCACTAGTAACGAAGATGGCTTTACCACTAGCAAAGAAGATGGCTTTACCACTAGTGACGAAGATAACATGGATAGTGAAAGTTCCATCATCGGATCGACTATTCCGAAAACGGTGTCAAAAACGGTGCCCAAGTCTTCCCAACAGGAGGCATCCCGCAAAGGAAAACAACCTATTACCCTGGAAAGCCCCCATATCTAGGGTTTCCCCCCGCAGGATACCACTCAACCTTCGCTCCCTGCTACATGCCCCTATCTCTGAAGCAAAAATCATTGAGGTCATTGATGCCCTCCCTCCCGGTAAAAGCCTGGGACCCGACGGGCTCACTAATGAGTTCTTTAAATCCTTCAAGTTGGTGGTTGCCACCCCTCTTCGTCTGGTTTGGCAAGAGGCGCTCAAGTTTGGCACACTTCCTTCTTGTCTCAAAAATGGCATTATCAAGTTAATACACAAAAAAGGGGAAAAGAACAGAATAGAGAACTGGCGTCCTATTACAATGCTCCAAACAGGATACAAGATCATCGCCAAAGTCATTGCCAACAGAATCTCTTGCCACTTGCGAGTGTGGCTAAGCGAGGACCAAAAAGGTTTCATCAAAGGCAGGTCAATTTTGGAAACCATTATAGATATTTGGGAAGGTCTTGAATTTGCAAATGAGTCTAAACAAAATGTGGTCTTCCTCAAGATTGACTTTGATAAAGCCTACGACAGGCTCAAATGGGACTATATTCTGCAGTCACTCCAAGATCTTGGATGTAGTCAGAAATTCACCAAGATGATCGCGACCCTTCTCGGAAATGCATCGACCCAAATTAACATTAACGGAAAACTTTCGAAGGTGATCAAACTTAGAAGATCTATCATACAAGGGTGCCCATTGGCCCCCCTTCTCTTTGCCATCGCCACGGAGGGGCTTAGCAGGCTTGTGGCGCACCAGGTGGAAGCTGGTAATATCAAAGGCCTCTGCTTGCCTCACGACCACAGTCAAATCACCATGAGACTTTTTGCCGATGATATGAACGCGTTTGTTCACAATGATAGTACCAGCTTGGAGACGTTCTGGAGGTGTCTTGCTACTTTTTGTGAAGCCTCTGGATCCATAATCAACCACTCTAAGATCACCTTTAGAGCTATTGTGGGGTCTCAGCCGGGCCTTCTCATTGATCATGGCTATCAAATCATTCCGCAGGGCCATATTTTTCGGCTTCTTGGGATCCCCTTTGGGTTTGGCGTCTCTATGGAACAGTGGTGGAACTGGGTGTTGGCCAAACTCGAAAACAAGCTTAACTATTGGAGAGGTATGCAAATCAATCTTGCTGGTCGTGCTATGGTTATCAACACGTTCCTCCTTTCTTCTACCATTTATTTCCTTTCTTGTTGGAGACCGAAAGAGCAAGATCTGTCCAAACTGGATAGTATTTGTAGAAACTTCCTTTGGACGGGCGATCACAATAGAAGGGGGGTGCCTAAAATCAAATGGTCCATTTGCACCAGCCATAGAGATAGTGGGGGACTTGGTGTCCTGGACATTGGGTGCATGGCTAACAAACAGGCAGCCAAATGGATGATTAAGGCTTGGTGCAATGGGGAGGCGTCGTGGGCCAAGTTGATCTTCAAAAACAAGAACAAGTTGGCACTCATGGGTTTCCCAAATTGGAAGAATCTCGACACTTTGTTGTTTTCCCCGATCCCCGTCTTCCCGAAAGGCTCTAATCTCGTGTGCTCCCTTTGGAAGAGTTGGAATAAATTCAAAAGCTACACAAGAATTAGTGAAGACTGGAAGTGGGCTGCCGGTATCAGACAAAACGACTCTATCTGGTTTTCGATCCATGGCATCCGGAGTGTGGAATCTTGGAACATTCAAAATGCCAAGAAGTTATGGAACAAAGACTTCAAAAAATGGAAACATCTCTGGAAACAAGACACCAACCGCTCGATCAACTTCGAGGATATTGACCCTTGCGTCAACATTTCGTACGAAGAATGAACACTTTGCAAAGCAGATGTCTTGCCTGGGATCAACACAAAACTTGCCTTCTCATGGGACACGGCACATCGAGCTCGCTTGGTCTCAAATGGCACAATGGGAACCTATCAAAAATCCCGAACATCAAAGAAACGATTGACTATCAGGTTAACCTCAACAAGAAGTGGTGCCTGTCATAGACGTGGCTTCGGTGGGACATGAAGTTCATGGCTATCTGGCACCCCCTCATAGAAATAAAAAATTATGTCCTCTTATGGAAAATTCTTCATCATGGAATCTAGACCAACCTTAAGGCTAGCAAACTTTGTGGGATCCCTCCCTGGTGCAAATGTTGCTACCGTTCTATCGAAGATGTTCCACACATCTTCTTTACCTGCCCCAAGTCCAACACACTCTGGCAAACGGTTGGAAAGAAAATTAGACTTCACAGACATCTGAGTTGGCAGCAAGCCCTGCTCGGAGAAGCGATCGGCTACTCCGCGACTCTCTGGAACGCCATCAGAGGGGAGGTCCTATGGAAAATCTGGCGGGAAAGATGTGCTCTCAACTTCGGTGACTCCCCCAAGGAGTGGTCAATTGAGAAATCGTTGTTCCTCCTTGGCAAAAGGATTGTTAACTGTAAGAAATCCCCCCCTTCAGGCATCATCAAGTTCTCCTTTTGATCAATAACAAGCTTAAACCCAAGTTAGGTTAACCTCAACAAGAAGTGGTGCCTGTCATGGACGTGGTTTCGGTGGGACATGAAGTTCATGGCTATCTGGCACCCCCTCATAGAAATCAAAAAGTCTGTCCTCTTATGGTAAATTCTTCATCGTGGAATCTCGACCAACCTTAAGGCTAGCAAACTTTGTGGGATCCCTCCCTGGTGCAAACGTTGCTACCGTTCTATCGAAGATGTTCCACACATCTTCTTTACCTGCCCCAACTCCAACAGACTCTGGCAGACGGTTGGACATGATGCTTGCACTAAGGCTCTCTCCAAATTTTCCTCTGGTTGAGCATATTTAACTGGCACTATGTTTTGTGGAAGTGGTGGTTGTTCTCCTAACACCGGATGAGGTTGTCCATATTGCCCTTGCTCATATGGCCTAGGTGCCACTTGTGGTCTTGGATAGGGATTATATCTGGGAATCTCCCTTCCTGGCTCTCTCAGAGGGTATCCATATGGCCTATATTGAGATTGATTTAAAGGTCGTGACTGCATGTTGAATGAACAATTCTCAGTGGTATGATTAGTGTATTTTTGTTCTATATGGCAATACAGGGTGGTTCCTTGATGTGGCTGCCTATTGTAAGGGTAAGCTTGAGGCAAGCCTGTTCCCCCTCTTACGCACAAATGAGTAGGATGGTCTCCTCCGCATAAGCTGCATCTTCGCAACATGGGTATTCTCAAGGGTGGATGCTGTTAGATCCGTTGTTCGTGAACTCCTAACTTCTTGGCTACCAGCTCCGCCAACTCCTCTACATTACTAGAGTTGGATGTCACTGTACTTCTAGTATCTTTTGATTTCGTAGGGCTTGGTGTACTTTTAAGATCATCAGCTAGGTTGTCCTCTAGGTCAATACACTCTTGAAGACATTCGCTCAATGTCTGAAGCCGCTTCACATACACTAAAGTTCTCAAAGTCGCGTTCGTCAGCCCGTCTAAGAATAGTGATATCATTTTTTGCTGACTGGGTCTTTCGGTTACTGGGCATCTATTAGCATATTGGTTGAACCTCCAAGCAGCTGTTTTCACCATTTCATTTAGGTTTTATTTGAAGATATGGATTAAAGATGAAGAGTTGTGTTTAATTCCTCTCTTAGTGAATTCGCCAATGAATTCCTGAAAAAATTGTTCAATATTTCCAAATTGTTTGGGATCCATTGGCCGGAACCAAGTCAAAGCCGCCCCTGTGAGCATAAATCCGCAGGACTCATACTGCACAAAGAAATCATCCACTTGCTCTGCCCGTAGAACTTGTTTAAATTCAGCTATGTGATCGTAAGGTTCTCCCATTCCGTCATAATGATTTCTCATACACTTAGCCACTTGAATCGGTCTTAATCTTCTTATGGGTTCGGGTGGTCTAGGCATTATAGGAATTGTTGGTCTAAGTGGAGGCATTCCAGGCTGCACTCCTAAAGGTCTTGGCCTCACTGGTGGCCGATGATGGTTGCCTAGTCCAGGGTGAGTTTGATTGTGTGATTGCATCCCTAGCATTGTGAGTTGCACATGGGTTCGGTTGGAAATGCTCCGATGGCTTGTCTGTCCCGACATTGTATTTTCTGACTCCTGTTGTGTCCCAAAGGGATTATGAGAGGTAGTTGCATGCTCTCGTGAAGGGAATACAGGCAACCCCATATACTTCAATTGATCCCTATCCATTGCATCGACTGGCCAATACCTTCTTTGGTTCTTGTCTAGGTACGTGACTCTAGACTCCTCTTCGGCATCTTTTAACTCATAAAAAGTCATTGGGCTTTCTTCTTGTCCGCGTGTGGGTGAGTCAGTTTGTAACAATAAGTCTGATCCATGGATCAAGTAGACCTCTAGTAGGTAATCATCTTGAGGTATCAAATCCCTTCTCAAGACTCGAGTCACTACTGATTTACCTCTGGGTGGAGTTACTAACTCTTCAAGGTCCAATCTTCCCAAGTTTCCTTGTCCTTCCAGCCCTCCTCTCTTGTGGATCCGATCTGGGTGTTCTGTTACCACATAGATGTGACCTAACTTGGCCATGTACACTCCTCCTTCATACTTGACTGCAGGTCTGGGCACTATTGCTGAATCAATGGAATTCACCATCCTAGCTATTGATCTATTTAAGCCATCCAGGTAGATGGGGATCTCTTGGGAATTAGTGGACACATATTGCAGAGAGGTGCGGTATTCCCCCTCTATCGTGGACATGAAGTTTTCCCTAAGGACAGAACCTTGCATGTCTTCTGAAGCCATTGGTATCTCTTCCTCTGAGTCACTAGAGGTGTTAGTATAGATAGAGTGATGACTTGCCTGAGTTACACTTCCTACCGATGAAATAACACTCCTCCAGCTACTTAGCACCCGTCCTGATCTCAAGTTCATCCACCCTCCTAGGGCTATCTTGGTTCCCCACTATCCCACAATTGGCTCCTTAATTACATCTAATTTTGCCCTCAAATGGCTTGAAATGCTCTGGGCGATGCCACTCTGGCGATACCACAGATTCATGCAATAAGATACTAGAACAGCAGACGATACGATACCAAATTCCTCATGATATGATACCACTCTCTGCACGATACGATACCAGTGCACTGTACGATACGATACTAGTCCTCAGCGCAATACGATACGATAATTTTTCATGATACGATACCAAATGTCAGACAATATGATACCATCTTCTTGCATAATACGATACTTCTGCGTTGCACGATACAATATCAACAAATAACACGATATGATACTAGTGTAGGTGACGATACGATACCGAACTTTGCACGATACAATACTGGTATTTCAGACGATATGATACTGGTATTTCGGATGATATGATATTGACAACACCAACGATATGATACCATGGAGGTCAGACGATACGATACCAGATACACAATACAATATCAGTAATGTGCGTGATACAATACCAGTAATGTGCGCGATATGATACTAGTAATGTGCACGATACGATACCACTCGATCGACGATATGATACCATGATCGAGACGATACGATACCAAGTGGACCGCGATACAATACCATCGGCTGATCGCGATCACGATACCAAGTTGACGATACCATACCAAAAATGGTATTGCAATATCTCAAGTGGTATGCAGCGATATGATACTAGGCGAGTATCGCGATACTAGGGAATTTTGGTATCGCGATACCAAAACTCAACCGACCGTGATATTTCAGCCAAAATCGCTCTAAACTTAAATTTTTTTTGCACAAAAAGGTTTAGTTCTACCCCCTCGTTACTCTTAACCCTCTATCTCTCATAGAATCTCCCAAAACTCTCTGTCCCACCCCGCGATACCGGAAATGAATTTAATCATGTGTGGTGGTGGTTATGAATTGATTTTGCTATCAGAAACTAGTGTGGCTTACCTTCAAATGTGCCTCAACCCAAGTATATGCTGCCAACTCCTCTCTTTAACCCACTTAGCACGATACCAAACTGACAATACTGATTGCTGTTTGCACACAATACCAACTCCTGCAATGGTGTCAAATGAACTAATTTTTTGGTTTTTATAGTTTGTGATGCCTGAAGCCTATTATACACTAATTTTGGCAATTTTTTGAGATTTTTTTCTTGATGATTCCAACTCCCTCCTACTACACTTCTCTCTCTAACCTAACCCTAACTCTTCCTTCTCTCCCTCACTCCTAACCCTAATCCTAAAAACTCATTATACACACCTCAAGGATGAGCTATAACCATCACGAAGGCACCTTGGTTGAGTTTGTTCCCCGGCAACGGTGCCAAAAATGTGTGTACCTAAGTCCTGAAGTCTTAGGGACTTGTTTCAAAGAGACTAAATCTCATTTGCCCCACAAGTGCATGTAGCAGTGGATCGATACACGTTTAATTATCAATCCAAAGAACCACATGAACCAAGTGTATGAGGACAAGTGCACACATGATGGAAAGTGAAGTGGCTTAGCTACAATGCATATGAAAAGACTAAACTACCTCTCCAACTCACTAAATCTTAGGAAATGTATGTCGTGATACCACTTACAGTACTAAGCACAAATTCGAATGTTTCTCCCATCTCCTAACTGCGAATATGGCCGGTAGCGGGTTCCTTTCGAAGCTCTTGATGAGATGCATCTATTAGTGGCATTTTCACTTGAATCTGACAACCACTCTTCAAGTTATGGCCAAAACAGTGAATGATTGGAAACATCTACACTCACTCCACAACTCGTATTGGCTCACACACACACTACAGTAGTTCAAAAGTGATGGGGAGGGATGGACAACAGTATTACACACACATTACAAGCATTAGACACACACAAAAGATCATGTAGAAGATGAAAATTAGCAGGGAAGAAGCAAATTCGAAATTTCAATTCTCTTTCTTCACAAAGGCAAAAAGTTCTTTACAAAGAGTCACAAAGTGACTTATATACATGTGCCCTAAAAATGGTCCTTTCACACATGAGACCGGCACTTTATTGACTAATCTCTAACTCCCTACTATTTTACAAGAAGTATATTACAATGATTTGGGCTTATGCATCTAGAGGACTCCTCTAGTGTAATTACATAACTTCGAGGGAATTTTCTAGGATTTTGAAGAAGAAATTTATGCCCATGAATTTGAAAATTTTGGGGCTCCTCTTTTGTGCCTCTTTTCTCTACAACACTGACCTTGAATGCCTTGTCAGGGTATCTATCAGGTTGCATACAGATGTACAATTTAAATTGATGGAGAAATCCGTGAAACTTTGTGTGATCCCCATTGGACTTTTCTGGCATGCAAATCTTGGGTTCCTTCATGAAGGATGTACTCAACCATTGATTCACTTGAATACTCCCTTGATTTCCTTTAAGACTCCCGATTCGTTCTTGTAATTCTTGGAGGAGTGCACCTACATGCATCGGATGTCCCATCTCGGCTTGTGTCTGTCAATGAGTTAGGTCCTCGACTTGTTGGAGACTCTGAAGTGATGCTATCTGTTCATAAGCATTCTCCATGATGCTTGGTCTTGGTAGAAGCTAATCTTTCCAAAATGTCAGGGGAGCACTAGATGGTGCTCTCTAACTACAACAAACAAGATTTCAAAAATACACTTGTAATTATAAGAACACCCACACAGGGAAAATGAGACAAAAATACGTAACTGATACAAGGTTTCCCACATCCAAGATTGATATGTATGAATAACTGAACCAAAGATGATACAAAACGTCCCATAGCCCGGGACTGATAGGTTTGAAGTAAGATGTCTAGGTTACAAGAACTCCCTTCAAGGAGATCATCTGGATACAAAAAATAACTAGAAAAGATCTCGTACTATGAGACTACAAGAGGACAAGGCTAGATGTCCAAGAACTACACTAGACAGGACTAGAACAAGGAACAAGACAAGAACTAGAACTGGAACTTAGAGAGTACTTATTTGGGAGTCAGGACCCCTTGAGCTCCCAAGACTGGTATTGACATGATTGAGAATGAATGTGGCCAACCCCTCTGGTTCAAAGGGGGTTACGAATTGATGATGGTCATTGATGATGTCGTCAATTTGACACATGATCTTTGGATGTCAAAATCAAGCAAGAAGATAGTCAATCTTATAGTTTTGGCGCGTTTTGGACGCAATGGAAGCATTGATTTCCCCAAATTATGAACCAATCATGAGATGGGGGACCTAGGGATGTATGGGATCCCAAGACATATACTTGGATATGTGGGATCCAAGTGGTTTTCTGGGGGACTTAGGCACATATGAGATCTAGAGACATATAGAAGACCTTACATCATGGGGTAGGTGGTGTCTTTTCCAAATTTTCTTTAGACTTATTGTTGATGAAACCTTCTCTTCTTAGTTGTTGTTGGACTGGCAATCTTGTCCTTCTCTTATTAGCATGCATTAAGCTATTCCTTGTAAACTTTGATCCTCCTTGCCATCAATATATATGATGGAGAGACTATTGCAAATGCCATGGATATAGAGCTAATAGGGAAGGCCCTACAAAAGGATGGACCATGAATATCTTAATTATCTACACTTCTAGGTGAATATCAAGTCTTCTGATCCTTATGTTAGGCTTTGGTGGAGTTATTAGTTGTTTTGTAGAGAGAGTTGTATTTTCATAGAATTTCGAAGATTTCATCAATGTCATATATACATCTTCTATTATAATTGAGATCATAGGCGTAATCTCTATTGAAAAATGTTTCCATTTAGAAGTTTATTTAGCTTCATTTACTTATTTCAATAGCAAGTTATCATCAAAACAAGATCTCAACATGTTCTATTAATGATTGTAAGGATTGATTGATTTATGTACTCCGATGTATTTCTCGCCTTGTCTTTTATGATAAGGGGCATGTGGTCTAGGTACTCTCCATATTTGACAATTTGTGTTTTTTTATGAGTTTTTATTTCATAAATCTACAGGATGGAGAGTTGTACTCCTTTTAAACAATCATCACGATAAAGCATTTGGTTTGCTAATTCTATTATTCATTCCTAAAGAACCATGTTAATAATTTTTTATGGATTTTATTATTGTTCTTCCTATGATATCTTCATGTAATGATATGATTTGGACAATTGTAGATAGATTTAGCAAATATGCATACTTCATTCCTTGTAAAAAGACAATTTCTACACCTCAAGCTTCTTAATTGTTTATCAAATGTATCTTTATACATCATAATTTTTCTGAATTTGTTTTGCTAGATCATGATATTTGTTCTTGTAATCACTTTTGCATTGCATTGTTTGAAAATATAGGATCATAAATGGATTTTAGTTCTTCATTTCATGCTAAAAGTGATGGTCCAAGTGAAGCAATTAAAAACACAATTTTAGATTTGTTACATTGTTATTCTATAAATAATCCTAGAAATTGGGATGAAAAGTTACCAATTCTTCAATATGCATACAATAACACACCACATACTACTATTAGGCTTGCACTCTTTGAATGTGTATTTGGCACAAAATTGACTCTAATGACTTTAACTCAAACTGCTATTCATATGAATGATTCTATACTAGAGGATCATATTGATTCATTTCAAGGAGTTTATGAAAGAAGAAAGAAAAATCATTAATGATCCATAAGAAATATTAATAAGAAAGTAATTTCAAAACATCAATGAAAATGATTTGGTATGATTGCAAAATATTAAAAAAAGACTTAGAAATTTTAAACATCACCTGAAGTAAAATTGGCACCATGGTATTGTGGCCCATTCGGGTTCACATAAAAAGTTAATGAGAAATCTTTTATATTAGAAATTCCCTCAAATTAGAATATACATAATTCATTTCATACAAGTCTTCTAAAACCATTGAAAAGAAACCCTTTCATGAATCCCATTATTGAGCATCCACCACTACTTGAAGAAGATACTAAAATTCTTGTACCTAACAAAACGTTAGATTATGATGTTACCAGGACATGAATAGGTCTTCAATATACTAGATACATAGTGAAATACAAAAATCACCATGTATAAGAATCTCAATGATACAAAGATAATCACTTATGCAATATGAAGATCACTTCATTATCACATATCATTCACAAACATATTAAGTTATTTCTTTGTAAATTACAATAATTAAATTCCATGCATTTGTTTTATTTATCATGTCAACCATACTTATCATCATTTGGTGGTGTGACATGTTGTTATAAAGTAGCTTAATCAAGGTTAACATGACATTAGGATCTTCTCAAGTATTAAAAACAATCTAGAATCTTGGCTTACTAGTTAAATTTCATGGATCAAAAATAGGAGGTCTTGGGTTCAACTCCCATGGGAAGCATGGGGAGAGTGTTTTAATCCCAAGAGTGTTCTAAAAATATCCAATCGAGTTAAGCTGAGTTAACTTGAGTGCAAAGAGACTTAACACAAGTGGTTATGAGTAGAATCTAGTTAGATCTACTTGCAGGCGCCAAAGTAGTGGTGGAGGTTGCAAATGCATATGTGACTCTTGTTTAACTCCAAACAACACCCTTAGTCTAGAGACCTACATAATGTCCATTTGGTTGGTGAGTCATAGGTCATTTTCTCACATGTGTGCATTAACTTTCTAACGTATATGATGGGCTCTTTATGTGTGATTTTTATTTTCAACTTAGGAAAATTTCTTTTCAACTAGAGGACACATTATTATTTATGGATTTTTTTTTTATTTTTGAGTTTTGTTTATTTATTTGATGCATAATAATGACTCATTACATGTGTAAGCATGTGACATTGACCACATTATGCTTGATGGATAGAGGAATTTCATGTGATTTTATTTTGATTAGCACATCAAGGATCATGAAGGCATGGATATTTTATATTCATTTAAGTTTATATTCATATTTTGTAATTTTTATAAAAGAAACTTTGTTTTTAAAAGATTTAATTGTTCATAAGTTTATGATTACAATATAGGTGTGCACATATTTTTCTACATATAGGTATATGAATCTCATTTTATGATGACTTTTGTAAAAAGCCACAAATCACTTTTCCACTTTATTTAATGAAAAATGCCTTATACGTATGCACTTTAGGACAAGTCCAATGAAGCAAGTGAGGGGAGATATCATTACTATCTAAGGTCTCTATCTCTCTATGTTTTAGTACTTTTCCATACACTTTTCTTTTGGCATTTTTTGCCATTATCTATGCACCCATGCATGGACATGTCCTTGTTTGGCATCCGTACATTTGCATGTGAGTATGATCCTACAACAAAAATATTTATCCCCAATAACTACTAGATCATTAGTCTCAACCGCAACCAATGATTGTACTATGATGCAAAGAATTGAATAAAAGTATTATATGAAGCTTTGCTACACCTTTAATAGACTTTGAAACATTTGTACCAACAAACCTCAAATTAAAAGAAAAGATTAACATAGAAAACAACATTTCGTATACATACATCACAATAAACTAAAAATTAAATTCAAATAAAGTAAATTTTATATCAAACCGAGAAAGCGAGTAGACAATATCGACAACACACCTCAAGGAACCACATGATGCTTTTATACCAATTGTTGAAGTTGGAGGAACAAGAAGACACACAATAATATGAAAAAGAAAAAAACTTGAGAACAAAACACAATTTTTTTTTATCAAATGTGTAATGTACAAAAAATAAGTTTCCATTTAAAATTTTAGATCTATACAGAAATTAAATTAAAGAGAAAGAGTATGTGAAGAGAAAAAAGAAGTGTGTTGCAATCCCAAGTTCTTCATACACATCATCTCTAGGAGGACATACTATCTTGCTACAAAACTTTAACATCTTATCTAATTTAAAGCTTCATGACTTCGTCCCTTTCGATTAAAAAAAATAATAATTTAGAAAGTACAATGAATTTAAGAGACACACACTCAACCTCGTAAAGTAGAGGTACCTGTATATTTGGGTACACTAAAAAGCTTAATATGTCCACTCCGTGAGATTTGAATCTAGATACTCTGCCCCATGACGTTCAAGACTTACCGCTACACCACACCCGTTTGGACTATGCCTCCGTTTCCATTTTCTTAAGACTCTTTTTCTTAAGAACAATATGACCTTTTGAATGGTGATGCATGTGGCAACTAAGTACTTATGGAGTATTCAGGTGAATGAGGAAGAGCTACGTAATGCAGGCCACGTTCCAATCAGAGAGGGAGAAACTTGGAAGTTCCTGGGGCCTGCGAGAGAAGATGACCATCCATCTTCTTACGTGCTCTGTGTCTCGTCTTGGGTGGTGCCCAATATTCCTGCACGTTTGTCCATGGCTCATTTTCTCGCCCTCACCCCCTACGTTGTGGACTTTCCTATGCATCTGATGAGGCAGCTATTTGAAGCTCGCCTCCATTTATTGCACTAATTTCCTTAAGCCATTTCTCTGGGGTTTCATACCTCCAGGAGCACGCTGTATCCGTCCTTCCTATAGGTTCATTAATGGCCCTTGTTCCACATTCCCTTCGTGCATAGCCAAACTATGTTCGGCTGTCTTCCATTGTGATATTGGAGCTGCCTTCATCATCAATGGCTTCCTCGGTACAACTTTTTTTTCTTGTTTATTGATGACTTAATTAGCTTAGCCAAACCATGGCTCGATGTCAGAATTACATCTAACAATGATCAGAATTACATCTAACAATGATCAGTGAAGCTCTCACGAGCATAATAATCAGCCCTTTCAAACAGTTCGAATCACGATCATCGGCAGTGTCACCACCCTCTCTTTATTTGAAAATGCATGTAGCTTAACGGGTGAATTATACAAAAAACGGAGGCTCGGTTATGGCTTCCCCATCACCTTTGACATTATCAAACAAGCCAAGGCCCAGCTCGCCCTTTCGCTTTTTCAAGTCCTCTTCTACAGGAACTCAAAGGACGAGAAATTTAACATGTTCCCCACGAGTGTCTGAGCCAGTGGACCCGTCAACGTCTCCTTCATTATCATTGAATTTCGGGGGCAAGAACCAGCCTACGGTGAACAAATCAGTATCCGGAACGCAACAAGGCAATAGAGAAAATGCTTCTTTACAATTGACGAGTAAAGTCAACGTTACATCATATTCCGGTTCTGGTCGTACTATTGGATCCCATTTGGCTGACGGGAGAGGAGACAATCTTAAAGCCAAAGAGTGCGTTGCAGTCACAATCAGATTCAGACCGTTGAAGTAAGAGCCCTTATTCTTTATTGTTTGAAATGAATGATTAAATATTCAATGATATTCGTATTCAATCGAAGCATCACATTTGCCATTTTAAACTTCTTCATTGACCATCCACTCTCACACTTGGCAATACAGATCACATGCATGTCATCAGACATTTGTGAATTCGACTCTTGGATGAATATCCTGCATATGGGGGAAACTTTAAGCAGAACGCACATTGATTCCACTGTAACTTCAATTATTTCTGTTGCCATACTTAAATGCTCGGCAAAAGAATGTCATGGGCTTTGGATTATTTCACTTGATAGGATTTTAGATTGGTTCATTTTGGGAACGGGCTAAGATGGGAGCATTTCAATAAGTGGGGTTTTCCCTTGAGTAGATTGTTTAGTGATTCATTGCGGCTCAATGATCTTCTTTCTTTCATGTTATATGCTAGATATGCTTTATGTCTACAATGAGTAACATTATCTTTCTGCCCATGACACTTTCATATGGATATGTACATTTGTGGATTCTTGTATTGCTATCATTTCACCCTGAATGCCCTAAATATCAATTAATCTAGCAATTCATAACGTTTAACCATGCTTACAAGATTTGCATTGTTCCTTAGTGACATTTATGGTAGGCGTGCTTTCACTATAGCAAGGCTTAAAATATCTACTCCATAAATCGTGTAAACATTGAGTTCCAAAAGTTGAAAACTGTGAAATGATTTTTGTTAGATCCTTACTGAATGTGGATGGAACTGTGCCTTATAATTCGTATATTGTGTGCATACTTCCATTTACAATAGGGTTTGGCTTTTTGTGAAAGTATCTGATATGTGATAACTCATAGATGTTACTTATCTCCCGATTTATCTCTTTAAGACATGCTTGAGCTTATGCATTTAAGATGGTTTGAAAAAAAATGTCAGATAGAAAAACTGGATTTCATGATTCTTTATGGTCCTATTTAATTTATTACTGCAGTATGTTCTTGTATATTCCAACCAGACTCCACTGAGACTCTTAGAAAAGTATTTTTTGTATTTTATCATATTGTATGTATCCACAATGATGACAATAGGGCTAACTATGGTTTATTACCTTTTATAACTCTGATCACACAAATCTAATAATCTTCAAAATCAAAAAGCAGTTTGGATTCCCCATCCTGGGGATGAGAGGCTTATAAACGTCCTTTGTATATCTCCCACTATATGCTTGTAATATTCCTCGATTTAGTATGATATAAAGTTTTCTTAAAAAAAAAAGGGTCTACAAAGGCAGTAAGGTCTATGAACCCTTAACTTTGAGTGATCTTGATAGTTGGTATTTGGATCTCAGCTTGTACCCCATTTGCAGCATGCATTGGGTGAAGCCTAAATGTCTTCACTGATTCTATACCAACATTTTCATACGGTTGGCCTTAAGTATATTAACGTATTGAAGATAATGATATTCCTTGTTGCAGCACAAGGGAAACACAAAAAGGAGATGAAATTGCATGGTTTCCAGATGGTGACACAGTTGTTCGCTGTGAATATAATTACCAAACAGCATATGCATTTGGTAAGCGGAATTTTATCTAGAAGAGAAGTTTTCCTCTCAACATGTTTATTGCAGAGACAAATTTGTATGCTGTGTCTATCTCAGACAGAGTATTTGGGCCTGGGACAACAACAAAACAAGTTTATGATGCAGCCGCACAAATGGTTGTCAAAGGTGCAATGGAGGGTGTCAATGGTATGTGCTTTACATGGCTGATTTAGACAAATCTATATCTTTAAGGATTTGCTTATACATTACAGACAAAGTGGTTCTCAGGAAAGTAGAACACAGATTGACATAAAGTTATGTCCCACAGGTACTGTGTTTGCATATGGAGTGACAAGCAGTGGGAAAACTCATACCATGCATGTGAGCCATCTGTTGTACTACATATTATGGTTTTAGGCTTTGCGATTTCTCTTTTTGCCATCTGTTGTATTACATATTAGCGTACCTGGCTTGTGAATTAGCAGTTTGTGAGTGATTGCTTCTTTTCTTGATAATATGGTTTTATGCTTTGCGATTTCTCTTTTTGCCATCTGTTGTACTACATATTAGGGTACCTGGCTTGTGAATTAGCAGTTTGTGAGTGAGTGAGATTACTTCTTACTTTCAGTTAAACCTCTTTTCTTACATGTTGTTTAGCCATCTACTCTTAAGCTAGTGTTCATGGAATTTTGTTCAGTGTTATGCAATTATTTATTTATTTTGTGGTGGTTTTCAGGGTGATCAAAACTCTCCAGGGATTATTCCATTAGCAATCAAGGATGTGTTCAATTTTATTCAGGATGTACTGTCACAACTTTCTCCTTCATCCTTCATGCTCTTCTAGGAAACTGTTGTGGCTTGGTATTGTGTGCTTAAATTTGAATTGACCCAGGAACTGCATGTGACCTTTACAGTGTTTACATAGACCTGATTGCCATGCATGGTGATCGAATTATGCAGACTCCAGGTCGTGAATATCTTCTCCGTGTGTCATATCTTGAGATCTATAATGAGGTGAGAACCTCCCCCGAGCGGTTTCGTGCATATAGAGGAGTCAAAATATCTACCAGCACTTTAACACCCAGGATTGCAGGTGATCAATGACCTACTGAACCCATCTCAACAGAACTTGAAAATTCGAGAAGATGCACAAGTACGAACATTTATACAAAACCTTATTCCTCTACAGTGAAGTCAAGGGTTCAATTGCTCACTTCTTTTAATGAATGAAGGGAACTTATGTTGAAGGTGTCAAGGAAGAAGTAGTGTTGTCCCCAGCCCATGCCTTGTCCTTGATTGCAGCTGGAGAAGGTATTTCCTGTCAGATGTTGTCATTTTGTTCCTTTTTCATAGTACATTGATCATTATGTTCCTTGTTTGATCAGAGCATCGACATGTGGGATCTAACAATTTCAATCTTGTGAGTAGTAGGAGTCACACAATCTTCACACTGGTATGATCTTCAATTTTTTGAATGCAAATGTTTTCCACTGTTATTGTAAGCCTTATGCATGTGATATTGTTGTAGACAATTGAAAGTAGTGCATGCTCTCGAGATGGTGATGAGGAGGTGACATTTTCATTGCTGGTAAGTTTGTTGCGAGAATCTTAAAAATGATCATTGGTGGAATCTCAAAATTTATCATCTGATAGCTCATTCATGATAATTTTCTTGTCTTTCTTCTTTGCTTCAATACAAACATGCTCCATGCATTGTTCTATGCTCTTGGATGTACAGTGATATGTATTGTGTGGGAGCATATGCTGATGCCTAGTTCTTTCCTTGCATTGGACTCTGATGACATACAAGGGATGTGGAAAATGGTCAATACTATTCATGATGAAGCTAATGGTTTGATTTTGTTGTGGATGACTACTGTGTAATGATCTTGTATATTGTGCTGTTGAATTTAGACTTTTTCTAGATTCATCTAGCAATGTGATTACACATGCATTTTGCTTATTTGCATCTGCTTCTGACTTATATTGAGGAAGTGCTTCGCAGAACTTGATTGACCTTGCGGGATCAGAAAGTTCCAAAACTGAAACCACAGGAATAAGAAGAAAAGAAGGCTCATATATCAATAAGAGCTTGTTGACCTTGGGAACGGTGAGTATACACGTAATTTGAATGTATATGTACATATAAATAAGGCATCTTACAGTTTTGATTTACCAGGTGATATCGAAACTAAGTGATGGAAAGCCAACTCATGTTCCATTTCGCGACTCAAAGCTGACTCGCCTTTTGCAGTCATCTTTAAGTGGCAATGGTCATGTTTCAGTACGTATAAAATATGGGATACTAAGTTTTGAACATCGAGATCCAGAGATGGGCATTCTTGAAGCTTGGATTGTATTTTGTATGCAGCTGATCTGTACAATCACTCCGGCTTCAAGCTACTTTGAAGAGACACACAACACCTTGAAGTTTGCTCATAGGGCTAAGCATGTGGAAATACATGCTTCATCTAATAAAGTATGGTCCATAATTATTGTTTTATTGGTCTGAAGGTTTGCTTGTTGATGGAGACTTGGACAGAGGGGTTATGATTTAAAAAGAAATATTAATAATAAAAGAAATCTTTTGATTTTTTTTTTTTTTTCATATTTAGATAATGGATGAGAAGTCTCTGATAAAGAAGTATCAAAAAGAGATTAGTACTTTGAAGGAGGAGCTGGAATTACTGAAGAGGGGTATGATTAGCAAGGACCAAGTTGCTAGTGCAGGGAATGGTCAAGAAGATGTTGTCAATCTTTGCCAACAGGTCTATTGCCCATCTATATTTCAGATGCATGTGTGCAATATTGTTTACTTGTGTGTTAAGTTCATATGGCTTGTTGGATTTGCAGCTTGAGGCTGGCCAAATGAAAATGCAATCAAGGTTGGAAGAAGAGGAGCAAGCAAAAGCAGCTCTTTTGGAACGCATTCAGAAATTAACAAGACTGATCCTTGTATCAAGCAAAAGCTCTATTACGAATTCTGTCCCAGATGTGCAACTTGGCCATAGGCGAAGGCACTCTTTTGGAGAAGAAGAGGCAAGAATCTGTTGTGCTCAAGCAGCATTTTTGGAGTTAGTGATGCCTTCATACCTTGAGATTCTTGTTTCAGTATTCTGCTTCTGTTCTATTTCTGGTTTTCTGATGGGCACCTTAGGTTATAGTAATGCAGATACATTTGGCACTCATCAGCTTCTTCTGGGCAGAAGTCTGTTATACTATTTGTCTCTGCTGTGTGCAACCCTGCTTTTGAATATAGAGCAATAAATGTTGATTCATACTTTTGGGAACTTGGCAGAGTTATATTATGAGGACGAAAAGGCTATTGGTTATGTCTCCTGCAAGTTCACGGCTTGAATGCTTTCAGAAGATCACTTCAAGCTCTTTAATGACACACAATAAGAGTCAAGGCTCCATTTCAGAAGCAAAAGGACAGGACAATTCTCATTGCTCAGCAGTAGATGGTTATATAGCGGCAATAAATGCATTACAAAGCTCTCGGCCGGGTGAACATTTTAGTATATCAGGGGAAAAATCACTATCAGTGAGTTTTTTTAACACCAATGTCTCCACACACCATAGAAAATCAGAAATCTTCCTCCTTATTTTCACTGCTAGAACGAATTTTCTATAACCATTCCTAAATTGAAAATTCTTTTTAAATTTTGGAAGTATGCTTTCAGACAGAAGGGGATCTATTAAGAGAGCAAGCCAAAATGCTTGCTGGTGAGGTCGCACTTCTCTCGAGCTCATTGAAACGCATGCTTGATCATGCAACAAACAATCCTGACGACAGCAACTTGCAGGTGGTCTTCCTTCATTCCCCCCTAAAGTATCGTTGAACTTATTTATTCATGTATTGGCGTTGACATTTCATCAATGTATATTTTGTTTTTTGTTCTCCTGAAGGTCCAAATTCAGAAGGTAAAAGATGATATCCAAGCAAAGAAATCTTGGATAGCTGTTTTGGAGAAAAGGATTATACTGGCTGGAGAAGCTGTTTCTCTTAGTACAAAACCCTTTGAGGTATCACAGGTGATTGTTTCTCAGGTTTCTTGATCATCTCTCTAGGATACACTGCATTTTGTGCTATTTCAAGCAGCCAAATCTCCCTAAAATCATCATCTGAGTTTGTCGGAGGGTCAATGTGATGGTATCCCATCAACTTAGATTTTCATGAATGCAACTGAGAAGTACGTACTTCCATCCAGGAACTTCCAATACCAGATCAATAATTTCTTGGCTTTCAGGGTTACCTCCTTGTCTTGGGAAATTTCATCTTCATATGTATATTTGCAACTTTATTTGTTTTGAAGTGAAAAAAACAACTTTCTACATAACATGATAAGCCTTTCATGAAGTGCATTTTTATGTTACGAGTGCAACCAAGTAGTGGGTTAAGCATCAATATGAATTTGGCTTTCTCAAGATAACCTTTCCCATTACATGATAGTATAAAAGTCAAAGGTTGCTTTACATTCAATTAGCAAACAAAGTAATATGGGGAACAAGATTACAGAATCTGATTTTGGAAGACTTGAGAATGAAAATATTTTTCATCTCAACACTGTTCGTCTTGAGAATCTTTTTGGTTTTTTGTTTAAGATGCCTAGGTATTATTGGGTGCATGGGCATGGAGTTTCTATTTCGAATTGGCATCTGAATAAGGTCTTTCAACCACAGTTCAAGTTTATATTATTAAAGTATATGTAGCTTCCGAATAAACACAACATAGGATAAGTTCTGAGGGTAAGGTTAGAATTGGAATATGTTTGCATTAACATTATTCGAATACCTCATTTTGCATCAAACAGCAAGGCGTCAATGCATCTTTAGTATGGAGGAACGTGGTGCCTTTGCAACAGCATGCCAAGGTATTATGCACTTCTCTCTTCTGAATATCTATCCATCCATCACACATAATGGTGCACCCATTTTTCTTCAAAGTGACTTTCATAGAGTCTAACTTTTTCTTCACTATCTTCTTAATCTCTTGTAGCTTTGTGCTGCCCAACTCATTGTATATGAGGTCCTCCCATTAGTGGCCTAGCATGTTGATTGACTCATGATCTTTCTCCATGCAGAGGTATGTGCAACATTGAAGGCCCACGTTGAGTTAAAGCCCTTAGTGATGGCTTGATTTGCTTCTTGCTGCCTTTGCTTTTATAGACCTGCATATATGGATGTTGAAGCAAGAGATTCACAAGCACTCTTTGTAAGAGACTCCTCATCATCAAGATGCATGACATGCTCCATCTCTTGCTGCACTTGTGGACCACTCCTGCTCTCTATGGGAGCTCTCCACTGATGGAGGATTGAGATAAGATGGATGAGGATCACATGAACTCATAGATATAATAGTGGTTTGAGAATATCTCTTAGCTTAATTTTGAGATACCCACTCAAGGAGTTTTATATCAAATGTGTGCTGTCTTGTAACAGCTGAACCACTAAATCTCAAGGGCTGTTACAAAAACATCTCCATGCCTATGAGACAAAAACCATGTACAAGTGTAGTAACCCTGTGTAGAAGATGAAATGAGATAAAAAGTATATCGCTACACAAAGCTATATAGGGCTGGAAAAGGCTGGGGAGATGTGGCTCTGACTCTGCAAATAGTGGCCACCTAATACATGGGGGATCCATAATGTGAGTAAAACACCCTAGTTACTGGTGATGGGTGGAGGTGGGTGTAGTATGTGGTACATCGGTGGTGGTCTGAGTGCCTCATGAAGGAAGACAACCCAGGAGGTGGTGGTACGCCTATGCTCCATCATGTGGTCGTAGGCTGTCCCGACGCATGAGATATCCTCCTGATATAGCTGTGGTCGACGATATCCGCCCACGTGTGGTCGGCGCCGTGCTCTCTGTGCTGCTGCCTGGTGGAGCGTGAGCCCTATAGATGGACCTCTCTGATGTAGCTCAGCTCGCTGAAAGAACTGGGTAATGGTCTGCTGGGTACTCACCCGTGGCTGATGTGTGGGCTGTAGTGACCGCTCTCGCCTCTCGTATGCTGCTGTGAGGAAGCGTCCCAAGCGTCCCTGGTCTCCCATAGTCATGCACAACTAGAGTGACTCCTCTATCTGGAACTGTGCTCGTAGGTCTAAGTATGCTGGGCATCTGATAACAAAATGCTCCTCACTCTCTACCTCTGTCTCGCATACTAGGCACCACCTCTCCTCACGGGGGACTCCCCTGGACCGACGCCTCTCAATCTCGAGCTGATGTGATGAAACCCTGAGCTGCCCAATGACGACTCAAAGGTGGTGGGGTAGGTATGTCTGCATGTATCTCGGAATCTTGATGAAGCCCTCGTCCGATGTGTGTGTGTGTGTGTGTGTGTGTGTGTGAGAGAGAGAGAGAGAGAGAGAGAGAGAGAGAGAGAGAGAGAGAGAGAGAGAGAGAGAGAGAGAGAGAGAGAGAGAGGAAATGAAATGATATATTTACGTTTGCAAAAGGCCAAAATGACCTATGAGACCAAAAACTTACAGAGCTGGTGGATCTGATACAAAATCTGCGTATGCCAAACAACTACTCTAAAACTTAGTCTGGCGGTGAAAAAGATAGAACAGCGGGTGAGGGAATATAGTTTAGAGACTCTCTAGATGATACAGTGATGGCTAGAGGCTTGAGTGATACAATGAAGGGCTACAATCTCATGAGGTATAAGCATAAACCAACATCAGCCAGGGAAAGATCAAGGTGTAGGCAGTCCTCCATCTCAAAGGAAATCTCGCATCGGTATGTGTTAGATCTCCTCAATGTTAGTCTACCTAGGCCCCTCACAGGGTCCACCAATGTGCCTCTTAAGGAGGTGAGATCGGGGCTTTGTTGCACCGTGGATCTATCTCGTTGTGTAGCGGTAGTGACTTGCCTAAAGTAATCTATAACTTGCCGTTGAGTCTGCCTCTCTGAAAGCTTAGTGCGGTAGTGAAAATTATAGAGCGGGGGGGGGGGGGGGGGGGGGGGAATATAGTCTAGAGACTCTCTAGATGATACAGTGATGGCTAGAGGCTTGAGTGATACAATGAGGGGGTACAATCTCATGAGGTATAAGGATAAAACCAACATCAGACAAGGAAAGATCAAGGTGTAGGCAGTCCTCCATCTTAAAGGAAATCCTGCATCGGTCTCCGTCGGATCTCCTCAATGTCCTCCATAGTCAAGACTCTAACTGGGTATCGCGCATAGCGTGCCAAAATAAGCCTAATCCTCTTCTGTAGTCGCCGTCTCTGTTGGGACATCCTTTGCAATGGTGGACACCTAGATCTCCCTAGGCCCCTCGCACGGTCCACCATTGTGCCTCTGAAGGAAGTGAAATCTGAGCTCTATTGCACTGCTTGTCTATCTCGCTGTGTAGTGGTAGTGATTGGCCTAAAGTAATCTGTAACGTGCTGCTGAGTCTACCTCTCTGAAAGCCTTAATAGGCTATCTCTATGTCTCTTCAGCTCAAGCAAAAACAAACCCAAGCATCTGTGGTCCTCATATCCCATAACTCTAGGGAATGGTCCAAAGCCCTCTCTAAATAAGCAATGGAAGCGCCTCCGTATCTCATAGTATGCAGAACAATGACATATGTAATGTAGCTGTGTCTCCGGCTCCCTATGGCATATATGACGTATCCTGTCTTGAGCTGGAACCCCTCTATATTTGTCAGTCTCAATCTCAAGCTGATGTGAGGATGTACGTATTCGATCAATAGCACATCTCACCCCATATGCTAAATGTGTATCCATGTAACTTGGCTTGACTACAAAACCATCCGCCGTGAGTTGGAGAAGATGATCTCTATAAAAAACCATCTTTGTGCCCAACTCTTGAGGACGCTCTATCCATGTTCCCCTAGTATTGAGCTGAATCAAGTCTTGGCAGATGAGGCTAGTAATCCCTATGTGTGTCAAAGAGAGAGAGAGAGAGAGAGAGAGAGAGAGAGAGAGAGAGAGAGAGAGAGAGAGAGAGAGAGAGAGAGAGAGAGAGAGAGAGAGAGAGAGAGAGAGAGGGGGGGAGGGAGGGAGGGAGGGAGGGAGGGAGGGAGAGTGTGCTGGAAGTTTTGTACTTACTATTGGGCACTGATGACATGGGATTGTCATAGTATTTAGTCGAAATTATGCATCATAGAGCTGATGATGATTATATTGTGTGATTGTTCACTATGAGCTTATAGTTGCACTTTCTTTGTAGGGTGGATTTGGGTTTTGCCTGGAGTCATTCTTGCATGTATGTTTGTTGTAATAGTGGATGTGCAAATTTTACATATGGAGTTCATGTCTCAGTTGCGATGAGCTGATAGGCGTGTATACCCTGTCAATTATGTATTTATGTACTTTATCCCAACTTTAGTAGTTTGCATCTTGTGCTAGGTTTCATTGTGGCTGAGTTTGTATATCAGTTCCAGAAGTGATAGAAACTCAGTTCAGAGCTTTCTACCAGTTCATGCTTGTGGTATGTGTGTTAAAGCATGTGTCGTTGTTAGTTTTCTGCTCGCCATTGGGCACTGGTGATGTTAGTGGGGATGTCATAGTATTTAGTTGATATTATGCATTGTGGAGCTGATGAACACAGGGACTTGTAGTTGACTACTATGAGCTCATAGTTGCTTTTGGGGGGGTCAAATCTGACTAGGTCTTATTACACATGCATCTTGAACAAATCCATCCTTGCACATATTAACTTGAAAAATGTTAGCGATTTCAGCCACATAACATGGAGGCAAGAGAGATAGTATTAAGGAAACCTAACCACAAAAGCTCTTAATATTGTATCCTCCAAAAGTTGTTCTTGTGAATTAAAGCAATTCACTGTTATGATAAGTGATTGTTGGGGTTCAAGTTTTAGAATGATCAAGTTTACAATTTATGTTTCAACATGATTCAAGTGGAAGCCCTATAGATCCGAGAAATTGAAAAAAAACAAATCATGTTATATATACATGCTTCATCAGGCAAATTTATGTTGAGCTTATCAACAGCTCCAAAAACTGGTTCTTTGTGAGGATGATCAATTGATCTTAAAGTAGATTGAGTTCATAATAATGTCCTTGACCTCAGACCTCTATCAGCTGCCTTTCCAGTGGGCATTCTGTTTCTTGTATATTTGGGATTTTCTGCAGCACCTCGAAAGCAAAACTTGCTTTGCAACATAGTATTAATACAACAATAAATTATATGATATATTAATATTTATAATAGTTCATAAATTTAGGGAATTCGAGATTTTGTATCATTGTAAAGGATGTTGGGCTTTTGCTGGCACTCAATACAATCTTATCTCAGGTGCAATGTGCTCTTTAAAAAAAACATGTCAAGGTGTCATTTTATAGCCATCATTTGTATGCTATTCTTCACCAATTCTCAGTTTTGGAGTCATCAGTTTCATACAGTTGAGAGAGTATGAGAACCTACATATCAAAAGGACATTAGTGGCCTCTTTATGAGTTTTCTCTGTACGTTCACCTGGAAGACATTTTGCAGGTTGACACTTCTCTGGTTTGTGCCTCTGTAGTTTTCTATAAAGTGTTTATGTTTCTCAAATTTTTTTTGAGTATCATATGATGTGGAAGATTCTTTCTTGGCAGTAGTGACATACAATTTCCAAAAGAACACGGTAGAAACCACTCAATAAAACATACATATTCATTTCATGTTTAGGCTGCCTTACTATGTTGGAGACTTTGGAGCAAGTGACCCATTTCCATGTGCATCTTTTTCTCTGTGCTTCAATATGTGCATATGAGCTTGGGAAATACAAATAGGCAGAAGCTTTTCTTCTTAAAGATTCCCCATCAGTTCTTTTGGTTCAATATTTTTTTCCTTATCTCACTCTTCTTTTTTTTTCCCCCTTGATTTTTTGGCCAAAAATGTAACAGAAAATTTCTGTTAACAATTGCAGAATGTGACAAAGCTTATGAATCAACTGAATGAACTGACATTTGAATTGGAGGTACTGCAGAAAACATAACTTTCGTTTTCTTTTGTTTTTGTCCTGGATCGCAGAAATGATTATCTATTCTTTTCCAGATCAAGAGTGCAGACAATAGAGTACTGCAGGATCGGCTTGAGGCGAAAATTGCTGAAAATAATAAACTGGAGGAGCTAACAAGATGCTTAAGAGGACAGCTTGCAGCTTTGACCACTGAGTATAGTCAAAAGGCACAGACAAGCCTTTCATGTGATTCTGTAGAGAGAAAATCATCGAAATTTGAACAAAATGTAGGACAGTCAACTTGTCTTAGTTTGCCTTTAGAGCACAATGAAACTAATGGAAACGTTGATGGCAATGCATTTGTGATGCATGGTATTGATTGAAAACAGAGCATAGTGAATGCAATCAGAGATGCATTAGGGTTGATTTCCAGCATAAAAAATATGCTACTCAGTCATTGACAAATTGTGTTCCTGCACAAAAGTATATCCCTGTTGATACCTGCTTTGAATTCTTCTAGCATCTTTTGAAAGATATTGCAAGTTTAATATTCTCTAGGTGATTATGATGGCTAAGTTTTGCATTCTTATGTTTTACATTCACATAATGATCAAAATTTGAAGGATTACTTTCAGAGATGGAATGACACCTTCTTTCTACTTTTGGATTTATCCTCTAGATTATGAATTTACAGGTAGATGAGATTAAGCAGCTTAAGCAGGAGAATACTGAATTAATGGAAGAGAAGGCTGGTTTGCAAATTCGTATACAAAAGGTGTCAGAGGAGGCCACATACGCCAGACAGCTGGCATCAGCAGCTGATCTTGAGCTGAAGAGACTTCTTGAAGAGGTTACTAGGCTCTCCCTTCAGAATGCAAAGCTGCAGACAGAACTAACTGCAACTCAAGACATAGCATATTCACAATTATTAACCAAACCTATCATTTCGGGTAACACAGATGAACAGCTCAACAATATTAGTTTTTTGATTTGCAAATCAGCAATCAAATTTTCGCTTCCATGATTCACATTTTTCTCCTATGCAGAGCTGCAAAAAGACGTGCATCCGAGGAAAGAAAGAGAAGCTGGTCTGGAAGCCGCTCTCATCAAGAAGGAAAACATTGAGGTGCAGCTTCAGTGTAAGTTGGAAGAAGCGAAACAGAAGGAGGTGGAACTGGAGAATGATTTAGCTAGGATGTGGATACTTATCTCAAACTTGGAAAAGAATGGAAGTTGCTTGGGTGTTAAGAACAAGAAAGATGGTTTTTATATGGATGGTGGCTTCCAAGTTCCTGAAGTAGAGAAGGACATAGATGTTGATATGAGCCATCTGAAAATAAAGGAGGCAGAACTAGGCAGCACTGTTGATGAATTAAAAGCTGGGCTTGAGTTGGAATGCAGAAGAACTAAAGAGATGGAATTACTCGTCTGTCAACTGAAGGTGAATCAATATTTGGATTTGCGGTTGCACACAAGAAGCTAGCTTTTTTTCTATAATGAGTAATTGTACCTCTGTCTGATACACAGGGTGAAGGGCTAAGTGATCTCGATGCGGCTGCATTGGAAGATCTCCAGAACCTACATGTTGAGGCATTGGACAAACTCTGTAAAGCTAAGGCATGCCATTTTTTTTTTAAGTTTTCTATGTTTTAGAGGTGGTTCATGGAGCTATTTGCAGAAGTTTGTTATCCATGTTGTGTCCACAAAAAATCATGCCACAACATAACTTGGGCATCCTGCTGTTCATGGAATTGGTTTATTAAGTTTCCACAACTATAGAAACGTGTCTATGTTGGATTTTGTTGACTCAAGTTCTTAGAACACACAAGATAGAATAGCACATAAGAATAGATGTTGAATAAGCTTGTTAATGAACCAGTCTGAATGCCTTGAATGTGCTGATTACAAAAGCTTTATGAGCATAAGCATTTGAATAACTGAACTGAGCTGAACACAAGCTGAGCAAAAGTTGTCCAAGATTTTGCTGCAGCTGGAGATGAACTGAGTTGACTTGGTTGAATTCTCAAGCTGAAGATGAATTGAGCTGACTTGGCCGAATTCTCAAACTAAAGATAAACTGAGCTGATAAAGACGTCCAAAAAGCAGCAGTAGTATATCTGATGTAGATCTCCAAAAATATAATGAGCTGATGAAGTAGCAGCCAAAGACAAGTAGATAGTAGCTACCTAAATAGGCTCGAAAGTTGAATGGTAGCCTCTAAGGCTGAGATATGTGGCAAGCAAACCTCTTCCTTGAACTAATAGAGTCAAATGAAATTAATCCAGCTTTTGCTTTATTTGCAGTGAAGCTGATTTCAGATCGTTTAATGTAAGTTATTTTTTGTTTTTTGCTTACAAAAGTGCTTTCCATGTTGCCGTTCACACACAAACTAACCTAAAAGAAGGTATACTCAACGCCTAACCTATGCTGTCTTCTAGTGAAGGTTACAGGAGAATATTCTCCAACAGCTTAGAACTATAAGAAGCCAAAAAGCTTGAGAAAATGTACAAGATTTTGTGTGCTACATCTTTGGCAGCCACCTTCTTAATCCATGGTGTACCTAACGAGCTTCATTAAAATGTTAAAGTATTATAAGATTGGGGAGGAAAAGAAGATGAAAACATAATATCATTGTCATGATTTTTGAAATCCAAACTTGTCTTATTATTAAAGAAGGTTTATCTCTGTTACAAAGTAGTAACTGCTTGATACAGGCTAAAATTCAGCAGAAACTAGATGATGAGAGGGAGAAAGATGATTCAGTGGGCAGCTTGAAGAGCAAGGATGATAAGAAACGTGCTGCATGTAAAGTGCTCTTTGAAACACCAACTGGAGCTATTGTGGTATCACTGTGCCGAATTTCCTGTAAGGATACAAAACCTCTACCAACTAATCCAATAATATCTCTTTGAACAGTTTTGTTCTTCGATATTGACTCTTTGCTTGTACTAGAAGCTGCGTTGTGTTTAACATGTATCAGTGCATTTGAATATGAGACATGGATGACATCCAATTAGTTTTATGGACTATTTGGAAAATGGCTGTGTAGAAGTAAGTTTATTTTTTACTTGATCATTACATTTACGCAGATTGATCTGAGTAAAAAGGCTCGCTATCTTAAATGGTAGTAACCCATCGCATTATAAATGCAAATCATTGTACCTTTCATAAGGTCAAGGGGAGTGTCTTAGTTTGTCGAGTCTGACAAATTAGTGTTCTGTTCCTTTGAACTATCCTGCAAGTGAAGTGTTAAAAAAATTTAGAGTTTAAGAATCGAGATCAAAATATTGCACCCTGGACTTCACTCATAAGAACTATTGCACTTTTCAGGGCCAGGCTGGAAAACGAATTGTAGCTGGTTCCCAACTTGTTCAGGAAAGATGGCCCTATATTGCTTCATCCAGAGCATCATATGCATGATGGCTTGCGTATTCAAATTACATTATGCAGGGCTTTAAATAGCATTCAAGATGGAGCTATCATCTAATAATGGTTTTAGAGCACCAAGTTTTTTCTGTACAGCGAAGTTTATAACAGCATTTGGTTCATCTTAAATTCAAGAAGCTTATCGGGCTTTGACGGTTCTCAAAATAATCGTCTTTCCTGTTGGATACCGTGTTTATCTTATGTTTCACGCTCATCTGTCTTGTGCTTCATCTTGAGGATCATATAGCAGATTTTCCACTGCTAGAATAGACACAGTTTTGATTCCAAAACATCATATTCATGTGGTCAAATGTCATATCAAGCAATTATGAACTTCATTTCCTGTTTGTAGCCTGTGTATATCCTCCAAGTTATGCATGTGTGTAGTGTGTTATTGTTGTTGTTGTTGTTGTTTTTTTAATATATTTTTATTATTTTTTATTTTTATAAATAATAATATACATTTTGGTCTTCGAGAGGGAAAACTGAGCATTTATTTCAATATTTATATTTGGGACAGTCATATCTCAGTAGTGTTTGTTCAAGCAGATAAAAAATACAAGAAAGCAAAGTATCAGCTTAGTGATTACAAGATCAGCTGTGAAGCGAAGTCACGAGAGCTGAGAGAGTAATCAGCAGCTGTCGAGAAGAATGCAAACTTGGAGATTATAAAATGTGCCGAAAAATAGGTTCCAAGTTATAACATATGTGAAGCAAAATCTGAAAAACAAGCTTCAACAGCTGGAAACTCCATGTACAGAGTCTGTAACTGAGTTGAGGATTTTGTGCTGTCTCTCGGTAAAGGGATGAAACAACACAATGGCCTTCTATATGAATTCTTGTTTTTGGACTGCCAAATGAGCCATAATGAATGAGTGATATCATCAAGTCCATAAATCAAAGGTCATTCTTTATCTTGAAGTTTTAGGAAATTAGTGCTTTGATATGAGAAATAATTTAGTCAACCATCCCTTCATGTAATGATACTATCATATCAATTGCTTTATGCTTTTTGTGGCCCCCAACCTGGGGCATTTGGACCGTAAATTATCATTGAAACAACCAAGTGTAATCTCCCCATTAACACCTTACAGTGAAACTGAATCTCAGTTTTTAGATGTGTATTCATCTTTTGCTCCCATGAGCTGGGGTCTTTGCCTAATTTATATCATTTATCACTTTGAATATAGCTTTTTGGTTCCACTAAAAACTCTGTACAAGTGTCAGTCTTACATGCCCTTGAGGTCTTGCTTTCTATTCTCAAAGCTTTCTGTTTTCAATCGAACAGTTAAGAGGCATGTCACTGGGTCGGAAGGAACAGATAATTTTCCAATTTTTCTCTTATCTTACACGTGTTTTGAAGCATCCCTTGATGAGATAGGTAGAAGGGAAGTCAGCTTCCAGCATGATCCATACGGTGAGCAAGTGAGATAATCCTCTTTTGCAGAAGTATTTAGCAGACAAACCAATTTCATATGCAATAGGCTCTTTTTTGGTTGGAGTCCAGTAGAATGGTTTGTTATTTAAAAACCGACCAAGTTAACTGGGCGTCTAGTGTTTGATAGCTTCTTTCCAAGATTCCATTACATGTTTTTAGTAGGGGAGGTAGTCTCAACAGGTATATGAAAAAACAGTTAGTGGCAGCAACTCACATTTCAGTAAGTTTCAGAGTGGCAAGGGTCATCTTCAGTACATTTTATACATGGTTCACTCCAAATGGCATGACGCAAGTGGTTTAGATGACGTACTACCCGTTTGAACTGTAATGCATTTTGCAAAATTACATATGCCTAGGCCACCACCTTGCTTAGTGTGCGTTGTCACATTGTCCTATGTTCACAATACCAGGTATCTGTTGCCAGCGTTCCTTCATAAGAAGGTAATTATAGCCATGTGGATTAATGCATGTATTATGGCTTCCACTGCAACAGAAACATAGGATATTTGTAGGCCATCGTGATCATTTATGCTCATGTGGACAGCTTCTGTAGATTTTGGATTCCTTCTTTGATTGGGGGGCCATTCCGTTTGACAGCTTAAAGCACTTTTTCAATAACCCAAAACGTTTGTTACTCCCCAAGGCAGGCTCTCAAAGTGGGTCAACATACATCAATGAACTTTCATTTATGGATATTCACTTCTTAAACTAGAGGTGGAGAAAAGTAGATGTAAACTGCTCACAGTTGCCTGCACGTGCTAATATAGAACCTTGCAGAAATGACGATGTATTATTAGCAAAGCTTACACAAGGAATATTAATAGTATCAGTTTGTAAGTTTATGTGGCTCTGAAAAATAATCAAGCGATCAATCATATTACAATGTGGGTGGTGGCAATAGCAAACGGCAAGGGCCTCAAGTGGTAGCCTTGACTAACATGAAACATTTGAATGGGAATGAGGACATCATAATTCGATATGGAGGATGTGGCCTCCATGGCAAGGGCTTTAAGTCATTGACTAACATGAAGCATTTGAATCGGAATGAGGACATCATGATTCGATATGGAGGTTGTGGCCTCCATGCATGGAAATAAGTAATACCATTCATGTGTGGAGAGAACTCAATTTGATGCATGGCAGCTTCATAAAGAACAAACTAACTCACAAAATTAGCATGTAGAACAACAATAGCTTGGTGACTTCGTTAAGAGAATTTAGATAAGAACACAACAACCAATTGATTATCAAAACATATTTGACCTTTAATGAATCTGTTATGAATCTTATGAATACCGTTGTGCAAGGAAGTTTTAGAATCCGTGCTTATTATATTGTGAAGGTGCTTGCCTATCATGTGATACCAGTTACCGAAAGTAACATTAATGATTTTTTGGAAATAAATAAAATTATCATATACTTTTTGATAGAGTGAGTATGAAAGGTTGATTCCAAGTATTCACAAGCTTGAGTGACCACGACATTGAGATAGTCCTAATGGCGGAACATGGATTTTTTGAGAAGACCATTAACACCTTCACTTGTACTATTGTTGGAGTTCAAGAGCAAAAACACACACAAACAATTTGAGGAGGAAGAAGAAGAAGCTTAGGAGTAGAACACACGACGTATTACTAAGTATGGAATGTACAAAGATAAGTTTTAATTAGGGTTATCGATTGGGGGACAAAACCTCTTAAAGAAGGGAAAAAGATTGCTATGAGAGTCCTTATTTTGTTTACACATCACTATTAAATCATACTAACAAATCCCTTATGGGAGTGATATAGTGAACATGGAGTTGGCATTTATGTATAAGATAGTGTCAGTCAATGTAGATTAAGATTCAATCCATAAAAAGGAGTAAGCCTAAAGCTTTGCAAAAAGCATCAAACTCCTTATGAGGTAGATTTTTGTGAAAAGATTTGGAATATTATCTAGTGTGGTCACATAATCCAAATTAATCCTTCAATCGTGGGTTTCTTAGTGACATGATATTGCACCTCAATGTGCTTAGTGCAATCATGAACATTGGGTTCCTTGCAGTTGCTAATGCCCTTTAACTATCATCAATATGGTAGTGGGGGTAGTCTAACCAACACTCCAAATCATATATAAAGCATTTGAGATATACACAATTGAAAACAATGAAAGCTACCCATACTTAATCTAATAACTAGAACTGGCCTCAATAGGTTGCTTCTTTCTCAACCAAAATATGCATGAGCTATTGGAAATTGACTCCAATATGTGCAACGGAAGTAAGTGAACCTCTTCTAAAATATGTTACAAGCCCAATAGTGAATAACTCAGATTTTGTCCACATAAAGAAGACACTACCATCTTTCTAACAAGCTATATATCACTCCAATTGGAGCTCAAATGGTTAGGCAACTAATTGCCTAAATATACACTACTTGTCAACTCAACTTAAGTAGAAGATAGAGGTTCAAAATAATTGCTATATATACCTAATGTAGAAGAATTTAATGGAGATATTTCAATTAGAGATTGATCCCTGGCACAAATAAAGCATCTGACAAAGTGAAAGAACTACCATCAGCAGTAGTCAAAATGATCTTACCAACTCCCATAACAGGATAAGAGGAGTTGTTGCCGCATGTAACAGTATTCCCTGTAGGGGCAGGCTCGAGTGAAGAGAAGAAACTACGCTGCGAGGTAATATGTTTGGTCACCCCAATGTCAAAATACCAAACATCTTAGTCTACTGCAGACATGCACTGCTCATGAGAAGATGGGTCAAAACTGCAGATAGTAGTAAACGCCCATTCTTCTTCCTGCACAAGATTTGCAGACTTTGTTTTTGGTGTAGAGGCCTCTGCAACAACCTTTCCAGCCTCTTTCTTCTTTGCCTCTTTAGCAGCCAGTTTTGGACAGTTCTTTATGATACGATCATTCCCTTTACAGTACTTACAAAACAATTTCTACTTTTTTGATTTCTTCTCATCTTTATCTTCCTTCTTCGAATATGCAGAATTAGCAGATTTCTGCTTACTAGTTGAAGAGCTCTTTTCCTTTGCCTTCTGGCTAGCCAGGAAAGCTTGATCTGCAACTCGCATTATGGATTTGTTTTGCCTGGATTGATCTTCCTGCAACAGAACAGAGACTAACTTCTCGAATGATAAGGCATTTGGATTTCCTTTCATCATCAACCGAAGAGTAGAAGCAAAACTCTGATATGAGTCAGGAAGATCATTCAGAACGGTCTGCACAAGTGAGCTATCTGGTATAACCTCATTAGCAGAAATCAACTGTTCCTTCAAGTCTTTGATCTTCGTTAGGAAACTGTCCATAGAATCACCTTCATTCATGTGCTCACTCTCCAATTGTTTTCGGAGGTAAGCAACACGAGCCTCATTCCTAGCTTGGTACAATGTGGTAAGTGTATCCCAAGCATCCTTAGCTGTTCTACAAGAGCGAATGTGAGGAATAATGGCACGTTTGATAGACAAAGCTATCAATGCATGTGCCTGGGCATCTCTGTAGCATCCCAGCGAATTTGATCTGCAGTAGGTGCAGCAGAAACAGCAGCACGAAAAAGAATCTGCGGAATATCATCTTCGACACCATCTTCATCAACTCCAGCACCTGTATTTGCAGTACTTGTAGTCAGAGGTATAACAGGACGTCTTTCAACACCCTGCACAATGTTCCACAATCCTTTTGCAACCAATACATGTCGCATCATATAAGCCCATAATGGGTAGTTGGTACCATCCAACTTATCCTCAACAGCCAACATACGGAATACGTCACTTCTTTCAGCCATGGCCTGTGACTAAAATACCTTGATGTAGAAAATTGATTGTATCTCAGAAAGTTGAACAGAATTGCCTAGACGAATTCTGCAAGATGTGTAGTAGTCTTCGAGATCCTTATACTGACGAACAGAAACTGGTATATACCTTTGGCACAAAAAGACAAAATAGCCTGCACAAGCACTGCGATAGTGCGTTCGGAGGCCAAAACGAGCTCAGATCGCGATTTCGGCACCACATAGCGAAGCTTTTTTGATCTTTGAAACACCCTAAGTATGCTCACCAAATTTCGTGCGAATCTGAGACTGCAAACGGAGGAGTGTCGACGGTGCCCTAGATTAAGCGACGACCTGCTCTGATACCAATTGTTGGAGTTAGATGTGTACGGAAGACGCAAACAACACAAGGAAGAAGAAGAAGCTTGGAGCACAACACACAATACTGAGTGTATTACTAGAGAATGTACAAAGATAAGTAGCCCATTAGGGCAATAGGCGTATATACAAGCCGGGGGAAAAAAACCTCCTAAAGAGGGAAAAAAGTGCCACAACGGTCCTAGTGTGTTCACACACATCACTACCTAAATATATCAACATGTGTGTGTGTCCTCCTTTGTGTCCATGTACATTGGCATGGTGAAGGTTGTCCTACCACTGAGTCGTGTCTTAGATTTACAATTTTTGCACAAGGATCTACCACTTGATGTCGGTGTGGTGCATATATGGTGCTTGTGGGTCTACATTTTGAAAACTTTGGCATCATTGTCAGTTCATGGCTCATCATGTTAAAACCTTCTCATCAAGTAATCTTTCTTTGATGGAGTGTCCTTCATATGTGTTGCATAACTTTTATCACACTTGTTATGCAATCAATCCAACATTGTAAAGTACAAAATGTGTGCCAAATGTAAGAAAATCATGGATATTGCCATGTGATTAAGCTCTTTTCAATCATCATCATGATCTATATCAATGGGCTTCTTCACAAGAACAATAAGCTTCTATTGCCTCCTCTAAATCAAGACATTATATATTTGATTCTTCCATAAGGAAAAATTAGATCCATCGAACTTGTAGATCTCATAATTATCTTTTCTTTATGAACTATATCTTTATTTAAACCACTTGCACTTCCCCTTGATCCACCAAACATCCTTAAAACATTTGATGTCACGATATAAAGAACCACTTTATTAAAATTGATACGCCAAACTAAAATATGGTTTTCTCAAACTCTAGAAAAATTTCGATAATTTCTTCCAAACAAATGGATAAATGATCCAATATAACACCTCTCAATGTATGTGAGTAAAAGATTGCAATAATGCCCAAAAACAACTATAGGAGTAAAAAAACGCAAAAGAATTTTGACAATTGGAAGTAGAGCATGTTATCAAGAAGCATAACTATAAATTGATCATTATATCATTCAAGAATGCATAACCAATGACTATATAATATCAGGTTCATTAATCCACTAAATATATCCAACCATAAAAGCCAGTTGGGATTATTAAGTGCCTATCAATCCATTATCATACATCTTCTAAGGTAATGCTAGGGTATGTTTTCCGTTGACATCACTGAAGAGACTTGGATATGTGTGTCTTTCCAAGCTAAGAAGGCTTCATGATAAGTCTCTTTAACATGTAATAAGTTTGACGCAAAATCATCAAATTGTTTGTGTTCAAACCACATTGACTTGTATAGGTAATATCAACAAACCCATAAGAAGTGGATGATGGGTGTGTATATGCAATCCAATGTATGATGAATTC
Organism: Ceratopteris richardii; assembly: GCA_020310875.1. Taxonomy (NCBI): domain Eukaryota; kingdom Viridiplantae; phylum Streptophyta; class Polypodiopsida; order Polypodiales; family Pteridaceae; genus Ceratopteris; species Ceratopteris richardii. The sequence continues at coordinate 73,537,805 of CM035434.1, forward strand.
TCTTAGCACTGTTGATAGTTGTCAAAGGAACGTATGAAAGAAAAACAATGGTTTAACAAAATATTGATAAAAAAATCCTGAATGTGAGACCAAACCCTCTCTCCCCCCTTCACATCACCACATGAGTGTAGCTTGATGATGGAAATTTCAAGTTAAATGATCTTTGGGGATAACAATACTAAGAGGAATGATCTTGCATGCAACCAATAGTGACTTCAGTGACTGAGAATGACAATGTATAATTTCCACCTTTTTCGTAAGCTTTGGAGTATTCAAAGATAGCAATGTTATGTGGAGCTTGTTGATGCCCTTTGTATTTGTATGCAACACTATTCTGACACTAATGAAGGAGAGCTCCTCAGGATGCAAACTATCCTTTCTGATGACACATATGATTTTCATACATATTCACAACCATGGGTAATGGAGTTGTGCAACATTGCAAGTCATTGCACAGTGTAAATTATTGACAACCTATGCATTTACACATATAAATAATTTAATATCAATGAAAAGGGGCTCTTGTTAGCACAAACTATCCTTTTGGAAAACCACACAAACACAATTCAACGTGTATGCACAACTTGCACAAAAACATAAAAAGCAAAGACTTGAAGAAGAGTACAAGGATATGTAGGTTTCACAAGAGGTAATCATCTGACCGAGCCACTATATGTTCCATATGATTATACCTATACAAAAGTGTTCATTCTTTGGCCTTTCACAAAGATACTAATGGCAACACTTGGCTCTATTTTTACGCCAATGCATTCTTCTCTAGAGGTTCATAGGAAATCTCCATTCTTTAAGGTAATTGGTGAGAACAAAAGAAATCACACTATATTATCTCTAGGGTAAATTTCTACAACAACACTCAATTGGGGCAAAGAACAAAATTTGCATTGGAATCCACTTCACTTATTCCCATTGGTGATTGAGGCATTAGGCTCGATCTCAATCAAACTATGATGATACTAGCTCCATTTTCTATGTCAACAAATGTCAATGATTATAACTCCAAGGTTATGCAATACACTAGGAGAAGAACTTCATATTGATGGTATTTATTGCAGCTATTGGATATAGTTATCCAAATTTAGGAAAATATGATTCCTACCACCACTCATGCTAGCAAAAACTCGGAGCTCTCCTTTTATGGAAACAAAAAGGCAATTTGGACAAAGTTCAAATTTTTTATTATACATATTGTAGGATTAGGTACACTTCATCTACTTCTAATCACACTCATGTGTGCTGGATTGAAGCTGGTATCATATGGATTTATAGTCTTCCTAGATCTCCACATTCATCTATAACAAGTGGTTTTAAGAAGGTTTGGCATGGCTCAAACCTTAAGTTCTTTACTAATTGTGCACATGAGCTTTGTGTCATGCTCAACAGCAAGCCCATTGTGGGCATCTCCAGATATCATGAGAGGGAGGTGAGATGGATAACTACTATTTAAAAAAAACTCTCATGTCCTTCAAACCACAACTGAGACACTTCCCTTCATGTTACATTTTTTGCACTCCAATACCAGTGTTTGTTCATGATTATCAACCAACCATTGTTCTAGATTGGACACCTCGTGGAGTTCGACAACATATCAAACATTTCAGCAAGCCATATTTCTTGCCAAAATATTAGGGGCTACTTATTTCCCTTGTAACTAAAGAGCATTTGATAACATGCCAACTCTGCAATTCTTCAAGAGCTTTGCTAGGGAAAGGCCACAAGCACGAGTTACCTCATCTGATTTGGACCTCATTCCAGCATGTTTCCTGATTTCTTGATTGTCAATTCTCATGGTTTTATTGAGCTTGCTAATGGAAAAGTAAGACATGATGATGGTTGAGAATCTAAAGCCATTCAGCCATACTGCTTCTGCTTTTTGTTGTGAATTGCAACCCATTTTATAAGTGTTTAGATGCTCATGGCATCTTGATTACAACAGGAGGATAGAATACCGTATCTGCAGACTTTCTTGGTCTACTTTATAACACTTGACAAAAGGAAAAAGATATATGAGTCGTAGAATTATGACATTTGTTTTGAGCTTAGTATGGCTACTTAAATTATAACAGGTACAGATTTGCCGCCTATTCTACACTTTTGTGTGGTTGGGAGTGCTATGTTGGCATCGTTCTCAAGCACATCTCATGAAAAGATGGAAGTCCTTGGATTAATATTATGATTTCATTCAAGCGTCAAGGGACTATTGCAAAATGTTTCTATTGATATTATGATTTCATTTAAGCATCAAGAGGGATGGTCCTACTACTACACTTGGATGATGGGAGTCAAAAACAGCCCTCAAATTGGATGGAAACATACCCATGTTATGGTGGGGGGGATTTAAACCTCAGCTGTTGTGATATTGATCAATATTGACATGATCATCATTAATGTGTATACTTGGAAGTTTATTGTTGGATATACTTACACATTAAGAGTTCTCTTGGTGTTTGAGACTGCATTGGATCATTGCACTCTACTACAAAAGCTGAGTACATTTCAACTATAGAGGTTTCCAAGGAGACCATTTGTCCAGGGCCACTTACATATAGAGCCTATGCTTCCAAAGAAATTTCAATTTCTACGTTGCATGAGTCAAGAGCCCCACATGCTTGACCAGGAATCTCTATGTTCCATGTGCAGGCAATGCACATGGTTCTCCGTTACCACTTCATTCAGCACATGATCCAAGGACAGCTTGACACCAGCTACTAAAGGCTGACAGAAGGCAGGATTCGACGGATTGTCTGTGTCTCTACCAAAGACACTTCCACACTGCCTTGAGATGATGGGTGTCACTTCAAGGATCCTCACCTAGACCCTTCATGTGAGCGATTGTTAGGGTGTAAAGGGCTAGGTTCCTCCACTACATATGATCACCCTCTTTCTTGGCATACCTTTTTCCTCCTATAAAAGCTATTTAAAAGAGCTCACCACATTTTATTATTATATTTTTATTCATATGAAAACAGGACCCATGACTAAACCAACCAGATGCTGCACACATATATTAAGTGTTTGCCCACTCCTTGGATGATTGAACCATCAAGTGCCGGAGACCCAAGAGAGTTGGGGACTTAATCTCTCTATCTCTTCCCTCGTGCTAGGTGTTCTCTTTTCTTCAACTCGGTGTTCCCTCCATAACTCTAGCATTCCATTTGTGTCGCTTCTCTGCTATCCTACTGCTCCACAGTTTCATCCTTGACAACTTGCAGATGCCGAGAGAGAGAGAGAGAGAGAGAGAGAGAGAGAGAGAGAGAGAGAGAGAGAGAGAGAGAGAGAGAGAGAGAGAGAGAGAGAGAGAGAGAGAAAGAGAGACTTAATAATACATCCATTTCTCCATTAGTCCTGACATCCATTCCCAAAGAGCTTGCAAGGTACTTGGTTGAGCTTCAGAGACAGAATTGAAATGTTATTGGACTTACTCACAATAGGCTAGACTCACTCTTGAAAAGACGGACAGGCAGCATGCAGATGGCCTCGAGTCCCCAGCCTTAGGGCCCCAAACGACATGCAACTACCAACAGAAGGATACACTCCTCAAAGGTCTAGGAAGGCAATGTTCAATCATGAAAACAGGACCCTCCCTCTCTCCCTTCCCCCCGAAATGTATGTCCATAGAGAATAAGAAAGATCTCTCTCCCCCCAAAATGTACGGCCATAGAGAATAAGAAAGATATCTGAGGAGCCAAAGATCCTACGACTTACCCAACAAGCACTGAAGAAAAAGAAAATACTGCTATCATCAATATTGATACAAGCTTTAATTACAAGTGGTATAAGTTGCCTCAATTGAGTCCATGACTTCTCGGACCAGCCATGCTTGGTGCATCGCGTGAATCAGGATCTGAAAACTGCCCAACAACTCTTGAATGAGGTAGCTTGCTTTCTCCGTTTGAGAGCGCAACGACATTTTCTTCCAAATACTTTTTTGGAAGCCTGCCAACAATATTGGCTTGTTCATTCCCTTCTTTATCCAAGAATGCGAAGTGTGGAATACCTTCTACACCAAATTCATCAAGCTCTTGCTCCCATTTCGAGTTGTCAACATTCAGCATAACAAAGTTAACCATATTCCTGCTTGTCATGAAAGAAGGAAAATAGTGAAGCAATACATTTAAGCTAAACACTTCTGAAGGTAACACTGAACATGCAATATCATGCTGCAAAATTCAATAGAAGAAGCACTGTTATCATGAACGACAACAAAAAGCAAAGCCCATTCATTTTGCTCCGAATACACCACACCATTCATTGTCAAGAACAAGCCTTCAATTTACGGTTCACATTAAACACGATGAAAACATGGTCTCCAACGAGGAAATGGAATTCCTCAATGCCAAGTTCCAAAAACATTAACAAGATGTTTTTCAAAACCAGGCTGTTAGTGACAAAACCAGAAAGTTGAAACCACCTTGATCTCTCAGTTGTACAAATTTTTCCAAATAGATACAGTACAATCTCATTCTTCCTTCAGCTACTCTATGCCGATGTATGGTAAGATATAACAAGCCCAGAATCCATAAACCTATAGTGCCATCTACAAACCTTAAGGCTTTATAAAAAGCATGATCTCATTTACCTCAAGACCAAAAGTCCACTATATATATATATATATATATAGAAGGATCAACCTGAGAAAACCACTAGACTGTTTGGCTTTTATGTATAAGAACATGTCTGCATGAAAGGACGTTCTCCAAACACAACCGATAGCTGTCTTTCAAAAACTTAATTAATGAATCAACACTCGCTCTCATACATTCTCTGATCACTCTTTCTCCTTACAAGGTTATCAATGAAAACACCTCCCTCCCTCCCTCCCTCCCTCCCTCCGTGCGTGGGTGCGTGTGTGCGTGTGGGTGCGTGTGTGTGTGTGTGTGCGCGTGCACATTGGAAGGGCAGCCTAGCCTAGTTATATTCCTCGATGAATACTTGATTTCTAATCCTTCAAAAAGGAAATAAAAAAGAATCTGGATTCCAGTTGACTTTCTTTGCTTATTTCCAAAAATTCTAAAAAATTACATGATTTCCTCCAATTTCCATGAACGTGCCAATCAAAAATTAAAAAAGGGGTATCCATTCTATCATCATTAAGCCATAACTTTCACATTACCCAGTCCTTAAAAACATAAATGTTTCAGGTCAAGTATTGTACGCGGTTTATTCTATCCCAATATCATACCAATGTTCACTCAAGGACTGCTATAATTCAAATCCATGGAACTGGGATAACTACCATCAAGTGGTAAGGAGAATTTGACTCCAATATATTATATGCGCAACAAAAGCTAGTGAACCTCTCCCAGAATCTGTCATCTCAAACACCTCCTTAGTGAAACCTGATTCAATCACAACTCAGATATCCGATGACTCTGAGATTTTGTCCACACATGGTCTGTCAGCTTTCAACAAGCTATAGATCACTTTAATTGGAGTTGAAATGGTCAGGCAACTAACTGCCTAAAGACAGCCTATCAACTCAGGTTATACAAAAATTAGAGGTTCAAAAGAATTGCTCTCAGCAAGTGCTGAAGAAGAATTTAGCAGAAATATCTGACAAGAAGAAGTAGAGGAGGTAAGCTTTCCAACAAGATACAATATACATTAGTTGAATATATACACTATTACACACAAAGAAATGGCTTCTAGAAGATAACTTTGTATAGAAAGATGTACTACTGGAATACGTATTTTCCTTGTAGGACACTATTATGAGGAATTTTGGTATGATATGGTTTGGGTGACCAAGGTTTGCTTCTTCGCTCTCTCCTTGAGTTCTCCACAAAAAAGCACGTCCAAAATCGTTCTATGTTGGGAGAAACCTCCAAAGGTTCATGTGACTCTTGATCTACCTTGCATCGTCTCTCTCTTCATGACCTTCCATTGCTTGTCTTTTGTCTTTCCATTGTCTTTGGCGACTTTTGGTACTCCAATCCACCCCATATGGATACGTGATGCCTTCCCTGTGTCCTCCAACTCTTCATTCATTCTTAGACACTTATCAAAGTCATAATTACATAAGCTTGTACCTTTATTTTCAACACTATGTCAAGCTTCTGCGAGTAGTGTCTATATGTTGAAGACTTGGCCTTTCTTTGAGCTTGGAAAGCTTTCAAGCATTAAATCCTTTGGTAAACATGTTAGCAACCTACTTTTTAGTTGGCATAAAATGAACATTCACATCTTAACTCAAAACTTTCTCTTTTACAAAATGATAGTGCACTTCTATGTGCTTGCTTATAATATGATACATAGGATTGTTACCAAATGAATACTATACATATTATCCCAATAGATAGGAATTGTTTCCACCTACATATTAAGATTAATTAAAGATCCAAGATAGCTGCACAAGTAGTAAAACCTAATGCTCTGTACTCAGCTTTTGTAGAGGCCAATTCAATTGTTGGTTGTTTCTTTGAGATCGACGAAATGGTTTTTGTATCTAGCATGAATACATAACCTTAAGTAGACATGTCATCAATTGATCAAGCCCAATCATCATCACTCCATGCACCTTAAGTTAGTTCCTCTCCATACCTATATAACAGTCCATAATTAATGGTATGCTTTGCATACTTAAGAAGCCTTTTGGCCGCATTAAGATGCTCACTTGTGACTTGCATGCATAAATTGAACTAATACTGAGCACACCTCAGATCAAGCCTTCTTATGGTTGCATATATCAATGATCCAACCATACTTCTATATAATGCCAAATCTTCAAGCTTTTTGCCACGTTCATGGCTTGCTTTTACATTTGAATCTATTGGTTGTGTGACTTGTTTGTAATCAGCCATGTCAAACATGCATAGAACATCCATCAAAGTACTAACTTTGAAATAGATAGATGTCGTTTTTTGCATAGACAACTTCCATATAACGAAAATACTTCAACTCTCTTCAATTGGAGATTTTGAACTCTTTTTTCAAGCTTTCTTTTGATGTCATTTATACCTGCAATATCATTCCCTATTATGCAATATCATTCCTTGTTATAATTACGTCATCTACATATATCCATATGAAGACAACCTTGTCTCCTTATTTGTTCATGTACAGAGATGGAGGATCTATAATACTTAAATGGTATTCACACTTGCTCAAGTAACTCACCAACCTTTGATTCCAAACCCCGAAGCCTTATTCGATCTACATACAAAATCAGGATGCTCTCCATCCTCATATCATGTTAATTGACTCATATATACCCCTTCTTTAAGTTCACCATTTAAGAATGCATTTTTTATTGTCATGCTCATAAATGGTTTATCTTTTGAAAGCACGCACAGTCAATAAAGTCCTGATGGTAACCTTATTAACTATTGAACTAAAATTTCCTTCATAATCTACACCATGTGTTTGAGTAAAACCTTTTGTTTCTAACCTTGCCTTTTACCTTGCCAAGCTTCCATCTGCATTTCTCTTTGTTTAGACCCCTTTGTTTTGTAGAATTTTCATTCCTTCTTAAGTATCAGTTCCTTCATCCATAGCTTCTCTCCATTCATCTTTGTTGAAGATTCTTCATATGTATCAAGATCCATGTCTTGATCAGCTTGCATCATACAAACAAAATGTTTGGCCATGAAACTATCATAGATCACTCTTTGAATGGGATTGTTCTTCATACTAGATCTCTTTTAATTCCCTTTTGAGAGTTGTTTCCTCATTCTTGATAGCTTTACTAGTGGTGTGACCACTTCTTCATAATCATCTTCACCTTCACTAGTTGTGTCATCATTAGGTCCATCTTCACATTGAATCATGATTTGCCTTGAGATATGGGATGATGAATGACTTTTAACTCTTTCCTTGCATCCTTGAATAGTTGATGAAGATATTGAAGCGAAAGGACCTGAAATAGAAGTGGATTCTTACTACTTATGAATATTTGGATGAACTATGTAGTCATTCATATCATCATCAAGTACCTCATCTTTACCTTTGTCTCCATACCATGGCCTTAATTCATTAAAGGCCACAAACCTTAGAACTCTAAGTTTCCTTGCGATGTGGTCATAGCACTTCTAAACTTTTTGCTCCATAGACTAAATGCTTTTTTTCCTAACATCTAATTTACCTCTTACTATTGTGATATGTGCACATAGCATATGCACTCAAACACCTTTAGATGTTGCAGGTCAGGTTTCTTGCCAATTTAGACTTCCTAAAGGGTAAATTCATGTATTACACTTCTTGGTATCCTATTCATAAGCTATATAATTGTATTTACAACGTCAACCCAGTAAGATAAAGGCATATTTGTTTCATTTATCATCTACCTAGTTTGTTCTTTCTTTCAGCTATCTCATTTTGTTTAGGCGTGTACTTACATGTAAATTGTATTTTTATGCCATTATCCATCAAATAGCTTGTGATATAAACATCTGGAACGTCTCGAACACATGATTTTTCTTTTATGCAATAGATCCAAACTTTTCTTGAATCATCATCAATAAAGTCCCAACACATTAGTATGTACCAAATCCAAGGCATTTGGAACTCTATAGGCACTCCTTTTCGTTTAAAAATTTGAGCAATCTTCCACTAGGACTCAACCTTTTCAAAATTATAAAAATTAATGGTCACAAATACTCTTTGAGAATGGTAAAAAATGGTCCCAGTTTTCAAAGATGATAAATAATATGGTCAAAATTTGTACTCATTGAGGGTTATCAAACCATATACAACAATTGTGTATTTGGCACCAAAATCATGGTCGAAATTAAAACCTTTATGAGTTAAGTATGAAAAGCACTTTATAATGTGAAAACCAAGTGTAACACATGTCACCCTCCTATTAAAATAAGATGCAATGGCTTGTATTCATGCCATGTGGCACATTAAAAAAAAAACACACGGGTGCTTAATTTTAGGGTTTCCCAAAAAACCCTAACATGGGTTTTCATGTTAGTTATAAAAAAGACCATGTTACTAGTACCATTTGAGTTGAATCATAGCCGATGAATACTGCTTTGGTTTCCCTTTCATCAAGTTTACCTTTGATTTGTGAAGGTACAAAAGCTATACAGCCAAATACCTTGAAACGTCCTAGACTTGGTTTTTTACTGTTCCATGCTTCACAAGGTTTGATTCGGTGCGTGCACCGATAGGTTTTAAGGTGCTATTCAGTACCAAACCAATCGGCCCCATTCGATGCATGGTCACCAAAGAACTTTTTGGGTTGGTTGGTTTGTTGTACATCCATTATATATCCAATCCATGTCTTACATGCTTGACTATTCTACTCTCTATGTTTACAATGTGAATGTTCATTTCTTTGCAATTTAATTTTTATCACATATTGGATGTAATTTGTTGGTTGTTAAATATGACTAAATCTGAAATTCAAATGTAATTATGTTTATAGTTGATAGCATGAATATACATACATACATACATACATACATTATTACATACATACATACATACATACATACATATATATACATACATACATACATACATACATGCATGCATGCATGCATCCATACATACATACATACATACATACATACATACATACTGCACCTTACCTCAGAGGTAAAGTGTGTAAGCCTCTCTCTCTCTCTCTCTCTCTCTCTCTCTCTCTCTCTCTATATATATATATATATATATATATATATATATATATGTATATATATATATATATATATGTATGTATGTATGTATGTATGTATGTATGTATACATACATACATACATACATACATACATACATACATATATATATATATACATATATATATATATATATATATATATATATATATATATATATATATGTGTGTGTGTGCGCGGGGTAAGGTGCGGTTCTCACGCCTTACATGCACCGAATCTTGCGCATCTTATGCACCGTACCACCTTGATGCTTCATAAGGAGTCATACCTGAAGAGATTTGGATGGAAGTCTATTCACAAGATACACAATAATTGAGGTTGCTTCGGTCCACAAATAGTATGGTAACCTCTTCTCTTTAAGCATTGTTCTAGCTTATCCAACTAGGGTCTTGTTTCTTCTCTCTACAATTCCATTCGATTGAGGAGAATATCACGTAGTCACTTCCCTTTTGATGCCTTTATCTTGCAAGAATTCATCAAACTCTTTGGAGAAGTATTCTCCCCCTCCATCACATCTAAGTTTCTTCAATGATCTACCTGTGTGACTCTCCACATGTGCTACGTACTTCTTGAAGCATTCAAGCAGTTCATTCTCATTCTTGATAAAGTACAGAATGGTCCATCTATTATGATCCTCAACAAAGGAAACATAATACCTTGATCCTTCCAATGAAGGTTCTTGACTTTGTCTCCACACATCAGTGTGTACTAAGTCCAAAAGGTTGTTGTCCATGCAACCTTCGACAAGCATCACACCTATTGATCATGTGTTGCTTTGATATGTTTAGCAGCCCTATAACACTTTGATCCCTGAATATATCCTTCAAGGTTCTTTCATTCACATGAGCAAGTCTCCTATGCCACACTTCAAGCTCACTTAGGGTTTGAGACCCAAAGTTGAATGGAGCTATGTTCTTGGTTTCTCCTACTTCAAAAGTAAACAGCCTACATGCTTCTCACCTCTGGCTATCTTCTTGAGCCTTGACAGGGGTCTTCCACAAAATCTCCATGTTGGTTGAACCTAACTTACCAGTCTTTTTCACCTATTTGGCCTACATTTATTAGGTTTTTAGTGATACTGGGTACATAGAGAACCTTACTCATAATGTTTGTCTTTCCATTGGAAGCTTTGACATTACCAACCTGCAACATGGTTATCCTGAATCTATGTAGAACAAATGGTCATCTTCTTTACCTTTTTTGTGGCTCAGATCATTAGAAGCAATGAGTCTTCATGTGATTGATCTTCTGAATAATCGTTAAAGTCCCTTCTATTGTGACTTCTATTGTTGTTGTTGTTGTTGAAGTTGTGTCCACCTTGCCTCTAGTGTTGCCAAATCCACCTCTTCCACCTCCTTGAGTCCTTCCAATGAACCAACAATTTTGAGTAGTGTGGTTGGTCTTTGCACAGATGGCACAAGGTCAAACATTTTGACCTTTTGATTTGTCATGCTTTGCTCCTTTCTTCTTCCCTTTCCACTTGCTCTTGCTTGCATAGCTTGCTTGAGAAATCTCTTCTTCATTATCTTCCTTCTTCTTGCCTTTGTGCGTCTTGTCTTTCTTATGTGCATAAAGAACACTTGTTGAATTACATTGATAAGAGTTACCTTCCTTCATATTATTGTTGGCTTCTTGGTCGAAGAGTTGTCCAGGGAATATGTTGAAATATGGGGTTTGTACATCCATGATGAGATCATAAGCTATGGTGAAACTAACCATCTTTGAGGCCACTTTGGACGAGGAGTAATCAGAGTCAAGATGTCCTTGATAAGAAGACAGCTATGCATACAGAACCCAACAAAGATTGAGCCACATGGACTCACCCGACTCCCAAACTTGCTCCTGGCCAAGCGGCTCCTCATGTATATACATGTAACAAGATGCAATACAAGTGTCCGCAATCACATACAAAATGAGCTGACTCTCCATAGCATAGTTGCAACGCAATGCGTTGCGTACCGTCTGCAACGTTCGCAACGCAACGGCGTTGCATTGGGACATACGCAACGCATTGCATTGCAAACAAAAATTTTTCCCTCTCCCTTGAGCCCGAAACGGGCTCGCAGGAGAGGGCATTTCACATATCTTCCAGCCTCCAGGGAGCACAGAGCCGCGAGCCCTCGGCCGAGCCTCGAGAAGATGCGAGAGAGAGAGAGAGAGAGAGAGAGAGAGAGAGAGAGACTCACCATGCCTAAACCAAAGCAAAATTGTTGGAAGTACATGTCTAGCCAAGGGAAGTTTGGATTGGGTGGGAGTGAGAGATGGACATGTAACCTATGTGGTTACAAAGGGGGTGGTGGGCCAGATCGTATCAAAGCCCACCTTGCCAAATTTAGTGGCTTGGGCATTGCAGCATGCAAGCAGCCTATGCAAGCTCACATCAAGGATGAGCTCCTTGAGTGGGTAGCTCAAAGGGAAGCCAAAAAGTATCCACAAAGCTCTCGGCCCACCTCCATCTCTATTAGCTCCTATGATCCTCCTCCACATGATGCTCCAGCACATCAGACTCATAGGGGATCCTCTAGTGGAGGGAATGATGAGCATGGACATGATACCATCGACCTTGAGGGTGACACTCAGCCAACGATGAAGGAAGCTAGAGGATCACTTTCTTCGGCATCCGTATGTGCGGGTTTTTAGAGGCAGCAGGAGCTTGAGGCCAAACAAGGTATAATGAAGCTTTTCATACAGTGTGGCCTCTCTTTTAATGTTGCATGCACACCCGCATGGAAGGAAGCCATGGAGTTAGTGAGCACATTGGGATATCGATGGAGTGGTCCTTCATATGAGGAGTTGAGGACTAGTGAGCTACGCAAAACAAAGGATATAGTGGAGAAGAAGTTAGAGCCGATGATGGGCACATGGGAGAAGTATGGATGCACTATTATGTGCGAGGGATGGATAGACATCAGGAAAAGGAATGTATACAACATACTAGTGCATTGTTGCAAAGGCACTATATTCCTTCGTGCCATTGATGCATCACTAGCTGGACTTACAGTGACAGGTATGTATAGGTGAAATTTTAAGTTTTAATTTTAAGATATGCATTTGAATTTTGCATATGCTATATATATATATATATATATATATATATATATATATATATATATATATATATATATATATATATATATATATATATATATATATATATATATATATATATTATTTATGTAGTATGTACATGGCACATGGCACATGCCACATTGCACATGCACATTGCATGTAATATGTATATTGTATGGAGCATGTTGCATGGGCCATGCATCTATTGTAACCTGTAATATGTACATACTACATTGTAAAGTGACAAGTCTTTTCATATATGCCATATGGCTGATTTGGTGTAATTTTTGTCTCACAGGTGAGTTTATATATGGTCATATTTGCCAAGCTATTTTGGATGTCGGTCAAAAGAATGTTGTGCACGTCATTACCAACAATGGAAGTAATTGTGTGGCCATGGGTAGATTGTTAGAGGCAAAATGTCCTTCCATTGTGTGGACCCCATGTGCCGCACATAGCATTGATCTTTTGATAGAGGATCTTGGAAAGATCCCTTGGATTCATTCTATCTTTTCCACCTTCCATAAGGTGGTCTCTTTGCAAAACTATTAGCTATTTTCAGATCATACAGTGAGTTGGATATCCTAAAGCCTGTGAAGACCAGATTTGCTTACATGTGCATAGTGATGGAGAGACTACTTCGGGTGCAGCAGGCTTGGATGCATACACTTGTATCTACAGAGTGGACTGCCTGGATGGACACACTACCCCAAAAGCAGATTTTGTACGGATTACATGCTTGTCAGATTCATTTTGGAGGGATGTAGAGCCACTTGTGCGTGCCATACATCCATTATATTCTGTTCTTCACATCGTTGATAATAGATATGGAGGGGAGTACATTGGGACTCGTCTATGAGCTCATGGATCGAATTGGCAAGTGGGTTTTCTAGAGAGTTTCATCACGAAGAATCTCTTCTATTGTTCTTTTTGTATCCTCACAGGTCATTTTCAGCATCCACATTGCTGATTTTTTCATCTACAGGTCCTTTGCAGTAATTCTCTTTCATTTCAAATGGAGGAAATGTATAAAGATTGAGGAAGTGCATACTTGCTAGAAACTTATTACAACAGATCATTTCTCTAATTTTACAAGTCATATTTCTGTAAAAATTGGGGCTTTTGTGAAAACAAGCACCCATTGACTTTGTTTTGCATCTATGTATGCCTTGTGGAAAACAACAAATTTATTGTTTTTGATGCAATTACAACTTGCTAGAATTTTCTGAATTTTTTTGCAGAAAATTTCAGAAATTGATTTTTGCAAGTTTTGAACAGTTTTTGGGCTTAATTTCTCAGCTATAGTCTTGTACGGTAATTACGCACATGACAACAGGTGAATTTTGCCTTTTTGGTGAAAATTTTGAACCTCTCAGTGCAAACATGGCTTCTACCTCTTCTGATGTCAAAAGCTTGTTTGAGATCAAGAGATTTGAAGGTAGCAGTTTTGATTTGTGGAAAGAGAGAATGTCGGGCATCCTCTTTCTTAAAGATTGTGAAGGGGATCTTGAGGAAGTCAAGCCTGAAGATATGACAGATGCAACATGGATGAACCTAAACAAGAAGGCCATCACTTACATCAAGATGGCTGTATCATATGAAATCTTAGTGGATTTGAAAGGACTTACAACTTCTATTGAGATATGGGAGAAGCTAGAAAGCCACTTATGAAAATACCACGCCTGTAAAACTAGTGCATCTTATGTGTAGGCTAGCGTGTATGCAGCTTGATGAGTCAAAAAGTGTGGCTAAGCACTTATCTTCTTTTACAAGTACTCTTTCACAATTGCAGGACTCCCGATTACCTACATTTGATGATACGCTTTTAAGGCCATCTTCATATTGATGACCTTACCTGATTCATGGGAAACATTGGTTGTTTCACTTTCAAATAGCCCCAATCTTACCTTTGATGGTGTAAGCGGTTCTATTTTGAATGAGGAGGAGGAAAGTGGCAGTGGTTCAGCCAATGTGGCTAGAGGAAGAACAGAAAAGAAAAGTGGAAATGTATAGAGTAATAGGAGCAAAAGCAAAGGAATGGCTGAAGTGACTTGTTACCAATGTGATAGTAAAGGTCACAAGATGCATGATTGCATATACTACAAAGCTGAACTAGAAAGAAAGAAGAACCCAGGTGACAGGAAGAAAAAGGACACCAAGAATGAAGCATATGACAACTCAAAGGACAAGGACAAAGAGAAGACCAATGTGTCCTCTTGTGTCATCATAAAAGAGCTATTAGATGTAGAAGATATACTTTGTGCTACTATGGCAACAGATCATGCAGAAGTTATTGATGCTTCTGTTAATATTCATGCATAAGATATGCAGATCACAAAGAGAACTGATTGATACCTTGCTTACTGTGAATGATGCTTTGTCACAAACATGGACTCTGGATTTAGGTCCATCGTTCCATGTTACTCCTATTAAGGAGTGTTTGACTACCTTTCATGCAGGCAACCATGGACATGTATATCTTGAAAATAACCATGCTTGTTCTATTGAAGGTATTGACACAGTGCATCTCACAGTGGATGGTACTAATGAGCTTGTTTTGCATGATGTAAGGTATGTACCAAGCATCAAGAAAAGCTTATTGTCTGTTGGGCAAATGGATATGCATGGATATAGTACCCTCTTTGAGAAGGGATCATGGAAGCTTATCAAAGGCTTTAGGCTAATTGTTAAAGGTACAAAGAAAGGGACTCTTTATTGCTTGCATAGTAAAGCCTTGCTCGGCAAGTTTATTGCTTTGGCTGAAATCCATTCACATATGGAATTATGGCATAAAAGGCTTGGCCACATGAGTCAAAAAAGGCCTTGACAAACTATGTAATTTGGACAAGTTTGATGCTAAAGGCTCAAAACTTGATTTTTGTAATGAATGCCAATGTGGTAAGCATGTAAAGAATTCCTACTACTCGAGTGTCTCTCGTAAGTCTAATGTGTTTGATCTTGTTCATTCTGATGTTTGTAGCATGCCCACAAAATCTATGGGGGGTGCTCTTTACTTTGTTTCTTTTGTTGATGACTACTCTAGGAAGCTTTGGGTATATTTGTTAAAATCTAAAGATGAAGCTTTTGCTGCATTTAAGAAATTTCATGCATTTGTGACCACCCAAACACGTAGAAAGCGGAAATGCTCATGTACAGATAATGGCACGGAGCTTACAAGTACTGAATTCAATAGATTTTGTGAAAATCTTGGTATTAACAGGGAGTTAATAGTCCCATACAGCCCCTCTTCTAATGGTGTGGCTGAAAGTTATAATAGGGAGGGTGAGATGCATGCTGTCCACAGCTAATCTTCCTCATGGATTTTGGGGAGAGGCTTTGAAAATTGTGGTTCATGTTTGCAATTGATCCTCCCATATGTCCTTAAAAGGTGGCATTCCAGAAGAGGTTTAGTCTAGCAAACCCGCTTCATATGACCACCTACACATCTTTGGTTGTGATGCTTTTGTGCATATAAGGCCTGAGTTGAGAAGCAAGTTAGATGCAAAGTCCATGAAAGGAATCTTCATGGGTTATGGAGATGAAGGTGAAATGGGCTACAGGATTTGGCTACCTCAACTCGAGAAGGTAATACGCAGCCGAGATGTTGTATTTAATGAGACAAAACTGCTCAAAAACAATTGTGCCTCTAAATTTGACCATAAAAGAGTCCAATTCTCCAGCGGTTAAAATGACCACATTACGTGTGTTGTTTGCTCTCACAGCTGCCTTGGATTTGGAGTTATTCCAAATAGATGTTAAAACAGCCTTTTTGCATGGTGATTTAGACGAAGAGCTGTACATGAAACAGCTAGAAGGATATGCCATTCCTGGAAAAGAGCATCTGGTATGCAAGCTGAAAATGAGCTTATATGGGCTCAAACAGGCCCCGGACAATGGTATAAGGTTGATGCATTTATGCTCAAACATGGGTTCAAAAGAAGCCATGCAGACCACTGTTTGTACACTAAAAAGGATGAAGATGGCAGGCCAATCATTCTTGTGCTGTATGTAGATGATATGCTGCTGGCTGAGAAGAAAAAGAGCACTCGGAATGCTCTAAAACAGCAGCTGAACTTTGCATTCTCAATGAAAGACCTTGGGGAAGCTGAGCATATCCTTGGTATGCAAATAAAAAGCGATAGGCAGCATCATACTTTGCATTTATCCCAAGAAAAGTACATTGAAAAAGTGCTGGACAGATTTAATGTGGCTGATGCTAAGCCTCTTGGAGTGCCTTTGCGGCCACATGTTAAGCGTTCCAAGGATGACTGTCCCAAAGATGATGCTGCAGCCAATTACATGAAGAGTGTTCCATAAGCATCAGCTTGTGGTTCACTTATGTATGCTATGGTTGCCACTCGTCCAGACATGGCTCATGCAGTGGGAGTTGTTAGCAGGTTCATGGCTAATCCTGGTAGAGCTCATTGGGAAGCAGTCAAATCTATCTTGAGATATTTGAAAGGGACCAAAGGTAAATATGTATATATATATATATACCTTCATAAGTTCAGAGTTATCCAAACTTACGAACTCAGGATAGAGAACACAAACACATACACATTGGAAAAAATAACAAACAAAAGCAAGAGACTTAAGACCAACATAAGACATGAAAAATACAAACAAGAAAGAAAACCAATACACAAAGAGACACACACACACTCACACTCACACGAACACGAACACACACACACACACACACACACAAAAAAAAAAAGAAAGAAAGAAAGATTTTATTTAAAAAATGTATTATAAAAAAAAACACACACACACGCGCACAAAAACAAAAAATAAATAAATAATAAAAATAAAATAAAAATAATAAAAAAATCAATAGTTAAATAATAAAAAAATAATAATAAATAAATAAAAAACAAATAAAAATAAAAAATATAAATATATAAAAATAGAAATTAAATTAAAAGAAAATAAATAAAAAATAATAAATCCATAAACACATATATATATATATATATATATATATATATATATATATATATATATATATATATATATATATATATATATATATATATATATATATATATATATATATATATATATATATATATATATATATATAAAAGCAAATTAAACAAAAACAAAACGAAACAAAAAGTGCATCGTCAACTTCTATGTCTATCCTGAACAAGAAGTATCAGAATTAAACTTTATCACGCATAGCTTGGACAAATAGCTATGACATCCCTACTCACATCATCAGTGCCTATGTTATGGAAAGGGTCCATTGGAGTTAAAAGGATTTTGTGATTCAGACATGGAAGGTGATGTGGACACGCGCAAGTCCACAAGTGGCTATGTATACACTCTTGTAGGTGGAGCTATTTCATGGTGCTCTAGACTTTAGAGGATAGTTGCACTATCTACTACAGAGGTTGAATATATTTCAGCCACAGAGACTTCCAAAGAAGCCATTTGGTTAGGCCGCCTGTGCAATGAGTTTGGGATGCCTGAAAAGGCACCTGTACTTGGATGCGATAGCCAAAGTGCCATATGTTTGGCAAAGAAAGCCATGTTTCATGCTCGCACAAGCATATTGATGTTTTGGTCATTGGCCATGTGTGCACATGCCCAAATGACCTAAAAGTCACTTATCAATAAGACTTGGTCCCAAATCTCTCATAACTTGATTGGGACTTCTTCAACTTCAGCTTCTCCATCTTTTTCTCCAAATTTTTGCACAGGTTTCTCTCTCTACACTCTCTCTCTCCTCACACAGCAGCCCACTCCCTTGGGGTTTGGAGCGAGCGAGCACACCACGACATAGCTCTCCGCGGCCTCTTTCACATGCCTCTCGCTGGACTTAGATTGGTAATCATGTTTCTAGCGAGTTCTTCTTTGCAAGAAGGCCGCCAACATCCGAGAGGTGGGATCAGACATCTCTGCCTGATGGATGATTCAATGACTACAGAGCATGGGGAAATGAGGGACAATTGCCACTCAATTCTATCATATCTTGTTATCCGTGAAGACCCCCTCCGACACTTAGCAAGAGTGCATACGTGTTCTTCGACATGTGCGGTGATTTGTGACTGTTGAGATGCAAACTTTGCTCCTTGCCCCGTTTACTTTCTTGATGCCTTGCATGGCCTGGCTAGGGACAATTACCCTAGTGAGGATGGTCTCTCACTAGGCTTTTTTTTTCCACTACTGGGGGATCTTAGGTGATGGGATCTTGCTTTCCAAGAGATCATGGAGGGGGATCCCCTTTATCCACCTCTTTCCGAGGTCTAATTTTTCTCATCCCCAAGGAAGGGGGGACGTAGATGATATCAGACATTGGCTTCCGATTATGATCCTCAACTAAGCCTAAACAATCCTTACAAAGACCTTGTGTTTGAGATTGGAGCCATTGGTTGAGACACTGATTCACCCGATGCAGACGTGGTTTGTCAAGGGTCATAGTATCCTTGACAACATCTTTACTTTCTGGGAGGTTGTTTCCCTTGCCTCGATGCTTGATGCGCCTCTTGCAATTCTTCTATTGGACTTTGAGAAAGCTTATAATCGGGTTGACTTGGCTTTTCTTTACGACAATGTGCTTTGTATGGGCTTTCTAGATGGCTCGATCAGGGGTGTTGCTTCCTTCTATCCTTCTGCCTATAGTCAGGTTCTTGTGGTTGAGGGACGAGGGGAGAGACTCAGCATTTCGAGGAGGTCAGACAGGGTTGTCCTCTGGCTCTTATCATGTTCCTCCTCCTTTGTTGAGGCCATGAGTTCCTTTTTGTCAACTCGGGACCTTGAATTACAGGGTATCAGACTTCCAGTTAGAGAGGAGGTTTTGTTGGATGCTGAGTTTGTTGATGATACTTCTATTTACTTGCATGGCCATGAAGCCAATTTGACAAGCTTCCAATATGCCTTGGATACATTCTGTGATGCTTCTTGTGCCAAGATCAATTTGTACAAGTTTTGTGGTTTTTGGATTGGACCGAATGCTCGCCCTAGGTGGCTCCCGTGTGCTCCGTTCCATTGGATTCCCCCTTGACACTATGGTTCAGTACCTTGGGTGCCATATTAGTGTTGAGCTCTCGACTAAGCAACAGATCTCGCCTCTCCTCTTGAACATCATGAGGAACTTGCTTCAATGGAGCACTGCCCGCTTGTCCTTGGTTTGTAGGGTCCTGGTGGCTAGCCAGGTACTCCTGGCTACAATGTGGTAATGTCACTTCCTATTGGATCTTCTCAGGCTTCTGTATTAGCCAAATTCAACGGCTTATCAAGAATTTTTTATGGTCTGGGGAGGGGATGGAAGCCCCGCTCGGGCTAAGGTTGCTTGGAAGGTCATCACCCTCCCTATAGAGCATGAGGGCCTTGGGAATATCGACCTGGCTTGCCAAAAAAGAGTTGGCTGGGCAAGTTTGTTGTTCAAAGCTTACTTCTCGGCCTTGAGTTGTGGAAGGACTTTCTTCGCCGGAGACTATCGTTTTGCTTGCAATATTCTGAGATCGTGGAAGAAGCTACCCCTTCTCTTATTCAGATTTCTCCCTCGTGTATTAAGGAGCGGCTCCACAAGCCCATTACCTGGAATCCTCTCTTTCGTACGGAGAGAGGGTTCATGATTGGCTCGCCTCGTGTTTCCTGGGGCTTGGGGGGAGTTGACCAAGGGTCTTGAGTGGATGATTGGTTTTACTTTCACAAAAGAGCAACTTGGCCTTGCGATTGGGAAAGGAAGTTGTTGGGGATAAAGGCCCCAAGGGCTCTCCTTTTGTATATGACCCTTCCATGAGAAAGGGTCATATTTTTGTTATATTTTTTGGACCCCAAACTCGGGAGTTATAGGCATTTACATTATTTTTATGACTTTTGGTCATAGGCCACATGTGAACATGCCCAAATGACCTAAAAGTCACTTATCAATAAGACTTGGTCCCAAATCTCTCATAACTTGATTGGGACTTCTTCAACTTCAACTTCTCCATCTTCTTCTCCAAATTTCTGCGCAAGTCTCTCTCTCTACTTTCTCTCTCCTCACGCAACAGCCCACTCCCTTTGCGTTTGGAGCAACCGAGCACACCACGACGTAGCTCTCCGCAGCCTCTTTCAACTCGTATCAGAGCCTTGAGCTGTTCTATCGTGACAAAGTTGCTCCAAGTGCTTTTCTACTTCAGCCTATGTTAAGCTGAAGGTGTTTTCTTGTATTTGGGAGAATTTCATCGCGAAAAACCTTCTTTTTCGCGATAAAAGTGCTGTTTTTCGAGGATTACTTCATCCGAGAGCAAAGCTAAAGCAAATTTTGTGATTTTTAGAGAGTTTCATCGCAAAGAAAGTTACTCCGGGGCCAAGAGGACCACTTTGGGCATCTCAACAGCCCATAATAGGCTGTGTTGGAGGTCTAAACAGGTGTTTCACAGGTCATAGCAGCAATACACGGATCTAACACCTTATGTATTGAATTGTGGCAAAAGAAATTGCATATGTACAACAATTTGTGGCATTTTTATGAGAATTTCAGAAATTTCTGAAGCAAAATTTGGGGCTTTTGCTCCTATTTGGTTCTAAAGGCTACGTTATAACCTTATGTATGCACATTGAGGTCAAAAGAAGTCAAATTTGTTGATTTCAAGCACAAATTAGCTTGCTGGAATTTTTTGCAAATTTTTTCAGAAAATTTCAGATTTTGATTTTGTGCTCCATTTTGGTCCTACATGTGTTTAACGCTATTGTGCACTATTTTTTGAGGTGGTATCCTGATTTTGGTGCGTTTTGCCCAAAATTTCAGCACACTAACCCCTTCATTATGCAATTATGGAGTCATCTTCCTCAGATGTGAAGAATCAATTTGAGATTCGACGATTTGAGGGAACAGGTTTCGACTTGTGGAAGGAGAGAATGCAAGGTGTTCTCTTTCTGAAGGATTGTAACAGGGCATTGGAGGCAGAAAAACTAGAGGACATGTCACAAGATGCATGGCTGATCTTGAACAAGAAAGCTTTTACATATATCAAGATGGCTGTCTCTGATGAAATCTTGGTAGATCTCAAAGGTTTGACCTCTGCTTCAGAAATATGGGCAAAGCTGAAAGCAACTTATGAAAACACTACGCCTGTTAATCAAGTGCATTTGATGCGGAAGCTTGTTGGCATGCACCTAGATGAGTCTAGTAGTGCAGCTGAACACTTATCTCTCTTTATAGGTACTTTGTCACAGTTGAAGGACTCAAGTATGGCTCCTTTTGATGACAAGCTTAAAGCCATTTTCTTGCTTATGACATTGCCTGACTCTTGAGAGACATTGGTAGTCTCATTATCCAATAACCCGAACCTGACCTTTGATGGTGTTAGGAGTTCTATACTTAATGAAGAGATCAGGAGAAAAGCAGGTGGTGAAGGTGGCAGCTAAGCCAACATGGTTAGAGGCAGAACAGATAAGAGTAATAATGCACAAAGAAACAAGAGTAAGAGTAGGGAAAGGGGTAATAGCAGCAAGGGTAAAAGCAATGATGTGACATGCTATCAGCGTGGCAAGAAAAGCCACAAGAAACCTGATTGCCGCTATTACAAGGCACAGCTTGAAAGAAAAAAGAATGCTGGAGATAAGAAGAAGGAGAAGAAAGAAGACAAGACTGATGCACAGGACAGCCAAAAGGACAAGGAGAAGGCCAATGTGGCCTCTAATGTAGTCATAGAAGAGCCGAGCTGTCAGATGTTGAGGATATTTTATGCACTACTTTATGAGCTGATGATACTTATGCATTTGATTCCTCTCTTAATGTTCATTCACAGGACATGTCGATCACCAAAAGTGATCTTATTGATGCTTTGCTGACCGTTAATGATGCATTGGCCTAGACATGGATTGTTGACTCTGGTGCTTCTTTTCATGTGACTCCTATCAAGGAGTGTTTTCTACTTTTACTGCAGCCAGCCATGGCTATGTATACCTTGGAAACAATCATGCATGTTCCATTGAGGGTATTGGCACAGTGCATTTCTCTACAAATGGCACTAATGAGCTTGTCTTGCATAATGTGTGTTATGTACCAGGGATCAAGAAAAGCTTTCTTTCTGTGGGTCAAATGGATATGCATGGTTATAGCATTCTCTTTGAGAGAGGATCAAAAGGGGCAAGGCTGATTGTGAAAGGCACAAAGAAGGGAACTTTCTATTGCTTGCATGGAAAAGCCTTATTAGGGAAGTTCATTGCTTTGGTTGAAGTTCACTCCCATATGGAGTTCTGGCATAAGAGACTGGGCAATATGAGACAAAAGGGTCTCACTAGGCTTTGTAACTTAAAGAAGCTTGATGCTAAAGGCACAAAGCTTGATTATTTTGTAATGAATGTCAATATGGAAAGCAAGTGAAACGTTCCTTTTACTCTGGTGTGTCTCGTAAGTCTTGTATACTTGATCTTGTTCATTCTGATGTATGTAGCATGCCTACCAAATCTATGGGGGGTGCTTTGTATTTCATTTCTTTTATTGATGATTTCTCTAGAAAAATTTGGGTTCAATTGCTTAAGTCTGAGGATGAAGCATTTGCTTCGTTTAAGCATTTTCATGCATTTGTGACCAGCCAAACAGGTAAAAGGCTGAAATGCCTAGGCACAGATAATGGGGGTGAGTACACAAGTGCTTAATTTAAGAAATTTTGTGAAAATTTGGGCATTAAGAGGGAGATTACTGTTCCATACAGCCCCTCTTCTAGTGGTGTGGCTGAACGCTATAATAGGACACTTTGTGAGAGGGTGAGATGCATGTTGTCCACAGCTAATCTCCCTCATGGATTTTGGGGAGAGGCACTAAAATTGCAGGACATATATGCAATAGATCCCCTCACATGTATTTGAAAGGTGACATCCCTCAAGAGGTTTGGTCTGGCAAACGTGCTTCATATGATCACTTACGTGTCTTTGGTTGCGAGGCAAGTTGTGAATTGTCAGTCACAAGACCTAGGATTCAGTTCTTGATTTTGTTTGGTGTATCTACATGACATAGCAGATGTATGTTGAGAAACCTTTTGTAAGGTAAATGCAGATATGTGGATCCTAGTGTATGTTTACAGGTTTGAGAAGACAGGAGATAGCAAGATCAGAGTCAGTTCATGCTACATATGTTGTCAAGCACTGATTGCTAAATGTGTACACTATTGGATATCTGGTTTGCATGTTTTCTCAGGTATTATGGTTCATATTCAGCAAGTTCAGTTTTTTGAAATTTGAAGAAATTCAAATTCAGTTTTGAAGAAGATTTTTGAAGAAAAGGATTGAAGATCAATTTAGGAGTACAAGTTTGAAGCTTATGATAGTTTGCATATCAATGAAGTTACATATCCAGTTCAGTTTGTACCAATATGACATTGCAGGGGGATTGTTGGAAAACAATGTCACATCAGTCCAAAATCCATTTAGGGCAGAAACCCTAATTTTGGTACTTAGTCATTTTTGGCACAAAAATGGGTAAAATTTTTATGAGCCTATCTTATAGAGCTTGAAGAGAGCTTTCTAATGGTATATGACATGCAATCATCAGAGATCATATTTGGGAGAAAACCCTACCCCTAATTTTCTGCTGATTTAGGGTTTTGATCTCATACGATAGCTCTCAACATGAGGATCATAAAAATGTTTTCAGATCATTCATCAGGTAGTCAGAAGTGTGAAAATGCAGGTCAAGAAGCTATTTTTAAAATTAGCTAAAAGCAACTTTAAAAATAAAGCAAACTCAATTAAAAAATAGTGATCCACATTTTAAAAAGCTACGATGATGAGTTTTTTTACGCAAAAAGCTACTTTATTCCATTTTGATCGCTAGAAGTTTGGAGGGCTATATAAACGGTGCCTTGGGTCACTTTGAGATTTATCCTACACCAACTACAATGCAAGCTTTGGTCCCTCAGTAGAGGTGCTCTAGCACACATGGGCATAGTACGAACGAGAGAATTAATTCGTGATAATTAATTAAGGAATTAATCGTTTAATTCGTTTAGTTCATTCAAACTCGAAATAAAATTCAGGAATTTTATCCAGCTTTAGAGAATTTTATTTTTTTACATATAAAGTTTATATATATCAAACCATAAACCCTTTGATTGCAATGAGAAAGAACTTAGAAGCTTTCCATCTCAACTTTGATAAGTTTCATGCTTCATAAACTTTAAAATTACCACCCGAAACATATTATCTTAAGACCTAAAAAATTCGTCAAAAATCGAATAAAATTCGTCCTCATGAATTAATTCGTACCAGAATTTTTCGAATTTTATTTAGAGGCAATAATTCGCGAATTTTTTACACTATGCACATGGGGCAGCCATGGTGCACTCTAGGAACATGTTGAGGAGAAGCTATGCAGTACTTCTTGGAGAAGAGTGTGCTCACACTCTTGCTTATGGAGAGGACTTACCTATCAACAGCTTGGTGGTGTGGATCATCCATCTACATAATGTATTTAAAGATTGTCTTCTACATGAAGATTTCGATGTACTTCAAAGACATTGGATGGAGGTTAACATAAGATTTGCATCTTATGTTAAGAATTCAGGTACATATTCTCTTTATGCACACAAGTACTACTTGGAGTTTATGGAGGCAGTGGCATCCATATCAGGAGTCATCCTATTCGGCATATCTAAAGGAGAATCAGTACATGCATACGGATGAGTGTGAGAGAAGATGTGTTCACATGAGTATGAGGATTTCTGACAGCAACATGTTAGCATTCTTTGCTAATTCTGTAAGTATGTGATCTTTCACACACACATCTGATTTAGGGCCTTCCATAGTCTAAAATCAGATTAGGGTTTGCTGATTATCAGTTTCCAACTGATCTTTCCTCTTTCTGTCACTCATATACACTCTTCTACAACCTATCAGGTCATACATCTCATACATATTCAGATTTCTGTTCCTACATCTGAATATTCTTGTAAATTCTGTACATTCACTCATCCATCTATTTCTGTTCACACAGAGTGGTTGAGAATTTTGACTCCCACATTGTAAATTGACATTTGCATATATGATAGTGTGAGTAAGCAGTGCTTACGTAACACTTTGAATATGTTGTCTAAACTCTCTCTATCTTTGTCTCATCATTTGTATGATTAAGTGTGGTACGTTCATGTTTTGTCAATATTGGAAGATTGCTGGATTCTATGTTGTAAATCCTAGACCTATGGAACTATGGACCTGTGGTATTAGTTATGGGCCTACTAAATTTCCTACAATATATATATATACACACACACATATATACACACACACACATATATATAGATGTATATATCTCTAGGATTCTAGAGGTTCAAGCAAATGTTCGATGCAAACTGCAACTCATCAAAAAGAATGTGAACAGAACAATATACAAATAGTAAACATACATATGATAGGAGAGCTAAGTTTAGCACATTAGACATTACGTGGATCAGCACCAATTTGGCATAGAAGATGACACTTCAGGACTATACTGGAATGTCAAATGTCATACTTCAGGACTAAACTGGACTATATGGAACGTACATAATCCACATAGATTGTAATCAAATCAATAGGGGTTGATGGATTTGATCTTACAAAAGCAGTGTGTGATTTAAAATTCAATATTAATTCTTTGATTTAAGAGTAACTGTTTAAGTACAGAATTAGCTTGCCAGCCTTGTACAAATACGTACTTGTATTGCTGCTCTACTTTATACACTTCAGGTGCCATTTCTTTACAGACCTCACACCAATCTGCATAAAATTCAACTACTGTAGGCCTACCATTTGAAAGTGCCTACAAGTAAAGCATCATGTTAAATTATCGAACTTCAACATGATATAAATGACATATTGAATTGATATAAGAACCTGTTCATATGGTAATGCCTCAGCTGCAAGCTGCCCCAACGTTGCTCCTGAAAGTCCACCTCTTGTAGCAAGAAAAAGGCCCACTGCAAATGCTGCTGAAGCTAAAGCAATGATTCTGTTTGAAGACTTTGTTGGAGACTCCCATGAGCTACCTGTACTTGTACTTTCTGCGATATCTGAAGCACAACAGTCCTCAGTCACCTTCAAGGATTTTTCATCTGCGATAGGCTGCATTATGGACACAATAAGATCATCAAGTTTAGTGAGTGGAAAACTGCCTTTCGAATCTTCACCAATATGATTCATGTACGTTAAAAAAACTATCATAGGGACTGATAAGAAATCTAGTGTGAGTTTTGGGCGGACAATTAAAATCACATCTTAAAAAGATGTAATACTTTAAAAAACTACCAAGAACTCCAAAATCCAATTTTAAATACAACAAGCTTGAAATGAAATAGCGTCTACCTACTACCAGCACAAATGGAATTCACACAAAACTTACTGTCTGTATCTGCATTGTTGAAAAGTCATTGGAGTATTGTATTTAACATGAGTGAGTATACTAAAGATAGAGAAGTGATGTTTTTTAGAGTACTTATAAATAATTTGATTGTGCTCAGTATGCATCATATTCATAAAACTTACACAACATCTGTGAGTGTACAAGAAAAATCCTTGTCTAGTTACTAGTACTTGTGAGTGTACAAATTTCGTGATTGATTTTTCTTTTGTTCATCATGTGAACTTGAGTCATGTGGATCTTGCAACTCATCTGGCTGAATCGAGGTCTTACACATGATAGTACCCAACTTGTTGCACATGATTCACTTGCACTTGTTCCTTCTCTCTGTTCCTCAATTGTACAAACTACCTAAAGGCTAAACCTCTTCAAGGAAAGATTGGAAAAAATGTATCTCTTTTTTGTGACATATCTATTGGTGATAATTCTTTGAGCTTTTTGATAGAAAAGATACGTACAATTGAAGATGAAAAAAATACAAAAGAAATTGAAGATCAGATTCTTTTGATAGAAAGTCATCCACGCATCTTTATCAAGTTCATCCTATGCGGAAGATATACTAATATCTTCTTGAGAAGATGGTGGAGTTGTTCTATTTGTAAATCTCATCAAAAGCTAGTCGATCTTGAAAGTTTGAAGTTTCTTTCATGTTCAATCCGACTTAAACATAAGAGATATGAGAATCTTCATCAAGTTCAAAAGATAGGTTTCCATGCTTCACTTTCATAATCTATGGAACAGCAGTTTCATACTTTGGCTATATCTTTGGACTTTCGACCAGAGAAGAAGACTTAATACTTCAACACACATTGAAGTATCTTCTAGTGAGATTATTCATTCCAAATTGTAAGTTTGTGAGAAAAAGATGAGAGAAGAAACCCGAAATTAGAATTCAGGGACGAAATTGTTAGTTTTTAGGATTTTGGCTGGAATTATAATCTATACTTATTTTAGGAATTTTCACATCAATCATCTTATACGCATACTTCCATAATTGGAGCATATGACTTTTTGCCTATACTTCATGTATTCTCTTAAGCGTATATGGGTATGTACTCTCACGTGTGCTATAATTTCTCTATCTTGGCTGACAAAATGATCTCGGATCCAGCCAGCTTCTTCCATTCACATATTATGTAGCTGACGCTTCAACTATTGCTTTCTTGCAATGTCCGAAGAATAAAACAAATATTCAATCAGGTAAACAACCTTAAACAAATCAAGTACTAAAAAGGAGCAAATCTACCACTAAGCGGAGTTATAAGGTGTGTTAATACCTTAAGATAGTTGTTCACTTCTAGCAATCAAGTACAAGTTCTAGGAGTACTAGCAAAAGCTCTAAAACCTGATAGTTACTGAAAAATTCAGTACAGCTCTCTCTTAAAAACAAATACTTCTTTTGATTGAGTTGGCTTTGTTTTTGCACATTTTACCCTGCTCGACAAAGTTGACCAAATCTGACCAAGGTTGACAAGACTTGACAAGCCTTGAAATAGGTCAAACAGAGTACTATAAAGCAAGAATAAGTGGGAAAGAGAAAGAATCTCGCTAGAGTTCGAAAAAGGCTGAAAACTTTCAATCAAACAAAGTTGACCATAGCCAAACGGAGTTGACATTATTTCTCAGCTCCTTGACGTCTTCTTATAGGCTACAAACCAAGCTCAAACTAGTCCTCAAGGCCTCCGCTAGAACTGACTCTAATACCAGATTGTTAGCCCAATTAGAAAAATAATAGTACGCATAAGAGAATATGCACATAAACTCAAGAGCCAAATACATTAGTATGGTCAAAATATAAGATGCTCCAATGCACTTGAGTCCATTTTGACTTGGGAGCCAGTTTGTTGTTGACAGATTGGAATCTTGGTTTTAGCCAAGAAATTGTTGAGGGAAGCTGAAACCGGCATGTTGACTTAAAAAGGGCGGTAATCTGTTCAATCTTCAATGCTTTCACCAAATACTCGTCGCCTACTTTACCTTCGCTTGTGGACACAGACTCTGAAATAAAATACACGAAGCTAGAATGTTCCTGCATCCGACACCAACATCTTATTGGCCCCAAAGGTTGGTGCCTCTTGCGGTATTCTTTTTTATATTATCAAATTGACTACAAGTTGGC
Organism: Ceratopteris richardii; assembly: GCA_020310875.1. NCBI lineage: Eukaryota > Viridiplantae > Streptophyta > Polypodiopsida > Polypodiales > Pteridaceae > Ceratopteris > Ceratopteris richardii. Next base: position 73,566,963 of record CM035434.1, read on the forward strand.
TAAAGCTTGAAGTTGTCAAAGAATTTCAGCACTATGAAATCTTTGCCTTATTTTGCTCCTAAACACTTGCATAAGGTTCTCCAAGCTTTCCTAAAACTACTCGAGCGTCGATTCGTCAATTTGGAGACCAAACCCTAAACCTGCAGAAAAACACAGCACGCTGTAAATCTCTGTTCGACACTCCATTTTGTGTGCCATTTGTTCCTAACCATAGCTTGTTGTCTCATGCACCTTTTGGGTTACCTCCTCCAAATTTTCCCCAATATTTCTTGCGAGAAATCTGAGAAAAACAAAATTTCCAACGCACGTACCTGTTTTGGATTAGCAAAAGAGCCCTTGAGCAAGGAATCATGTTTATGTAACTAGAGAAAGAAAGGGGGTCAATGAGCACGAAGCATCACTATATATAGATCAAGGGAGAAGATAAGCTTTCCATTAAAGCTTGAAACCTGAAAATCCACTTAGAATGAGCATGAAGCATAGTACAACAAGAGGTTTAAAAACGAGATTTAAATCGTTAAAACTATAGAGGTTTATAAAATCCAAAATAAAAATCGGGGTTTTTATTCACTATGAGAGATTTTTATTTTTTGAAACATAAAGCTTTGTACCAATGCATATCTAGCACCTTTTTGATACATGTGACAGGAATAACATATAAAATCACCTAAGAGTCTATGAACACCACAGTACTTTTCAAATCTCAACTTTCAAATGCATTATAAATAAAAGTATTTTTGTGAACTCGTTTATTTATATATATATATATATATATATATATATATATATATATATATATATATATATATATATATATATATATATATATATAAACCTCAATAAAAATCATAAAAAATCGTTTAGAACATTTTCACGATATAAAAAACAATTTTTATTTAAAATTCGACGATTTAAATGTACTATGGCATAAAGGAAGGCATTCTCTTGGCTCTATCTAGTAGATTTCTTGTACTCACGACACTTGGCAACATTTTAAGCCATTTCCTCCCAAAAATGCTCGGGTCTAAAAATGTCTCAATCTGTCAAGAATTCGACATGCCTTCTTTGGAGAAATTCGATCCCCTTGGCATTTCGCCGACAATAATGCTAACACTTTCTGGCGGACCAAAAATAACAACTCCCTAAAATTTAGGAGATGCGGCCGTTGTGTTCCCATTGGTGCAAAGACCAACTTTGAACACTGGCAATACATCCAAAAATGCAATGTACTCCATGAAATCATGACTCTTCATCAGGTGACGCCACCCCATGGTGTGCACCTGCTCCAGAGGCCGAGATGAACATCTTGACACCAGTAACTCCTCCAAATTCAGTGCTTAGCCAATCTAGCATTTGCCAAAGTCCAGGTTTATCAAAGCAAAGCTCATATCAACCATCAATCCATTGTCCCAATGGTTGACCTTAACTTGCTATGTAATTGTCCCTGCCATTCCAAGAGCTTCTGGAGCAAACAACCATAGCAAAAAGAAAGAAAAACCAAAAAGAAAATATGTATATTAAATATATACAAGCACGCAAACAAAAGCAAAAAAAATATCACCTCCTAGTGTCAACAACAATTAGAAATAAGGGGGGAAGTGTAACATCCCCAAAATCAAAGGACACCTGGATGCGCATATGCAACTAAAAGTGTCCGATCAAATATGAATCCGCCGCCCAATGTGAATTGGGCCACCTCAATTCGAGCCTATAAATAGGACCCATGGGCTCATTTGTGAGACATTCTTCGCGTGAGGCACTTGGAATCTTGGCCCTTTGACAAAGCCCCGTCACCCATACTGATGGGGGGCTGGAGGTGGTTTCTTGCTTGGTTGCAGACTCCCAAGCTCGGAGGTGAGCCCGTATTGGCTCTACGACTTGGAAGTGTGTTCGATGTCCTCCCTTCCTTTGTTCGTGAACATGGCTTGTCTTGTCTTGTCAAGCCAAGAGGATCCTGGAGAATCTGAAACTAAAGGCTTATGAAGTATTGTCAATAGCAAACACCCAAGACAAAGACAAGCTACAAAGGATATTACATCTTCTTCCACGCTGTGAGCTTCTCCAATTTCTGATCGACAGGTGATAGAAGAGGAAGAATACCTCTCATCATTCAGATTCAAAGACACTATCAAGTACGTGATGTTTAGTCGACGTCTAATGGGTATGGTAAAACATTTCTAATGTTTACCAACATGGCCCCTTTATTTAATAAAAAGCAAGTATATATAATAATTTTGTATGCATACTACATATTTTATTATTACCTTGCCTTCTTGCTTTCTATGTGATACTAGATGGCATGAATGATGAGACATAATACTTGGAGGCTGGAGCATCTCTCTTGCCAAATGCCTCTTTTAGAACATCATCAAGCATGTCCAATGCTATCAAATATTTGTGCAACATGTGGTATGTGGAAAGAAGTCAATGAGATAAGAAAGTACACATGGAGGATAAATCATAAGGCATATGGGCTTAAAGAGACAACATGGATGAAGTTCAGTAGAGATAGATGGTGAAAGTCTACACTTTAGAGCGAAGATTAGGGACTCTTGTGCCCCCTTTTGTTCATATACATATAGCCCTTGCTTTATCATGAGCTTACCTTAAAATTCTATTCATTTTTTCGCTGAGTACTCAGCATAGTTCAGATCTGATCATTTGCTTTTTCTAAGCTTCTCTTCTTTGCTCAGTGTTTGGAGTTTAATTGTGTCTACAACAAGTATTCAAGTCATCCAATGGTAGTATTGCATATAGACAATGTTTGCTACATTCAAGTATAAGTGCACGATAAATTATCCAAATGGATTGATTGACTTGCACAAGTTGGTTCTTGCATTTGTGGGGATGTTCTGCAACTTTGAAGTTGACACTTCTGACCAAAGCAACTCCAAGGCTTGATCTCCAAAGGCTGTAACTTGGAAGTTCACACTTCTGACCGAGGTTTGATCTCCAAGGCTTCAAATTTGAAGTTCATGTTGGAAATTAGGTAGGCCCATAACTAATTCCACAAGTCCCATAGGTCCAGGATCTACAACACAAATTCCAGTATCTTCCAAAATTGACAAACATGAACATACAATACTTAATCATACAATGATGAGACAAAGATAGAGAGACATGAGACAACATGTGTAAAATGTTACGTAAGCCACTGCTTACTCACACTATCATATATACAAATGTCAAATTACAATGTGGGAGTCAAAATCTCAACCACTCTATGTGGACAGAAATAGATGTAGTATGTACAGAATTTACAAGAATATTCAAATCTAGGGACAGAAATCTGAATATGTATGAGATGTATGACGTGATAGGTTGTAGAAGAGTGAATATGAGTGACTGAAAGAGGAAAGATCAGTTTGAAACTGATATTCAGCAAACCCTAATCTAAATTTAGGCTATGGAAGACCCTAAATCAGATGTGTGTGTGAAAGTTCACATACTTACAGAATTGGCAAAGAATGCTAACATGTTGCTGACAGAAATCCTAATACTCATGTGAAAACACCTTCTCTAACATCTCATCTGAATGCATGTAGCATGCATGTACTGATTCTCCTTTATGTATGCCGAATAGGACTCCTCTAGATATGGATGCCACTGCCTCCATAAGCTCCAAGTAGTACCTGTGTGCATAAAGAGAATATGTACCCGAATAGTTAACATAAGATGCAATCTTATGTTAAGCTCCATCCAATGTCTTTGAAGTACTCCATCATCTTCATGTAGAAGACAATCTCTAAATACATCATGTAGATGGATGATCCAAACCACCAAGCTGCTGATAGGTAAGTCTTCTCCATAAGCAAGAGTGTGAGCACACTCTTTTCCAAGAAGAACTCCATGGCTTCTCCTCAACATAGCTCCATAGCTTCTCCTAAAGTGCACCATGGCTGCCCCATAAGTGCTACAGCACAACAACCTCAAGTTCCACCACAGGCTGGCGTTGGGATTGGTGTTGGATGTCTCCAAAGTGACAATAAGCCTCCTTTTTATAGGCATAATGACTCCTAGCGATCTCATGCGAAAATCATCAAAAAATAAAGCAAAATCGTTGTAGAAAAGCTGATCGCAATTTTTAGAAACTCCATTGCAAGTTTTTTTTAATAGCTTTTGCTTTATTTTAAACTATCGCAGAAAAATGCTTTTGACAAGCTTTTTCACATCTCTGACCACCTGATGAATGAACTGATGAAATTTTTATGCCCTGCAAGCTGAGAGCTATCAAATGAGGTAAAAACCCTAAATCAGCAGAAAATCAGGGTTAGGGTTTTCTCCCAAATCTGATCTCTGATGACTGAATGTCATATACCATTAGAAAGCTCTCTTCAAGTTCTACAAGATAGGCTCATAAAAATTTTACCCAAATTTTGTGCCAAAAATGACTAAATACCAAAATTAGGGTTTCTGCCCTAAAAGGATTTTGGATTGATGTGACATTGTTTTCCAACAATCGCATTATGATTATTCTTGAGATATACATTTAAATGATGACCTGCATGAAACATAATAAAGCACTCCTTGATATGAGCCATATGAAATGATGCACCAAATTCCAAAATCCAAGTCTATGAAAGTGCATCATTAAGAATAAGAAAAGCATCAATTAGATCACTTTAACTGATCTACATGTCCTCTGCATGGCACATAATAAAGCATCATGTGCAATGGCATTATTAGTTGATAGGGTGGCATGTTGTATATTCTCCTTATCAAACAACAACTCTATGACAACACTAGAGGCCACATTAGCCTTCTCTTTCTTCTTTTCCTTGGAGGTTTCCTCGACATGAGTCCTTTTCTCTTTTTTCTCTTTGCCGATAGCATTCTTTTTCTTATTAAGCTTTGCTTTCTGGTGCTTGCATTCCAGTTTCTTGTGGCTTTTTCTACCACATTGGTAGCATGTCACATCTCCTTTACCTTTGCTCTTACTTCTTATCCTCTATGCATTTTCACTCTTTTCTTTGTTCTTCCTCTTATCATATTGAATACACCACTCTCCTCTCCACTTGCTTTCCTCTTGATCTCTTCATTAAGTTTGGAACCCCTAACACCGTCAAGATTCAAATGTAAGGTTGGGGTTGTTAAAAAGTGAGACAACCAATGTCTCCCATGAGTCAAAGTGTCATAACAGGCAGAAATTTTTCAGTTGATCATCAAACTCAAACAATCCTAAAGGATAAATCAAGTGTATTTGTGAACAAGGACAAGTTCTTTGCAACACTCCTTGATCCATCAAGTTGCATAGTGAAAAGCTTATGCATCAAGTGTACGTTTGTACCTAGTTCAAAAGTGTATTGTTCTTGTGAGTTGTAAGTAGCCTTCAATTTCTCCTAAACCTCACCTGCAATGGTTAGCCCCATGAGTCCACTAAAATCTCATCTATTACATCCACCTTTTTGTACATGATGGCTTTCTTAGGGCTTCAAATTGAGACCATTCCTGAAGAAGAGTGACGACATCTTTTAGGGTCAACCACTATTTGTTAGCGTTAGGTCCTAACAACAAACTAGCTTCTAGAATCCGATATTCTGGTAGTTCCACATAAGCTTGTGTAAGTCCTTCCATTTTTGGAGGAATGTGTACACAAAATCCTTGTTCTTATCTCTATCTTTCTAATGAGTTGTGGAGGTTTCAAAATTCAAATCCTTAACTAAAGGGGCATCGTGAGTACTTAGACCTATGGTTGTATCGATCAAATCATCATGCTTTTGCTTACTAGGACAATGGGTTCTCAGAATATGGTGTAGGAGTGGCTTGAAATTGTGTTTGTAAGTGACTTGGGTTTTTAGCTCATCAAGTGAAGTGGCAAACATATGCATGAGTGACTCATGCGTCTACGTGTGCTCTAGTGGCGTGACATGCTACTCGTCACAAAATCATCACACATATTTATGTGTTGTTCTTCTTCATGCACCTCAAAATTCTTGTGCTCCTTAGGTGTACAATCTTGTTGTGTCTCATGTATATGTACATCTTCATGCATTATGTTTGTCATAATGCATCTAAAGTAATAAAGTATAAGCCAAAGAATGAATAATGTGAAACCCAACCGTGTCGATCCCCTTTCAATTAACCGAAACCACACCAAAGAAAATGATATATGAGTATTGTCAGAGTTTGAGGCAAGCATTGTTCGCCTCCTCACTAGAGGCAATACAAAAAATAACATTGATCCCCTTTTTGGAGAACCGATTACAACAAAATAATGCACTTAAAATTGCACAATTACAACTTTTCAATAGATAAAGATCTTGGCTAACTATATAAGTCCTTAAAGTGATTCACCAATGATTTCCAAAGAGTGATGAAAGTTGAAAATCTCCTATACACATCCGTGACGAGTTTTAAAGACATTTGACATCACTTGGTCTCCAAACAAACATCGATCGACATCCCCGGGACTTCTAAAGGTCAATTTGACTCGATTGAAAGTGAGTGTTGCAATTGGAAAGCTTCAACGATGGGCTTAATAATGAGCAAAAGGTCTTTTAAATCCAACACTTGAAAAAGAAGTTACATGTGTTGGAAGGTGGCGGTGTACCGAAAATTCAGGAGTTGGAAACAATGATGGAGATGTTAGATTTCTAAGGTCTCTAAAAAGAATTGGGGAAGCTTCTCCTCAAAAACTCTTCAAGAAACAACTTAACATGCGCACACTAGTGCACATAATCTACTTATGCTTCTAAGACTCATAATTATACACCATGGGAGAGGTTATGCTTCTCCTTGCTTGACAAAGAGATTAGTGAAGATGTGGCCTTGGGGCGAGTGTGTGGAGAAGCGTGAATGAAGGAGAGATGAGAAGTAGTCTACACTTAATCCCATATGCACTATTCTAGGTCCTTAGCAAGCCAATAAAAAGCGCATTCAAAACATAGAGCTTCCCAAACATAAGAGGGATAGAGGGAGAAAGACGGATGCATCTTCTTAGCCCGAGTTATTGAGATTTGGAGGTCTTCCTCTTATCTTGGCCACTGGTGAGCTAGGGAGCTCCTTTGGGTCTCTTGGCTTCCTCCTCCTCCACCTTAGCCACCATACGTGTGTGAGGAGGGGGCGAGGAGCAGGGGGCCCTTTTCTTCTTTGAAGCTTGATGAAGAGGATATCAAGGTCTCAAAAACCTTGCACTCAAATACGAATTTGTAAAAAGATGAATCCTTTTGCAGAAATGCCGCCGCTTGAGACTCACATAGACATAAATATCGATTGAAGCTCCCCACCATATGATTCTAAATAGACGGTGAGTTCTTCATAAAGAACTACATGCTCCATATCTATCTATCTAACTATCCATCCATCCATCCATCTCTCTCTCTCTCTCTCTCTCTCTCTCTCTCTCTCTCTCTCTCTCTCTCTCTCTCTCTCTCTCTCTCTCTCTCTCTCTCTCTCTCTCTCTCTCTCTCTCTCTCTCTCTCTCTCTCTCTCTCTCTCTCTCTCTCTCTCTCTCTCTCTCTCTCTCTCTCTCTCTCTCTCCCCCTCCCTCCCTCCCTCCCTCCCTCCCTCAAGCTTTATATGGATTAAAACAAGCACCTAGAGCATGGTATGAAAAGATACACACATATCTTTTATCCATTGGTTTCCATAACTCAAATGCAGCTCCAACTATTTATGTCAAAGCTGAAACAAGTATGATGATTATAGAAATCATTTATGTGGATGATATTATAGTCACAGGTCCTAGAGATGAAGATTTGCAAATGTTCAAAGAACAGTTGAAGCATAAAATTTGATGTGAATGATATGTACATATGCCACATGGTCCATTTCTAGCAAATCCACATTTTGGACTTAGCATTTTTTGTACAGTTTGGGTAAAACTTTTTTAGGTTAGATAGATAGAGTTTTGCGAGAGCTATCTAGTGATGTGCTTCATTTCTTCATCAGAGGTCAGAGTTGGGAGAAAAGTCAAACCCTAATTCAGCCCAAAATGGAGGAAGAACATTTTTAAGGACCAAACTCTTGAAAAGCTAGGTTATCAAGTCAAGATGGCAATAGCAGGTTATTTTTAGCGATCAAATTAAAAGCTAGAGCAATTTTTTGTGATGGGATTTTTTTTAACCATGAAAAGCAATAAAATAGCGATAGAGTTATTTAAAATTACGATCGCAGCTTTTGGGCTCTACTTTGGATTTTTTTGCTAGTTTTGGTGCATGCTTTATTTTGGGAGACTACAACTATATAAGGAGCACTTTTTGGACACACTCTTGGACAATTCAAGCTAGAGTTGATGCTTACTTTGTGTCAATTTTGGAGTTTTGAAGCTTTGGAGGTGAAGGAAGGTGAAGGAGGGGCTATTCTCTTAGAGCAAGGAGTCTTCTACAAGGTGGTGGCAACTATCTTTTGTAAGTTGACCTTATTTTCTGTTTTTAGGGTTTTTGAACCCTAATTTCAAAATTAGGGTTTGCTGATTTTCAGATTTGTTGCACTTTCTTGAGAGGTTAGGTTCACTTCGTTGCCCATTCGCTTCACACACACTCAGATTATAAAAGCATAACTTGAATTCTATACATCATCTTCTTGGCTATTCTTCCATTTAGTGAGTGCACCACATCATATGGTTGAGTAGTACTAATTCGGCCATCTATATTTAGTGAGTAAGCACTTTGCTTACGTTACTTACTCGTCTCAAAATTTCTTTCTATCTCTCTTATCATCTTGCTTGATTTAGTGTGTATGCTCAAAGGTTTTTAGTATTGGAAGATCCTGGGGCCCCAAATTCCAATACATACATACATACATATACATCCACATACACATGTATATGTTTGTGTATGTGTGCATGTGTATGAGTATGTGCATGTATAGCTCCATATGTGTATGTGTATGTGTATGTGTATGTGGGTGTATATATCTTATATGTACATGTATGTGTACATGTGTGTGTATGTATGCATTAAGTAAACATATATGTATATGCATATGTATGCATATATGTGTATGTGTTGGAAGTGAGGTAGGCCCTTAGGCTCATGTCACAGGTCCATGGTTCCATAGGTCCAGTATATATACAACATTAATTCTAGCAATCTTCCATATTGACAAAACATGAACATACCACAACTTAATCATAAAAATGATGAGATAAAGATAGAGAAAGAATAGACGACATGTGTAAGGTTTTACGTAAGCCATCGCTTACTCATAGTATCATATATACCAATGTTCAATGTACAATGTGGGAGCAAAATTCTCAACCATTCTATGTGATGAGAAATAGATGAATGAGTGAATGTACAATGTAACAAACATATTCAGATGTATGGGCAATAATCTGAATATATATGAGATGTGTGACCTGATAGGTTATAGAAGAGTGAATATGAGTGACTGAAAGAGGAAGGATCAGTGTGAACGGAAATCCTCAAACTCATGTGAACACACCTTCTTAAACACCTCATCAAATATGCATAAAGCATATAAGTACTAATTCTCTTGTACCTATGCCGAATAGGACTCCTCCTGATATGAACGCCACAGCCTCCATAAACTTCAAGTAGTACCTGTGTGCATAAAGAGAATATGTACCTGAATAATTTAACATAAGATGTGAATCTTATGTTAAACTCCATCCAATGTCTTTGAAGTAGCTAGACATCTTCTTGTAGAAGACAATCTTCAACCTAACATCTTCGTGTAGAAGATGATCTTCAAATATGCCATGTAGATGGTCCCATCCAATGTCTTTGAAGTAGCCAGACATCTTCTTGTAGAAGATAATCTTCAACCTAATATCTTCCTGTAGAAGACAATCTTCAAATACATCATGTAGATGGGCGATCCTCACCATCAAGCTGCTAATGACCAAGTCTTCTTGCCATGAACAAGAGATGACCTCCTCTCCATGAGCTAGAGTGTGAGCACACCCTTCATCTTCTCCAAGAAGAATCACCAAGAAGAACTCCATAGCTGCTCCTCAACATGCTTCAAGTTAGCACCATGGCTGCCCCATGTGCTAGAAGAAACACCACCTCTATTGAGGTCCAAGCTCTAGAAAGCTTGTGTTGATCATAGGTGAAGGATGATTACAATGACCCCAAGGTGCTTCTTATATAGTAGTTTGTGTACTTGAAAAGCACCCCTCCAAAAGCCAAAATAAAGCTACGATCTTACGATCTCCGATAAAGCATGATCGATACGCAAATAGTCTTCCGCTGCGCTATTCGTTTTGCTTTTATTGAGTTGAAAAGCATGATATCAAAAGGATTGTATATCTCCGTGTTACGGTCGCGGGATTTGAACCCAGGCGGGTGGGATAAGAGGACGATGCCTTATCCACTGCGCCCGTCGATATTTGATGTAGGAGGGAGTAGTATCACAGCTATAGATTCTTTGTCCGCCCGTCGGTTCCTCAAGAAAACTTGAGTAAAATGGACCAAGAGGATATCTTTAGAGATTTTATACTTGTTGTATTCTCTGAGCAAGAATGACAAGCTTTGACCACTTTCCAACCAATGAGACATTGTTTTCCAACAATCCCCCCTGCAATGTCATATTGGTACAATCTGGATTGGATCTGCAATCTGTCACAAACTGCAAACTATCACAAGCTTCAAGCTTGTACTCCTGCACTTCAGAACTTGTTCTTCAAAACTGAATTTGACTTTACTTCAAAAAACTGAACTTGCTGAATATGAACCATAATACTTGAGAAAATATGCAAACTAGATATCCAATAGTGTACTCATCAAGCAATCACTGCTTGACAACAAATATAGCATATACTGACTCTGCACCTGCTATCTCTTGTCTTCAAAAACCTGAAAACATACACTAGGATCCACATATTTGCATTTTACCTTCCAAAAAAGGTTTCTCAACGTACTTCTGTTGTGTCATGTAAATACCCTAAACAAAATCAAGAACTGAATCCTGGAACCTGTGACTGTCAACTCACAACGTAGTGTATTATGAACACTGCTGGTTCATCTTTGACTGTACTCAAGTCAATATGAGTCAAAAAATCTATGATGTCATCATGTCTTCATCCTTTAAATCCTTCATACCTTTTTCCTTCAGAACCTGGTATAAACATATATGTGCGCACTTCTGAAATATACCTTTCTGAAATATCAAGTTTCTCTTCAAATAGAACTCTGGAACCTTCTCCTGAACAGGAACTTTCTCCAAACATTCTTCTTCTTCCTTCTTCTTTCAAAGCTGGAACATAAAGAGAACCTGACAAAGGAAATATAGGAATACCTGAAAGTATGAATCTGCATTCTTTCACATATGGCTTGAAAATAAGTCTTCATGTTTCATCACCCCCCTGGATGACTTAACACTAGTATCCAGTATTCTTCAAATATATCAGACTTTATGAAATGTGGAACGTCTTCCTTCTTTCAATAAATCTGATGTTCAGTGATCAATACCTGTATCTGAAACAAAATCTCTGAACCCTTTTTATTAGCACTGCAGTTGCTAATAGCTTTCACTATAAGTCTTCAGCTTTCCATATTGTAGAATAAGGTTAGCTGAACCTAACATAACAAAACCTTGCTGAAAGCATTTCAGGATTCATACCCTTCTGCACATAACAAGTATTTCTATCTCTCTGCAACACAAATTTGATAGAATCTGAATCTTTGACTTACTTCTTCCAATGTTAAGAATCTTTACAAACAAAGGATAGACAACTGAATCATAAATACTCAAGATCATATAAGATCATTCAAGATCAATGATCTCTCCTGTGTAGAATCTGCTCTTATCAAACCTTCATGACTGAATGTTTGATTTGCTACCTGAATGTCTCCAAGTGTCCATGCTTCTCAAAAAGTTGTAAAACTTTTGGAACTCCAAAAGCTGCAAGTTGATACTTCATAACTTTCATATTTTACCCGGGTGAAATGTGATAGTACCTGCTTGATTTTCTTTTGGCTAACTCCACTTTTCAATCAAGTGATAGGATCTGATGGAACACCTTTTTTAATACAAACGTGTATCCAAAAGTCTAGACAATCATAAAAAGTAGATTCTTCAACTGACTGGTACATCAACAAGTCTGAATTTTCTAAAGTTTTCTGAAAGTACTGAATATGAGGTAACCTTTTCCAAACATAAAACCTCAACCCAAGTCTTCAACATCTGCTACAAAAAACTCTTTTACCTCAAGAGTTAGATAAAGAAGAAATATACTTCTCTGCAACTTGTCATATACCAAGTAGCTCTGTATTGACACTCCAAGAATTCTTTGAGGGAACATATAAGCTGCCTGCTTAAAAGCTTCAACATAACTCATACACATATGAGTGCTTTTGTTTCTCTCGATGCAATTCTTTGTCAAATCTACTAAATCATGACCAAGTGTAATGCAAAACAAGAAACTGCTTCTTCTTTAAACAAGATGTTCTCGTAGACTTGTCTTTGGATGTAGAGGATATAATAGGAAAAGTATATGGAAAATATATGAGAAAAGGAAGCTTTACTTTTCTTTTGGAAATGATGGACTTTCTTCTTCTGCGTCTTTCTTCCACATGATGATGTCAACATCTTCAAACTTCTCTTCCATACCTTTTGTTCTCTTCATCTTGAAGTAGCAAACACTCTTGACTTCTTCGAATGAACTTTTCTCTTCCTCTAATGCTAAGAGTAAGAGATAAAACAAATATGGTATATAAATGGAAGTTGAATATAGAAACATGTTTTATCATCTCCTCATATCTCTGAATCAAAATTCTGCTTCAAATGTCTGAAATGACTAAATTCACCAATCTTTTGTATGAATGATAAATTGCCCTTCTAGAGTTACCTTCTCTAGATACATTTGTACCTTGATATCCAACCAACTTACAACAGAAAATTGGCTGAAAAAACTCATCTCATCTCTGCACTTATCTTCTTAGATGAACTTTCTTGCCATGAAAGAGATCTCTCAAAACTTTCTAGAAAAACCTCTAGATACCTGTTTTGATGTAGCCTTTAACTTTCAAATAATGAAAGTGTATAAAAGTACTCCTTGAATTTCTTCAAATCTCTTCATAACTGCTCTTCTAAGATATGACCTGCAAATGATAATCTGATAGTAGAAACTGATACCTGTGATTTGATGTTGATCTGATTCCTTCATCTTCTCTAAACCATTGTTCTTCCTTGAATTTGAAGTAGTCTTCTCTTCATCAAGTCTGGGTCTTCAAACAATACTTTTGTAAAGTATTTGCATACTCTTCAAAAATATTCGGCTGCTAACAGATCATCAACTTCGTACTCCACACTGATGAATGTAACTGAAGTGTCTAATTCTCAAATCTCTACTCATCTAGATTAAGTGTGTATGTCAAATGTCAAATGTTAGAAGATGCTTTCAAATCATATGTTGTAAATCTGGAAGTCTAGGAACCTGGGATTATGAATGAGCCTTAATGCATTGATGCCAAAGATCTAAAGTTCTGTAACCAAAACCTTAGTGCTCTGATACCAAATCCCTAAAGCTCTGATACCAAATGTTGGAAGTGAGGTAGGCCCTTAGGCTCATGTCACAGGTCCATGGTTCCATAGGTCCAGTATATATACAACATTAATTCTAGCAATCTTCCATATTGACAAAACATGAACATACCACAACTTAATCATAAAAATGATGAGATAAAGATAGAGAAAGAATAGACGACATGTGTAAGGTTTTACGTAAGCCATCGCTTACTCATAGTATCATATATACCAATGTTCAATGTACAATGTGGGAGCAAAATTCTCAACCATTCTATGTGATGAGAAATAGATGAATGAGTGAATGTACAATGTAACAAACATATTCAGATGTATGGGCAATAATCTGAATATATATGAGATGTGTGACCTGATAGGTTATAGAAGAGTGAATATGAGTGACTGAAAGAGGAAGGATCAGTGTGAACGGAAATCCTCAAACTCATGTGAACACACCTTCTTAAACACCTCATCAAATATGCATAAAGCATATAAGTACTAATTCTCTTGTACCTATGCCGAATAGGACTCCTCCTGATATGAACGCCACAGCCTCCATAAACTTCAAGTAGTACCTGTGTGCATAAAGAGAATATGTACCTGAATAATTTAACATAAGATGTGAATCTTATGTTAAACTCCATCCAATGTCTTTGAAGTAGCTAGACATCTTCTTGTAGAAGACAATCTTCAACCTAACATCTTCGTGTAGAAGATGATCTTCAAATATGCCATGTAGATGGTCCCATCCAATGTCTTTGAAGTAGCCAGACATCTTCTTGTAGAAGATAATCTTCAACCTAATATCTTCCTGTAGAAGACAATCTTCAAATACATCATGTAGATGGGCGATCCTCACCATCAAGCTGCTAATGACCAAGTCTTCTTGCCATGAACAAGAGATGACCTCCTCTCCATGAGCTAGAGTGTGAGCACACCCTTCATCTTCTCCAAGAAGAATCACCAAGAAGAACTCCATAGCTGCTCCTCAACATGCTTCAAGTTAGCACCATGGCTGCCCCATGTGCTAGAAGAAACACCACCTCTATTGAGGTCCAAGCTCTAGAAAGCTTGTGTTGATCATAGGTGAAGGATGATTACAATGACCCCAAGGTGCTTCTTATATAGTAGTTTGTGTACTTGAAAAGCACCCCTCCAAAAGCCAAAATAAAGCTACGATCTTACGATCTCCGATAAAGCATGATCGATACGCAAATAGTCTTCCGCTGCGCTATTCGTTTTGCTTTTATTGAGTTGAAAAGCATGATATCAAAAGGATTGTATATCTCCGTGTTACGGTCGCGGGATTTGAACCCAGGCGGGTGGGATAAGAGGACGATGCCTTATCCACTGCGCCCGTCGATATTTGATGTAGGAGGGAGTAGTATCACAGCTATAGATTCTTTGTCCGCCCGTCGGTTCCTCAAGAAAACTTGAGTAAAATGGACCAAGAGGATATCTTTAGAGATTTTATACTTGTTGTATTCTCTGAGCAAGAATGACAAGCTTTGACCACTTTCCAACCAATGAGACATTGTTTTCCAACAGTATGTATACACATGTATATGTATTAGGTTTATGTAAACAATATATGTATATATACATATATTGTATACATATACATGTACGTGTGCATTTACACAAGCATATGTACAGATATATGCATAGAGTATATTACACATAGGTATATAAATGCATATGTATGCATGTATGTGTATGTATACACATGTATATGTATTAGGTTTATGTAAACAATATATGTATATATACATATATTGTATACATATACATGTATGTGTACATTTACTCAGGCATATGTATAGGTATATGTACAAAGTATATTACATTGGTATATAAATGTACATGTATATGTATATGTATATGTGTATGTGTACGTCGGCGTCGGCGTCGGCGTCGGCGTCGGCGTCGGCGTCGGCGTCGGCGTCGGCGTCGGTGTAGGTATAGGTATCGGTGTAAGCATGTGTGTGTTACGTGTGTCTAGGTATAGGTGTATGTATGTGTGTGAATAGATATAGGTATAGGTATATCTTTATATCCATATTTATCTGTATATGTATGTATGTATGTATGTGTGTGTGTGTGTGTGTGTGTGTGTGTGTGTGTGTGTGTGTGTGTATATATATATATATATATATATATATATATATATATATATATATAGTTGTTTCTAACATGTTTCTGACTTCTGACTTTTGACGTTTTCCCGACGTCTGACGGGTAAGGTAAAACGTTTCTGACGATATCTCACCCGGCCTAAAATTTTTACAAAGAATCAAAAAAGAAAATAGTATACAACACTAGTTCCTTTTCCATACCCTTGAGAAGCTACATATCTTGATATATAGCACACTAGTAATTTGATAATTTTTTGTGCTTCTAAGCTTTTTCTTTCTCGTGTTGTTTTGTGTGCATCCTTATTCCTCAAATTCATCAGACCCTTAGGATTCATGAAATATGATCCATTCAAAAGAGAATGTCATCTTACTTCCTTGTGGCCATAACATATATACATACATCATGCACATTCATGCCTAGAAATTTGAAAATAAGGCTTGTCTGCTTATAAAATGCTCTCTCTCTCTCTCTCTCTCTCTCTCTCTCTCTCTCTCTCTCTCTCTCTCTCTCTCTCTCTCTCTCTCTCTCTCTCTCTCTCTCTCTCTCTCTCTCTCTCTCTCTCTCTCTCTCTCTCTCTCTCTCTCTCTCTCTCTCTCCTTCCCTCCCTCCATTCTTCCCTCCATCTTCCTCCCTCCAAACTGAAGTAACTACACAAAAAAGACCTAAAAAACATAGCATTTTCTGAATAACACTCAACATTTTACATGCCTGAAAAAGTCACGTCAAAAACAGCCGTCAGAAACAAAACGTCAAACGTCATGAAAATGTTTCTGACGCGTCAGGAAACAACTATATATATATATATATATATATATATATATATATATATATATATATATATATATATATATATATATATATATATATATATATATATATATATATATATATATATATATATATATATAGACACACACACGTACGTATGTACATATATACATACACATTCATACATGCATGGATGTGTATGTATATATGTGTGTGTGCATGTATGAATGTGTATGTATATATGTACATACGTATGTGTGTGTGTGTGTCTATATATATATATATATATATATATATATATATATATATATATATATATATATATATATATATATATATATATATATATATATATATATATATGTATGTGTGTATGTATATGTGTGTGTGTATAGAGAGAGAGAGATAGATAGATAGATAGAGAGAGAGATACATACATACATGCATGCATGTATATCTATGCATGTGTGTATGTATGTATGTATGTACAAATGCCCTAAAAACCTTGCATGCAAGATAGGAATCAGGTTCAATGAGACATTCCTAGAGCCCACAAAGTCAATCATTCCAGAAGGCCAATCAACTTGGTGAAGCACCATCCGTGAAAACACGGAAAATAGATCAGGAATAATATAACTGTTCAAGAAACCAAGTGTGCAATACTTTATTTAACAGTATCAGATAAAGCTGCAGCCAGCCAAAATGAAAGTCCATATATCTTTGGTCCAGTAATACGATTACAACAAGGAAAGTTTGCAGAAGTGAAATATCCAACACCTTGAATGCATGAATCCTTTTAAATACACTCCAGATCAATCAACAACATGTCTAAATGCATGTGGCACCACCCGCAGCAACCAAAAAGAAAAAAAAGAAAAGGGAAAAGAAAACATAAAAGTGAAGTCTCCGGTCTTGTGTGGATCCACAAAGGAACCACTGAACACGTATGCTTGGGAAGCATATGCCCGATTCAGCTCTAGCTGCTTATAAATGGATAGGTTTAGATAAGACCCATAATCACTCGAAAGAAGTGCAGGCATTAGCTCATGGGAGCGATCACAAGACTAATAATCCTCAGCTCCATCCTGCATAGTATCCAGCAAAGACTAAGGCATCTCCACTATCCCCTGATAATGGATGCAGAACTAGACATGCATACATGCTCAGACACACACATATCAAACACACACAAGGCATGAACGAAAAGCGTTTATGCCATTCATTCTAAGATGAAGAGAAAACTCAGACATAACGAATCCCGATTTCTTGTTCTTGATGAAGAACAAGAAATTGGAAAAAAAAAAAAAAAAACATACAGCAGCAGACGCATAGTTGATAGGATATAGATGCCTACCAACTTATCGCAACTGATTCAGCTCTTGCAGCTTCCACAAACCTTTCTCAATAGGAAAACAAAAGTTACCCGATAAATCCATCGAAAGGAAAGTAGATGACTTACAGGTTGGGAAACATCTTCCTTGTCGGCAGAATCAAGTTCAGAACGGCAGCATAGTTTGCGTGAGAAAGAAGTTCGCCTTGGCCGGAGAGGGGCGAGCCCTCGGCAAAGCAAGGAACGACCAGCACCCACAGTTCTGCTGGTAAAACTGCCATAAGAAAGGATGGCATCAGGTACACACAGGAACTGCTTGGCTTGCATTGCCATTCCTACAAACGTCATTGTAGTCTATGGAAATCATCGGATTGGAACATGAAATCTCGTGCATTTGCATTTTCTTCTTTTTCCTATGCACAAAATTACGGCAAAACTAACAAAAATGAGATCATCTCCTAAGGCAACAATAGGTTAAGGAGGGGTTCACATGGCGCAGCGCTTTTTCTCCACCTCACCGCCAAACGGACGAGAAGAGATATAAGCTCAACAACATAAGATTTAGGTGCTTTCACGAGGTCTATGTTTTGGCATGTTGACAAGTTGGTTCATTTTGATGACCAATATTCTAAACACTTCCACTCAAAGATGGATCTAACCTTATTCATAACATGTCTCAACAAAACAATCTCCCCCTTGTCCAATCCCACCTAGCCTAGTGGTTAACGCTTTGAATTTGTGAGAGGAAGTTCCAAGTTCAAGTTTTGGCTAGACATATCCATGAGTTCCCCAAGATGGGTGCCTCTACCTTACGAGGTCGAGTGTGTGTGTCTTTCCAATCATTATACTCTCAAATTCTAAAAAATCCCCCCTCCGAAAAAAAAAACAAAGTGGGTGAAAGTCTCTTAAGCAACGGTTATGACCAAACAAAGCTCTCAATCAAGAGTTTCTAAAACTTCATGTTATTGTCGTTGTGTTGGGATGTGGAAGCAAAGACAACATATATTTGTGAAATTTCCTTCTTCCTTTGGGCAAGCTTGTTTGAACTTACCTTAGTTTAAGAGATTAAAAGACTAAATATAACTATCGTCGTTCCTCAAAGTATAGGCCTCTTTTTCATTTTTTAAAAGAAAGAATATAGAAAATTTATTAGTATTTGGTGTTTTCTTATTCTCTCTCCTCTTTTGGAAAATGAAATCACTTCATTTGTATTCTCATCTTCCCTCTTTTTCCCACTCTTTCCCATGCATAACTCACATTATCACAAAAACTCCAACAAAATTGACTTGGGTTATTAAAAGTAGTAAGAGAGTAACACATGGGAATTTGGCAAGAAACAAGATTTTCATCAAGATGTCTATAGTTTTTCAAAAAATGATGGTTGGTTATTCGTCTCTCTTTGTAGCACAAGGCATGTAATTGATGAGAGAATTATATTCGAAACCTCCAAAGAACACTCACAATGAGCACCAATTCTCCATAACATGGGCCTAATATAGCATGTTGAAAACTTCTATGATGTGAAAGGTTCCTAATTACTTATTTGAAAAACTACTTATAATTTACTTGGTGATGATGAATTACATACTACAAATTTGTGTGTTTATTATTAAATAGACTTAGTATTTCAATATTATTACCAAGCAACATATGAGATCCTCTTGATGTTAGGTAGGCTCCCTTGAGAACTCTACTTCAATGCGTTGAGAACTTTACTTCAATGCAAGATTGATTTCAACATTAAAGGACATGTTTCCCCTCCAATCTCACACACTTAAAGTCACTTGTAATTTCCCTTCCTCTTTTAAAATCTTTTTGCTTCTAGTTTGAAGTCTATGTGGTGTTGTGATTATTTCTTGGTTGCGCAATGAGGTTGACAATACCCCCCACACCAAGCAGACATATCTACTTGAATATACGTGAATTTGTGTTCCACATACCATATATTTTCTTTTTTTTCTCAAAAAAGTTATTCTTTTGAAATAAATCTAGTCCCTATTGGACTAGGGATTTCTTTGGATATTCAACCCACCAAGTAGAGAGTGTTTTCACAAAAAATTGCATTGTTATATTGCTCATTAGAAACTATATTTAGACAATAAATATTGAAAACCCTATGTGTTAGAAAACCCTCCACACACGTGAGAAATGGCATGTGATTCTTCACTTAGCTAACCATTATATAGATCTTTGGACTAAGGATGATCTTTGGAATTAACTGGATTCCATATGCATGTGCAACCTCCGCCATTGCTTTAGCACCTACAACTAGACTCTAACTAAAAGTATACTCATGTTAAGTATACTAACCACTTGAGTTAAGTGTTAGTGTAATTAAGTTAACTCAAGTGAGCTTGAGTGGATGCTTCTAGAAAACGTTAATGCACTTGTGGGGATTGAACACAAAACCTTCTCAATGCACTCGTGGGGATTGAACTCTCCTCAATGCAGTCGTGGGGATTGAACACAAAACTCTCCTCCATGCACTCATGGGGATTGAACGCAAAACCTTATGCTTCCCATCCATCTAGTCTAAGCTTCTAGTTTTTCTAATACTCCAAAAAATCCTAATGTTATCCTTCTCTTGAAGAATATTTTTGTCCTAAAAAATATGCTTCAAGTTATACTATATAATAGCATTGCCCTAAGCTCATGGTCCGAATTGAGGAACATGGTTGTCATCTTTCACATTTGCCTCTTTTATTTTAAGGGGATTATGTCCTAGACTAGATTTGAAAGAGGGGAATCCATGTGTGGTCTAATCCCTACCCAAATCATTCTAATCACCATCTACCTTTGCACTTGATAAGTCAAGTCTAATGCAAAGTACATAAATAATGATAAAGATGGATTAAACATACCTACATGATTCACTAATTATTAGTCCCATCCTTATTGAAAAGGATGGATTCTAAATATCCCCATCCAAATTTCTATCTTTGATCCAATTTCGGGCACTGCTTGTGCATGGACCTAGAAAAATGGATGAATTCTCTAACTATTTCAATTCTTTGAGAACTCTCTTTGAATTCACTTGAACTTGATTTGGAGTTTACAAAGGTTGAACATACACCTAGCATAGATGTTTCTACTATAGTCCACTTATGACCAACATGCATCGAGCTTTTTATTTGACCAACATAGAATGTAAGAGAGAAGTTTTCCCTTCATGTTTGGATAACCTTAATTCAATTAGACCAAAACAAATCCTTAATTATCCAAACTTAGTACATTGTCGGATTTACATAACATTCCCCCCTCTTAGATATTCTCATCCTTGACAATGCTCTAGGTGCACTAAAGATTGTATTCTTCCATGAGCTTTTCATACCTTTCTCTTTCTTAATGGTGCACTTTGATCTCTAGCTTAAAGACCGAGCATTTAAACCTCACTTTTGTTAGTACGTCGAGTTGAGGCAAAAGTGATCAATTTTGTTGCATGATCTCCAAAGCTACAAGATGCATGACAAACCTTGAGTTGATCTTGTAAAATATCTTTGATTTTCTTTCAAAGAAAATTGTTTGGAAAGCTTCTTCAAAGGTCTGCATGTAATGGTTCGATGAGTGTTAGAGATTTATCATAAAAATCCAATACTATCTCAAAATCTGGAGAATCTATAAGACCATATGCGTTGGAGTTCGAGGTCTACAGAAGGGCACAAACAATACAAGGAAGAAGAAGAAGAAGAAGAAGAAGTTTGGAGCACGACACAATACTAAATGTATTACCAAAAGAATGTACAAAGATAAGTGACATGTTAGGGTTATAGGCATATATGGTTAGGGGGAAAAACCTCTTGAAGAGGGAAAAAAGTGCCTCGTCGATCCTAGTTGTGTTCACACACATCACTACCAAAATATATCAACAAATCCCCCCCCAATGAGTGATGTGATGAATGAGGAGTTGGCACTCATGCATAAGGAAGTGCCAAGCTATGTGGAAAGAAATCAATTTACAAAAGGAAGTAAGCCCAAAGCTTTGCAAAAACTTTGAACTTCCCCCTAGGTATAACCTTTGTGAAAAGGTCTACAACATTATTCTATGTGGGCACATAAGCCAAATTGATCTCTTTAATAGAGAACCTCCCCCTGACATAATGATAGTGCACCTGAATGTGCTTTGTGCGAGCATGAAACACAAGGTTCTTCACAACTTTTGATGCACTCTGATTGTTAGTGAAGGTGGTGCTCGTAGAAGACTAACCAACACCCAAATCAACCAAAGGGTATCTGAACTACACACACTCAACAATCATTGTGAAAGCTACCCTATAATCAACCTCACAACTAGAGGTGGCCATAGTAGGCTGCTTCTTGCTCAACCACGCTATGCATGAGCTACCAAACATGAAGCAAAAGCCAATGGTGGACACATGAGTGTCATAGCAACTAGCCTAGTCTAAGTAGAAAAAAAAGGTATGTAAATATGGAGGTAATGATCCCCCCTTGGGATAAAACAATCCAAGTAGCCAGGTACCACTCAAGTAGTAAAAGATGTGCTTGACCGCCTGCCAATGCTTGATACTTGGGCAATGCATAGACCTTCTCATCTGAAAGACAACAAATCGAATACCAGGTCAAGTTATGCACAAGTAAATGAAGCATTCAAGAGCTTGATGATAGAGAACAACATCAAATGCTTCTCCAACATCATGAACACTCAATCATAAACCTGTTTCCACGGGAGTGGCTATAGGTTTGCTATCTTCAAGGCCAAAATGCTACAATAATGTGTCAATATCTTTTTTCTTATGCAAATTTTATCCTCCATCAGCTTGCATGGACTAAATGCCATGATGGAAATGCCCCAGATCTAACATCTCAAAAGAGGCATGCAAATCAGCCTTAAATTCAGCAATATGCTTCTCATTAGGATTAGTGAGGAGCGTATCATCAACATATACAACAATGATAAAAACTACATCATCTACATGCTTAACATATAAGGTGCTCTCAGTTGGACTATTCTCAAAACCATGTGCTAGCAAATAGGCATGCATTTTCTCATACAAAGCACGCCGTGCTTGTTTCAAACCATAAAATGCATTTTTCAACCTATGCACTTTGTTTTTATGCCCGTTATCCATAAAATTAGGGGGTTGAAGCACACACATTGATTCATGTAAGTCACCATTTAGAAATGCATTTTTAATGTCCAACTAATGTACATTCCAACCATGATGAAGTGCAAGTGCAGAAATGCTATGAACATTGGTCATTCGGCATGTAGGAGCAAAGGTCTCATCAAAATCAATGCCTTTCTCTTGAGCATAACGTTATGCAACAAGCCTAGCCTTATGTCGCAGGATCTTATAATCACACATGCATAGAGACAATATGAAATGGGAAAACACATAGAAATAGAGATGTGCAGTATATGAAACATTACATAGTATGGGTGTTGATATATTAAGGTAGTGATGTGTGTGAACACACTAGGACCGCCAAGGCACTTTTTTCCCTCTTTAGCAGGTTTTTTCCCCCGGCTTGTATATACGCCTATTGCCCTAATGGGCTACTTATCTTTGTACATTCTCTAGTCATACATTTAGTATTGTGTGTTGTGCTCCAAGATTCTTATTCTTCCTTGTGATGTTCGTGTGCTTCCGAAGACGTCTAACTCCAACAATTGGAATAAGAGCAGGTCGCTGCTTCATCTAGGGCATTGTCGACACTCTTCCGGTTGCAGTCTCAAAATCATACAAATTTTGGTGAGCATACTCAGCGTGTTTCCGAGATCAAAATGGCTTCACTCTGTCGTGCTGAAATCGAGATTTGAGCTCATTTCGGCCTCCGAACGCATTATCGCAATGCTTGTGCAAGCTATTTCGTCTTTTTGTGCCAAAGGTATATACCTATTTTGGTTCGCCAGTGTAAGCGTCTCGAAGTCTGCTATAGGTTTAGCAAAACTCATCTGGGCAGTTCCATTCAACTTTTTGAGATACAGTCAATTTTCTGCATCAAGGTATTTTAGTCACCGGCCATGGCTGAAAGTAGTGATGTATTCCGTATGTTGGTTGTTGAGGATAAGTTGGATGGTACCAACTACCTGTTGTGGGCTTATATGATGCGACATGTATTGGTTGCAAAAGGACTGTGGAACATTGTGCAGGGTGTTGAAACATTGTGGAGCATTGTGCATTGTCTGTCAAACATGCCATCATTCCTCACATACGCTCTTACAGAACAGCTAAGGATGCTTGGGATACTCTTACCACATTGTACCAAGCTAGGAATGAGGCTCGTGTTGCTTACCTCCGAAAACAGTTAGAGAGTGAGCACATGAATGAAGGTGATTCCATGGACAGTTTTCTAACAAAGATCAAAGACTTGAAGGAATAGTTGATTTTTGCTAATGAGGTTATACCAGATAGCTCACTGTGCAGACCGTTTTGAATGGTCTTCCAGATTCATACCGGAGTTTTGCTTCTACTCTTCAAGTGATGATGAAAGGCAATCCAAATGCCTTGTCATTTGAGGAGTTAGTCTCTATTCTGTTGTAGGAGGATCAATCCAGGTAGAATAGGTCCATTATGCATGTTGCAAATCAAGCTTTCTTGGCTAGTCAGAAGGGCAAAGGAAAATGGATCCCTTCTACTAGTAAGTAGAAATCTGCAAATGCTGCACATTCAAAGAACCAAGATAAAGATGAGAAAAAATCAAAAAAGCAGAAATTGTTTTGCAAGTACTATAAAGGGAATGATCATATCATAAAGAACTGTCCAAAATTGACAGCTAAAGAGGCAAAGAAAAAAGATGCTAGAATGATTGTTGCACAGGCCTCTACACCAAAAATAGAGTCTCCTAATCTTGTGCAGGAAGAAGAATGGGCGTTTACTACTGTCTGCGGTTTTGACCCATCTTCTCATGAGCATTGCATTTTTGTAGTAGACTCAGATGTTTGGTATTTTATGAGTGGGCCGACCAAACACATTACCTCGCAGTGCAGTTTCTTCTCTTCACTCGAGCCTACCCCTACAGGGAATACTTTTACATGCGCCAACAACTCCTCTTATCCTGTTATGGGAGTTGGTAAGATCATTTTGACTACTGCTGATGGTAGTCCTTTCACTTTGTCAGATGCTTTATTTGTACCAGGGATCAAGAAGAACCTGTTATCAGTTTTTGCATTAGCCAAGATTGGCTTGGTTGTGAAACTTGTTGGTGACAGGTGTATAGTTCATGATCTATCAAATGGCGATGTGATTATTGCTTCTGGCATTTTATGTTGTGGGTTGTATGGACTATGAAAGATCTCTGAATGATTCGACATGTGCAGTACATGATTCTTAGGCTATGTCAGATGCAAAGCTTTGGCATGCACGCTTTAGTCATCTGAATTTTGCTAGTTTGCTACTCCTGCAGAAATCTGAAATGGTGTCCTCTTTGCCCAAACTTGAGGCACCTGGAAAACATGTTTGTGAAGGCTGTATTTTGGCCAAAATGAAGCACTCCTCATTTCCAAAAGATGGTTCAGTTTGAGCTACTCAGAAATTGAAGCTTGTACATAGTGAAGTCTGTGTCCTATGAAGATACCTTCTTTTGGAAATTATATTTACTTCATGACTTTCATTGATGATTTTTACAGGCATGCATGGGTGTATCCATTGAAGGCAAAATCCGAAGTGTTCATGTGCTTCAAGCATTTTTTGATTTTGGTTGAAAATCTGTTAGCATGTAAAATGGGCACCCTCCATTCAGATCGAGGGGGGGAATATATGTCTTCTGATTTTAATGTATTCTGGTTGAACGTGGGATAAAACACAAGTGTCGTATACACCTCAACAGAATGGAGTTGCTGAACGAAAGAACAGGTCACTCATGGAGATGGCAAGGTGTATGGTCAAGAGTCACGCTTTACCACATAGTTTCTGGCTTGAAGCTATCATGTGTGCAGCATATGTACTTAACAGGTGTCCCACTAAAGCACTGCAGTCTATCACTCCATATGAGGCTTGGCATGATCGCAAGCCATCTGTTGCTCATCTGCGTGTTTTTGGTTGTTTGGCATATGCATTAGTGCCTGAACAACATCGCAGAAAACTGGATGATAAAGCAGTAAAATGTATTTTTGTTGGGTATAGTTCTGAAAGTAAAGGCTATCGTCTGTATCATCCACAGACTAAATGCATTCTAGTTAGCCGTGATGTTGTTTTTGTGGAAGATGCTATTCAGCCATTGCTTTCATGTACTAAGGAGACATCTGTTAACTCCAAAGACATGTATGATACTTTGCTGCCTCTTTTTACAGGTGGACAATCTAGAGCTAGTCCTAATGAGGCAACTTCTCAGCCTTTGCAGGTTTCATGTGATGATGTAGATCATTCCATTTTTTATGCAGATTTACATGATTCACTTGTTGATGAGAGAGCTGATATTGAGCAGGCAAAAACTATGCCAAAATGGATGGTGCAAACTTTGCTTGATAGCAAACTAGATGCACCTTTGTCATATCGTACTCGTTTAGGCTTCTCATAGTGCCTCTTTTGCATCAGATTGCTATGCTATGGTTGCATCTAGTCTCTATGATGAGAATGAGCTTGTTTCGTTTGATGAAGCACAAAATTCAGAAAATTGGATGGCTGCTATGCAATCTGAATATGATGCTATAATGAAGAATGGTACTTGGTCTTTATGTGATTTGCCTCCTGGCAAGAAGGCCATTGGGACTCAGTGGGTATACAAGCTAAAGCGTAAGCCTGATGGTACAATTGACAGGTATAAGGCTAGGCTTGTTGCAAAGGGTTATGCACAGGAAAGAGGCATTGATTTTGATGAGCCCTTTGCACCTACATGCCGTATGACTACTGTTTGGAGCATCTGTGCACTTGCAGCCCATCATGGTTGGAATGTACATCACTTGGACATTAAAATTTCATTTCTGAATGGTGACTTGCATGAAGAAGTGTATGTTTTCCAGTCCCATGGCTTTGTGCATAAAGGGCATGAAAACCAGGTGTGCAGGTTAAAGATGGCATTATATGGTTTAAAGCAAGCACCACGTGCTTGGTATGAGAAGATACATGCCTATCAGATTGCACATGGTTTTGAGAAATGTCCAACCGAAAGCACCTTATATGTTAAGCGTGCTAATGATGCGCTTCTGATCATTGTTGTCTACGTTGACGACATGCTGCTCACTCGCCCTATTGAGAAGCATATTGCTGATTTTAAGGCTGATTTTCATGCCTCATTTGAGATGTCTGATTTGGGGCATTTGCATCACTATTTGGGCATTCAGTTTATGCAAATTGATGGTGGAATGGCTTTGTGTCAAACGAAATATATTGACACATTATTGCAGTGTTTTGGCCTTGAAGATTGTAAGCCTATTGCCACTCCTATGGAGATAGGTTTACGATTGAGTCTTCATGATGCTGGAGATGCATTTGATGATGTCCTCTATCAGCAGGCTATTGGATGCCTGATTTACTTATGCATTACTCGACCAAATATTCAGTTTGTTGTCTCACAAATGAGCAGGTTTATGCATTGCCCAGGTGTCAAGCATTGCCAGGAAGTTAATTGCATCTTTCGCTACTTGAGTGGTATTCGGCTACTTGGGTTGTTTTATCCCAAGGGTAGATCACTACCGCTAGATTTGCATGCTTTTTCTCACTGAGACTGGGCTGGTTGCTATGACACTCGTGTGTCCACTAGTGGCTTTTGCTTCATGCTTGGTAGCTCATGTATATCTTGGTTGAGCAAGAAGCAGCCTATTGTGGCCACTTCGAGTTGTGAGGTTGAGTATAGGGCAACTTTCACAGCTACTATTGACTATGTGTGGTTCAGATGCCTTATGGCTGATTTGGGTGTTGGTTAGTCTTCTGCCACCACCATCTTCACTGATAGTCAGAGCACATTAGCAGTTGCGAGGAACCTTGTGTTCCATGCTCGCACTAAGCACATTGAGGTGCATTATCATTATGTCAACGAGAGGTTCTCTGCTGGGAAGATTAGCTTGGCATATGTGCCCATGCAGGAGAACATTGCAGACCTTTTCACGAAGGCTCTACGTAGGGAGAAGTTTGAAGCTTTCCGCAAAGCTTGGGCTTACTTCCTTTTGTGAATTGATTCCACATAGCTTGGCACTTCCTTATACATGAGTGCTAGCTCCTTGTTTACCGCATCACTCCCAGGGGGGATTTATTGATATATTTAGGTAGTGATGTGTGTGAACACATCAAGACAGTCGGGGAACTTTTTTCCCTTTTTAGGAGGGTTTTTTCCCTCGGCTTGTATATACGCCTATTGCCCTAATGGGCTACTTATCTTTGTACATTCTCTAGTAATACATTCAGTATTGTGTGTTGTGCTCCAAGCTTCTTATTCTTCCTTGTGTTGTTCGCGTGCTTCCGCAGACGTCTAACTCCAACAATGGGTATAATCTCCCCTTCATGTACTCTATCAGTTATAGACTTTTATCATGCCCAAAGATAGAAGTTACAATGAGGGCAGGTGCTTCGAAAAGCATGCATGCAAGTAAAAGGTTGTTCACTTTTATGGTGAGCCTTAGTTTTTATTTACAAAAGTCATGTTCTATAGCGATCATTATTTTAGACACTATTTTATGAATTTATAGAAACAACCCTCTAAATGGGTCTTTTATTTACAAAATATATTAAAATATAATTTCTCTATTTATGTCCAGATGCATCCAAATAATAACACACCCATCCATGCCCTCATGAACCTTCATCTCCTAAATCAAAACACAAAGCACATTAAGATCTCAATAAATGAACTCCAATTATGTTGGAAATTTAGTAAGCCCATAACTAATACCACAGGTCTAAGGTTCCATAAGTTCAGGATTTACAACATTAATTCCAACAATCTTCCAATATCGACAAACCATGAACATACCACATTTTTTCATACAAATGATGAGACAAAGATAGAGAAAGACTAGACAACATGTGCAAAGTGTTATGTAAGCCAAGGCTTACTCACACTATCATATATAGCAGTGTTCAATGTAGAATGTGGGAGCAAAACTCTCAACCACTCTATGTGAATAGTAATAGATGGATGAGTGAATGTACAAATGTAACAAACATATTCAGATGTATGGACAAAAATCTGAATATATATGAGATGTGTGACCTGATAGGTTGTAGAAGAGTAAATATGAGTGACAGAAAGAGGAAGGATCAGTCTAAAACTGATAATCAGCAAACCCTCATATAACCTTAGGCTATGGAAGACCCTAAGTCAGATATGTGTGTGAAAAGATCACATACTTACAAAAGTAGCAAAGAATGCTAACAAGTTTACTGCCATAAATCCTCAAATTCATATGACCATACCTTCTCGAACACCTCATCCAAATATGCATAAAGCATACACGTACTGATTCTCTTGTACCTATGCTGAATAGGACTCCTCCTGATGTGGATGCTACTACCTCCATAAACTTCAAGTAGCACCTGTGTGCATAAAGAGAATATGTACCTGAATTCTTAACATAAGATGTAAATCTTATGTTAACCACCATCCAATGTCTTTGAAGTAACCCAAAATCTTCATGTAGAAGACAATATTCAAATACATCATGCGAATGGTTGATCCACACCACCAAGCTGCTAATAGATAAGTCCTCTCCATAAGCAAGAGTGTGAGCACACTCTTCTCCTCCAAGAAGAACTCCATAGCTTCTCCTCAACATGCTCCAACATAGCACCATGGCTGCCCCATGTGCTAAAAGTACTACCTCTAATGAGGTACCAAGCTCCATAGCTTGTTGTTGAACTAGGTGATGGATGCTTGAATAATGAGCCAAGCTCATATTATATAGCAGTGTGTCTACTCTTGAAAAACACATAATAAAGCACTTATTCACAAAAGCTATGCGATCGTATTCTTCAATAAAGCAAGCTCGTCATTGAAGATCGTGTCCGCTGCCGTCTTTGAAAAAAAACAAAAGCATGACAAAAATGTTTTCACGCTGCACGCTGCTGTCCGTGGGTATCGAACCTAGGTGGGCTCAATGGGAGTGCTTTCGCTTATCCACGATGCCGACTAGATTCGCTTGTAAAAGGTCTGGAAGAAGTAGATATACATGCTGTAATACTAGACAAATTTTGACCAACCATTGACCAATGGGACATTGTTTCCAACAATCCCCCTTGCAATGTCATATTGGTACAAACTGGACTCAATCTGCAAACTTTATAATCTCCAAACTACCACAAGTTGCAAACTATCACAAGCTTCAAGCTTGTACTTCCGAACTGACCTTCAAACCTTTTCTTCAAAATCTTCTTCAAAACTGAATTTGAATTTCCTTCAAACTTCAAACACCTGAACTTGCTGAATATGAACCATAATACTTGAGAAAATATGCAAACTAGATATTCAATAGTGTACACATCAAGCAATCACTGCTTGACAACAAATTTTGCAAGTACTGACTCTGAACATGCTATCTCTTGTCTTCACAAACCTAAAAAACATACACTAGGATCCACATATTTGCATTTACCTTACGAAAGCTGTCTCAACGTACTTCTGTTGTGTCATGTAAATACACTAAACAAAATCAAGAACTAAATCTTGGAACTTGTGACTGACAACTCACAACTTAGTGTATTATGAACACTGCTGGTTCATCTCTAACTGCACTCAAGTCAAGTCAAATCAACTCAACTAAAATCAACTAAAATCAACTAAAATCAACTGAAATCAACTCATGAGTCTCATAAAAAAAATCTATGATGTCATCATGTCTTCATCCTTGTTTAATCTGTAAGTCTTTCATACCTCTTTTCTTCAGAACCTGGTATAAACATATATGTGCGCACTTCTAAAACATATCTCTCTGAAATATCAAGCTTCTCTTCAATAGAACTCTGGAACCTTCTCCTGAACAGGAACATCCTAACAGGAACTTTCTCCAAACATTCTTCTTCTTCCTTCTTCTTTCAAAGTTGGAACATAAAGAGAACCTGACAAAGGAAATATAGGAATACCTGAAATAGGAATACCTATAAGTATGAATCTGCATTCTTTCATATATGGCTGAAAATAAGTCTTCATGTTTCATCACCCCCCTGGATGACTTAACACTAGTATCCATAATTCTTCAAATATATCAGACTTTATGAAATCTGGAATGTCTTCCTTCATAAATATGATCTTTAGTGATCAATACCTGTATCTGAAACAAAATATCTGAACCCTTTTTATTAGCACTGTACATATGCCAATAGCTTTCCCTATCATTTCTCAGCTTCCCAAAATCTAGAATAAGGTTAGTTGACCAATAAAACCTTTGCAGAAAGAATTTTAGGATTGATAACCTTCTGCAACATAACAAGTATCCTCTTCTATCTCTCTGCAATACAAATCTGATAGAACCTGAATCTTTGACTTACTTTCTCCAATGCTAAGAACCTTATAAACAAAGGATAGACAATTGACTCATAAATACTCAAGATCTTCAAGATCATTCAAGATCATTCAAGATCATTCAAGATCATTCAAGATCATCCAAGATCAATGATCTCTCCAACAAAATACCTATGTAGAATCTGCTTTAATCAAACCTTCATGATTGAATGTTTGATTTGCTACCTGAATGTCTCTAAGTGTCCATGCTTCTCACATAAAGTTGTAAAAACTTTTCTTTAACCAAATCCTTCTCAAGAATCTGCAACTCCTACTTGAAACATAAGTGGACAAACTTTTCACCTTGAGAACTCCAAAAGCTGCAAGTTGATACTTCATATCTTCATATTCTACCCGGGTGAAATGTGATAGTATCTGCTTGATTTTCTTTTGGTTACTCCCACTTCTCAATCAAGTGATAGGATCTAACGGAACACCTTTTTGAATACAAGCATGTATCCAAAAATCAAGACAATCATAGAAAGTAGATTCTTCAACTGACGGGTAGATTCTTCAACTGACGGGTACATCAAAAAACTAAATTTTTTGAAGTTTTTTGAAAACATTGAATATGAGGTAACCCTCCAAGCACAAAACCTCAACCCAAGTATTCAACATCTGCTACAAAAAACTCTTTTACCTTAAGAGTTCGATAAAGAAGAAATATACTTCTTTGCAACTTTTCATATACCAAGTAGCTCTGTATTGACACTTCAAGAATTCTTTGAGGGAACATATAAGCTACCTGCTTAAAAGCTTCAACTAAGACATAACTCATACACATATGAGTCACAACATATAAGCTGCCTTTCTATCTCTCAATGCAATTCTTTGTCAAATCTACTAAATCATGACCAAGTATAATGCAAAACAAGAAATTGCTTCTTCTTTACACTATCTTCTTCACAAGATGTTCTAGTAGACTTGTCTTTGGGTGTAGAGGATAAAAGTAGGAAAAGTATATGGAAAATATAAGAGAAAAGGAAGTCTTACTTTCCCTTTGGAAATGTTGGACTTTCTTCTTCTGCATCTTTCTTCCACCTGTTGATGTCAACATCTTCAAAACTTCTCTTCCATACCTTTTGTTCTCTTAATCTTGAAGTAGCAAGCACTCTTGACTTCTTCAAATGAACTTTTTTTTTTCCTCTAATGCTAAGAGTAAGAGAGAAAACAAACATGGTATACAATGGAAGTGAATATATGTTGATATATTTAGGTAGTGATGTGTGTGAACACACTAGGACCGCCGGGGCACTTTTTTCCCTCTTTAGGAGGTTTTTTTCCCCCAGCTTGTATATACGCCTATTGCCCTAATGGGCAACTTATCTTTGTACATTCTCTAGTAATACATTCAGTATTGTGTGTTTGTGCTCCAAGCTTCTTCTTCTTCCTTGTGATGTTCGCGTGCTTTCGAAGACGTCTATCTCCAACAATTGGTATCAGAGCAGGTGGTCGCTTCATCTAGGGCGCCGTCGACACTCCTCCGTTTACAGTCTCAGAATCGCACGAAAAAAACAGCTTCGCTATGTGGTGCCGAAATCGCGATCTGAGCTCGTTTCGGCCTCCGAACGCACTATCGCATTGCTTGTGTAGGCTATTTTGTCTTTTTGTGCCAAAGGTATATACCAGTTTCTGTTCGCCAGTTTAAGTGTCTCGAAGTCTGCTACAGGTCTAGCAGAACTCGTCTGGGCAGTTCTGTTCAACTTTTTGAGATACAATCGATTTTTTGCATCAAGGTATTTTAGTCACTAGCCATGGTTGAAAGCAGTGATGTATTCCGTATGTTGGCTGTTGAGGATAAGTTGGATGGTACCAACTACCCATTATGGGATTATATGATGCGGCATGTTTTGGTTGCAAAAGGATTGTGGAACATTGTGCAGGGTGTTGAAAGACGTCCTCTTACACCTACAACGACAGGTACTGCAAATACAGGTGCTAGAGCTGATGAAGATGGTGTCGAAGATGATATTCCACAGATTCCTGTTCGTGCTGCTGTTTCTGTTGCACCTACTACAGAGCAAATTCGTTGGGATGGCAGAGATGCCCAGGCACATGCATTGATAGCTTTGTCTGTCAAACGTGCCATTATTCCTCATATTCGCTCTTGCAGAACAGCTAGGGATGCTTGGGATACACTTACCACATTGTATCTAGGAATGAGGCTTGTGTTGCTTACCTCCGAAAACAGTTGGAGAGTGAGCATATGAATGAAGGTGATTCTATGGACAATTTCCTAACGAAGATCAAAGATTTGAAGGAACAGTTGATTTCTGCTGATGAGGTTATACCAGATAGCTCACTTGTGCAGAATGTTTTGAATGGTCTTCCTGATTCATATAAGAGTTTTGCTTCTACTCTTCGGTTGATGATGAAAGGCAATCCGAATGCCTTATCATTTGAGGAGTTAGTCTCTGTTCTGTTGCAGGAAGATCAGTCCAGGCAAAACAGGTCCATTATGCGTGTTGCAGATCAAGCTTTCATGGCTAGTCAGAAGGGCAAAGGAAAATGGAGCTTTTCTACTAGTAAGCAGAAATCTGCAAATGCTGCACATTCGAAGAATCAGGATAAAGATGAAAAGAAATCAGAAAAGCAGAAATTGTTTTGCAAGTACTGTAAAGGGAATGATCATATCATAAAGAACTGTCCAAAACTGGCTGCAAAAGAGGCAAAGAAAAAGGAGGCTAGAATGGTTGTTGCAGAAGCCTCTACACCAAAAACAGAGTCTGCTAATCTTGTGCAGGAAGAAGAATGGGCATTTACTACTGTTTGCAGTTTTGACCCATCTTCTCATGAGCAGTGCATGTCTGCAGTGGACTCAGATGTTTGGTACTTTGACAGTGGGGCGACCAAACATATTACGTCGCAGCACAGTTTCTTCTCTCCACTCGAGCCTTCCCCTACAGGGAATACTGTCACATGCGCCAACAACTCCTCTTATCCTGTTATGGGAGTTGGTAAGATCATTCTGACTACTACTGATGGTAGTTCTTTCACCTTGTCAGATGCTTTATTTGTGCCAGGGATCAAGAAGAATCTGTTATCAATTTCTGCATTAGCCAAGATTGGCTTGGTTGTGAAATTCATTGATGACAGGTGTACAGTTCATGATCTATCAAATGGCGATGTGATTATTGCTTCTAGCATTTTATGTCGTGGGCTGTATAAGCTCATAGACTATGAAAGATCTGTGAATGATTTGGCATGTGCAGTTCATGATTTTCAGGCTATGTCAGATGCAAAGCTTTGGCATGCACGCTTTGGTCATCTGAATTTTGCTAGTTTGCTACGCCTGTAGAAATCTGATATGGTGTCTTCTTTGCCCAAGCTTGAGGCACCTGGAAAACATGTATATGAAGGCTGTATTTTGGGCAAAATGCAGCGTTCCTCCTTTCCAAAAGATGGTTCAGTTCGGGCTACGCAGAAATTGCAGCTTGTACATAGTGATGTCTGTGGTCCTATGCAGACACCCTCTTTTGGGAATTACCTTTACTTCGTGACTTTCATTGATGATTTTTCCAGGCATGCATGGGTATATCCACTCAAAGCAAACTCCAAAGTGTTCATGTGCTTTAATCAGTTTTTGGTTTTGGTTGAAAATCTATCAGCATGTAAAATGGGCACCCTCCGTTCTGATCAAGGGGGGGAATATATGTCTTGTAATTTTAATGCATTTTTGGCTGAACGTGGGATAAAACACCACTGTACAGTGCCGTATACACCTCAAAAGAATGGAGTTGCTGAACGAAAGAACATGTCACTCATGGAGATGGTGAGGTGCATGGTCAAGAGTCAGGCTTTACCACATAGTTTCTGGCTTGAGGCTGTCATGTGTGCAGCATATGTACTGAACAAGTGTCCCACTAAAGCGCTGCAGTCTATCACTCCATATGAGGCTTGGCATGACCGCAAGCCATCTGTTGCTCATCTGCGTGTTTTTGGTTGTTTGGCATATGCATTAATGCTTGAACAACATTGCAGAAAATTGGATGATAAGGCAGTAAAATGTATTTTTGTTGGGTACAGTTCTGAAAGTAAAGGCTATCGTCTATATCATCCACAGACTAAACGCATTCTGGTTAGCCGTGATGTTGTTTTTGTGGAAGATGCTATTCAACCATTGCTTTCATGTACTAAGGAGACATCTGTTAACTCCAAAGACATGTATGATACGTTGATGCCTCTTTTTACAGGTGGACAGTCTAGCGCTAGTCCTAATGAGGCAACTTCTCAGCCTTTGCAGGTTTCATATGATGATGCAGATCATTCTATTTCTGATGCAGATTTACATGATGCACTTGTTGATGAGAGAGCTGATATTGAGCAGGCAAATACTATGCCAAAATGGCTGGTGCAGACTTTGCGTGACAGCAAATTAGATGCACCTTTGTCATATCGTACTCGTTCAGGCTCTCATAGTGCCTCCTTTGCATCAGATTGCTATGCTATGGCTACGTCTAGTCTCTGTAATGAGAATGAGCCTGTTTCTTTTGATGAAGCACAGAATTCAAAAAATTGGATGGCTGCCATGCAATCTGAATATGATGCTATAATGAAGAATGGTACATGGTCTTTATGTGACTTGCCTCCTGGCAAGAAGGCCATTGGCACTAAGTGGGTATACAAGCTGAAGCGTAAACCTGATGGTACAATTGACAGGTATAAGGCTAGGCTTGTTGCAAAGGGTTATGCACAGGAAAGAGGCATTGATTTTGATGAGACCTTTGCACCTACATGCCATATGACTACTGTTCGGAGCATTTGTACACTTGCAGCCCATCATGGTTGGAATGTACATCAGTTGGACATTAAAACAACATTTCTGAATGATGACTTGCATGAAGAAGTGTATGTTTTTCAGCCCCGTGGCTTTGTGCAAAAAGGACATGAAAACCAGGTGTGCAGGTTAAAGAAGGCATTATATGGTTTAAAGCAAGCACCACGTGCTTGGTATGAGAAGATACATGCCTATCTGGTTGCACATGGTTTTGTGAACAATCCAACTGAAAGCACCTTATCTGTTAAGCGTGCTAATGATGTGCTTCTGATCATTGGTGTCTATGTTGATGACATGCTGCTCACTGGTCCTATTGAGAAGCATATTGCTGATTTCAAGGCTGATTTGCATGCCTCATTTGAGATGTCTGATTTGGGGCATTTGCATCACTATTTGGGCATTCAGTTTATGCAAGTTGATGGTGGAATGGCTTTGTGTCAAACGAAATATATTGACACATTATTGCAGCGTTTTGGCCTTGAAGACTGTAAGCCTATTGCCACTCCTATGGAGACAGGTTTACGATTGAGTCTTCATGATGCTGGAGATGCATTTGATGCTGTTCTCTATCAGTAGGTTGTTGGATGCTTGATTTACTTATGCATTACTCGGCTAGATATTCAGTTTGCTGTCTCACAGATCAGCAGGTTTATGCATTGCCTAGGAGTCATGCATTGGAAGGCGGTTAAGTGCATCTTTCGCTACTTGAGTGGTACTCGGCTACTTGGGTTGTTTTATCCCAAGGGGGGATCACTACCGCCAGATTTTGCATGCTTTTTCTGACTCAGATTGGGCTGGTTGCTATGACACTCGTGTGTCCACCAGTGGTTTTTGCTTCATGCTTGGTAGCTCATGTATATCTTGGTTGAGCAAGAAGCAGCCTACTGTGGCCACTTCCAGTTGTGAGGCTGAGTATAGGGCAGCTTTCACAACGACTGTTGAGTGTGTGTGGCTCAGATGCTGTTGGCATCATATGGGGAGAAGCAAGTACGACATACATGCAGATCTAGCACTAAGGCAACCCATTAAATTTTTCCAAACCTTACATCATTTTAAAAGTGATTCTCATCACTAAAAACCCTTGTAAATATTGTTTCACCTTTTTGTAGCTCCATTTTGTACAAGCCGAGGAGTCCTCGAGCTTGAGGAGCCTTAGAAGTAGTTGCCTTCCAATTTTCATATTTTTTAGATCTCGTTTGAGCCCTCGAATAAGCCCTGGAACCTAATTTTTAACAGGCCGGACACTAGGTCTGGACAGGGCCAAAGCTAGTCAAAAACTATAAATAGAGCTAGAGAGCTCATTTTTTGGGGGGCTAGCTTCTTGTAGTTTTGAGCTTGTATGAGAACTTGGTTATAATAGAAGTGATTCCATTGTCTTACTCTCTTTGTTATTGCCGTGTGTGTGTGTGTGTATGTGTGTGCATGTTTGTGTGCTTCTCACTCACACATTTGTGCCTTCACTTGCTCGAGGTCTTCATACCATCCTCATGTCTTCCCGGATTGACATTAAAGGAGGTGCTACTCATCACTGAGCTACACCAAATTTTGGCGCCGTTGCCGGGGATTCGAGCTTTGAGGACGAGCGTGTGATGGTAAGACGTAGAGAGGACGCGTTGGAATGGTAAGTAGTAGGTAAATTTCTGATTTTTCTCCATCTCCATCTCCATCTTCATCTCCATCCTCATCTCCTTCTCCACCTTATATTCCCACCTCCAAATCATTTCCCTCATTTGCTTTGTGCGAGTTTGAGAGAGAGCGAGTGTGTGTTCTTGTTTGTGTGTGTTTTTGCATGTTTCTTGCAGGTTTCAGCTTCATCATCATCTCCAGCAAGCTCAGCAAGTACGGATTTTGTCTGCGCAAACTCCGAGGCGTCGAGCTCGAGCTATCGTGACACACCGAAAAGTTGCCCCAATCACGATTCTGAGTGCACCACGACACTGCGCAGCCCTAGAGCTCCTAGGATCACTAGATAGAACATAAAAATTCACCATAATCCCGACCTATCGTGACACCTCGAGGTATCACGACACTCCCAGGTATTGCGACACCTCGACCTATCGCGACACTCCCAGGTATCGCGACACCTCGACCTATCGCGACACTCCCAGGTATCGCGACACCTCGACCTATCGTGACACTCCCAGGTATCGCGACACTCCCAGGTATCGCGACACTCCCAAGTATCGCGACACTTCGACCTATCGCGACACTCCCAGGTATCGCGACACCTCGACCTATCGCGACACCTCGACCTATCGCGACACCTCGACCTATCGCGACACTCCCAAGTATCGTGACACTCCCATGTATCGCGACACCTCGACCTATCGTAACACTCCCAAGTATCGCGACACCTCGACCTATCGCGACACTCCCAAGTATCGCGACACCTCGACCTATCGTGACACCTCGACCCGACCTATCGCGATACATGGGCTTAACGCATAAAATTTTAGAGTGAATTAATTGAGTGAATTGAGGTATATTTGGGCTTAATTTTGGACACATTGGGATAATATTAGAGCATTAGGAGTGGGCAAAAGACCCAAAAACCAGGGAGGAATTTCCTAAACCCTGAGAGCCTGTTTTGACCCCTAGGTGCCTGAATGGTCATAACTTCACCATACGAACTCCGATTGATGGGATTTTGGTCTCGTTGGAAAGTTTTAGAACATGTATTTTTAAGTTGGCCATTCGGTAGAATTAGGTGGTCATAAGATTTTGGGGGTACAGTGAGTTACTCCAAGGGGGGCCTATAATTGTTGATGTGTGCCAGTCAATCCATTGTGGTAAAGGAGCTATATTAACTTGAGAACTTTTGCAGGAACATTGTGTGCAAGCAAGGCATTCCAAGGCAAGCTAGCAAGGGTGTGTACCAAGCTTGGGAGAAGGCTTCCTTGGCTTGTGCAGTAGTCTGAGCAACCAGAGGATTGAGGTTGGAAGTTCTCTCAACCCTCCTTTGTCAATTCCTAGCCTAGGCTAAGTACAACTTAGGTGTGGTAATTAATTAGGGCAACGTTAGGCACGAATCAAGTCCAAGAGAACTAATCAACTAAGTGCAAGCATTAAGTAAGTCTTAAGTGTGAAAACCCTAAGGGACAAAAGTAAACTCGAATCGATCACTTATCAAGTGCGAACTTCACTTAAATATTCCTGACGACGTGATCTTGAACAAGTGCTTAACATATTAATCAACTAAAAGGAACAAAGTGATTGGTACAAATTCACCTGCAACGAGGGTGTACTTGGGACCAAGGGGGTAGATAAACCAGGCATATGAACCTCAGGTCAGGCAGACACTTAGGCCGAGACAGACAAAGCCTCAGATCTTCTGAAGCTAGTGTCAATCACACTGCTAGGTCTTGGGCCCAGCAGTTGAGTGATTACCCATACACTCCCCGATCAGAAACAAGTGATTTTGAGATGTCCTATAACATGGAGAGACCTGTAGGTAGTTCAGGGGTGGCTTATCTAGAAAAGCCAGAAGGACCTTACAAGACTCAATTGGAATACATCAAGACTAATCGTCTAGGTGCTCGCATCTACGAAGACGGCCTGAGAAGATCTGTGGTCTAGATTAAGAACCCTGATCAACCCCATGGACTAGAACACCCGGTAGTCAAGTTTGAGAATGGAGCATACCTAGATAAAGAGGGGACTATATATGTAGTCACCACTCTTCCTAATAGAACAGATGAGTTTAGAAATGTGATTGCGGAGACCGACATGGGTGATATAGAGCAAGGGAATTTAGAGAGAGCGCCAAGAACTCCCCGTGGTAAATCCTTCTTGACCAGAATCATGACTCCAGAGTGGATTCCACACGATAATAAAAGCATAGATTTGCTTTTAAACCGAGAAACTGATGAGGCTTTTTGGAGGTATAAACCTGCCCAGCCTCAGGAAGTAAGTGCTCTCACAATCTATGAGTTTAAAGACCCTGATAGCCTAGGCAAAGTAACCTACCTAGACAATACATCAGAGAGGATCTTCGTGGTCACCAAGCATGGCAGACATGCCTACACATGGAAGGGTGAATTTGTTTTTCCCCAACCATGGTCCAATATGTCCTACAGTCACCAAGGAGCTGGCACCTCCCAAGCTCATGGAGCTCAAGGAGATAGAAGTAGAGATAGACCTAAAGTAAGCTTTGCCAACCCCCAGGGAAGAGAAAGAAGGAGAACAGGGACGGATAGAGAAGAATCCGAGAGATTTAGAGACCCAAGGAACCAAAGAAATGCTGATGATTTTCCTTTGCCAAGGCCGAGAGAACACACTAGGACCCTAAGGCCAACTCAACTGGTGAAGTCCATGAAGAATTACTTCGATGGCACTAGAGACCCTTATGACCATGTGGCAGAATTTAGGCAAGTCTTGAAAGCTGAATAGGTAGAGGACCTATTCACACAATATAATGCTTTTGGTCTAACCCTTAGGAAAACTGCCCTTACGTGGTTTCAACCACTGAACGAGAGGCATTTCAGAAACATAGACCAGCTCCTAGAGGCATTTATCATTGAGTTTTCTAAGAGTGGCATAAGGCACAACACTTCCTCACTAATTCATAGCTTTGTTTTTAGATGGCTTGTTGAGCACCAAGCTTAGGTCATATGTGTATTTGAAGGACCCCAGAACTATAGAAGAATGCGTGCGCATGTGCATAGACATTGAGGATAATCTAGGCGAGGAGTTAGAGCTATCAAAAATCTATAAGGATTTCGATAGCTCTAGTAGTCTCACATCTGGTCAGTCCACATCCATTGAGGAACTTGCAGAGAAGGTAGCTCAAAAACTAGGTGTCTCTAGCAAACAAATTCCAAGATTTGCCCCAGTTAAGCGGTGCTACACTTGTGGAGGTGACCATATGGCAAATGTATGTCCCATTATGGCCCAACCCCAGGTGAATCCTAGTAGCCAGTACTGCACCATAGAGCGAAGGTACACCAACCACACTGCACAGGACTGCCCATATAACAAACAAATTGTTAGGCAAAATTACCCTCAGCCATATCCACAACAGGGTAGATACCAGAATCAGTACCCACCACAACAATACAACAGACCACAGCAACCTTATCAGCCACCTTATCAAGGGAAGCAGAGACCTCAACCAGTCCTAGTGCAGCAACCCCCTGCTCCAACCAATGTGATCCCAGTGAAATATGCATCTGCTGAAGAAAATCTGAACAGAGCCATAGTCCCAGTCACCCCATTGCTATCAGACAGTGATCCAAGTGACCATAGTTTTGACTCCACACATATTGATAGCCCACAGGCTTACTACATGCAGTCACCCGAGCATAACAAGTCATACTATTATGAGGACCCAAGTGAAAATAGTGGGGAGCCTGAGTATGCTAATGTCATGTACACAAACCCCAACTCTAGACCTCAACCTAGGCAGGTACGACCCCCATTTCCTAGAGGACCATGCTTCAGATGTCAGGGAGATCACCTTATACGTGATTGTCCACTGCCTGCCCCTACACAAACCCAACCAGTGACAATTCAGGGTTTCTGTCAAGACTGCGGAAAAGAGCATCTCCTACGAGATTGCCCAAAGAACCCTAATAACATGCTTAAAATCACTCCTATCAACGTCATTGGGTTAGTGGTAGACTCTACGGGAAGTATAACTTCCACAACCCCAGTGCATGTGGTCACTAGAGCCCAAGCCTTGCAGTAAACTCAAGGAGTAGGGCAGGAAAAGAGTTCTGAGGTTAGTGAGACAGAGAGTATAACCAAGAAAAGGACAAGAGCATGGAGAGATAGCCGGGAGAGAATGAAAAGACAATGGTCACAGAAAATGAGCGAACTTGAAGAAAGCTTGAGAGAAACCAAAGCAAAGATAAGTGAACTCGCATCTCAAAACCACTCTCACACCACCCCTCCACCACCTTTCCCTTTACCCGCCAATCCATCTTCTTCCATTCCCCAACCTTTCAATACACCACCCTTAACCCACCCACCACCCAGAGTAGGATCAGTCCTAGCCGATCCCACTCCTGAAGATCTAGACATGATGCTTAAAGCATATCAGGCTAGAATCCAAGAAGGGCCCAATGTAACAGATCATGAGAAATGTTACCCTAGAGCCGATCTAGATGTTAAGGGCACATTTTGTACTAAGGTTCATTTGGAGGGTTGGGAAAAGGATGAGTGGAAAGAGCCTTTAAGGCCACATAAATTTGTATAAATATGGCTATTTCTAATGAGCAAACTCTCCTCTCTCTGTTATTTCGTCGCCAATATGGCTTCCGATGTTTTCTTGTTGAGTAGTTAGGGTTTCCAATTCTTGTTTTTTTTTCGTCACCAGTCATGGCCTTCGATGTGTTTCTCATTTCTAGGTTTTCTTTACGTTATTGGAATTCATGCGCGTATCTGCTTCTTGTTCCTTATTCTTGATCGTAAGCTTTAGCGATGGTGGTGCTTCTCTTCTCTCTCTCTCTCCTCTCTCTGTTGCAGGAGCGCAAGCTTCTGAGTAACACTGGCGCCGTCTTCGTGTTTCGTTCCCCAACTCTATCGGTTGACAGAACAACCTTAGCAATGGCTATTGTGCGAGATGGTGGATGTGACTCTTGCCCAGTGCAAGAGCCGTCTTGACTTGGCTCTATCGCCTGGAATCCACCTCTGCAAGCACGACCGCTGCTTCTCCTCGTCACCCAACAATACATGCGTCTGTTGGTGTTTTAGTGACCACATGCGTGCAGTCGCGTGGATTAATTTGCTTCTCGCAAGAATCAATTGCGCTATCATCTTATCATACGTTTGCACATTGATTTTCTAGCGCATATTGCTCTTTATGATTCCAGGTGTTGCGCTTGTTTTGGGATTCTTGGTATACGTTTTTGCTGAGTCCATTGCGGTTTCCTGGTATTTTTCCGTTTGGTGCTTTTGATCTTCGGACAGGGCTGTAAATCTTCTCTCTGAGTTTTACGCCATGTTTATCGGAGATGGTTTATTGATCTTCCTCAAAAGATCTACACATGCATTTCCATTGCTTTGCCTTGCTGTGCTGTTATTCGGTTCTTTCGCTATATCAAGATGGCTCGCTTTCTTTTACGAGGATACGAGCATACACAATGTTTGGCTGATTTGATTACTGTACTGTATGCCAATTTTGTGCA
This sequence comes from Ceratopteris richardii, assembly GCA_020310875.1. Taxonomy (NCBI): domain Eukaryota; kingdom Viridiplantae; phylum Streptophyta; class Polypodiopsida; order Polypodiales; family Pteridaceae; genus Ceratopteris; species Ceratopteris richardii. The sequence continues at coordinate 73,609,924 of CM035434.1, forward strand.
CAGTCATGTGTTTATTTGACTGCATAATCATACTCCAATCACATTATACCAAAATGCGGTGCTTGTACAGATCGATTTGTTTAAAATAGTGTTGAGAGGCTCTGTCTTTTCATGTGAGCTGATTTCACATTTGTAGAATGATGTTCTAAATAAACTCGCAACTATGTTTTCTTTTTCTCACGGTAGCTCTGCACGGACATGCGCCATAAATTATGAGTTGCATTAGGCTCAGGCTACGCTTTTGTTTTGTTGCGAGATATCTGGCTTTGATTTCACTATATGCCCCGGCTTGCTCTCACATTATTTCTGTGTTAAATCCTATATGCTTCATCGTTACACATTGATGGCTGACTCATTTCTCAAATGTTTCTTTTACTATATCATGGTATGCAGAAACGCGTTACTCCCTTTGTTTATTATGAAAGCATGTGGTACCATATGGGTATTATCTAGTCTTACAGTACATCTTGCGGACTGTGTGAATTTGTCAAGGTCTCACGTTTTAATTGTATGGATACAGACTTTGATGGTGTGTTGTCTGATTCGGTATATTGTGATATTCCCACTACGCTCCTAAATTTGTTTCATCAACATGCAGTTACTGATTATATGTTAAAGATTTTGCAAGGTTTATTGTGCACGATTGGAGTAGTTAAAGTCGCTAAAAGAGAACCTCCACAACGGAAAGAACAGAACTACTGAAGCTACTGATGATACCCACCTTGAAGATGTTGAAATTCTTAAGCCTTAATTATTTTTGATTCGTGTCCACCCTTGCACTTCATGTATGCATATAGGAGGGCAAGGCCATGAGTTATGTGAAGGGGTATTTGTGAACCTTGGATTAAGTTCCAGGCACTTCACTTTGCCTCTTACATTGCTCTTGGTTTTGGATATGTTATGAGCCCTACTTGCATTCCATACCATGGTCTAACCATGCACTTTGGTTTGCAAGTATTGTTCATAAGGGTAGAGCATAATGGTGTGTGCACATATAACTTTGGATTGAGAGGTTGCTATTTCATTGGTTATGTACATGGCATTGGATTATTCTATTCCAAGAACGGTGCTACCACTTTGGCATTAGAAAATGGATATGAGAATTGTATATGGGTTGGGTTCTTATCTCTAGATATTGTTTGGATATGTGTTGGCCTTGATGTGAAGGCTTTAATCTTGGTGAGTGTGATGGAACCGGTGTTCTCGGGCATGAGTGATGTGGAGACTCGCGGATTGAAACACTCTTCAAGATTAGATATATTCCTTTGGTTGAATGACATGTTGTAAAAAGGTTCCCAGCCTTTAAATGGTTCCCATGTAATTTTCATCTTGTGAGGGGGTTATCACTTATCAAGGGATGTGGAAGTTCAAGTCCACCGTGCGTGCCAGAGTGTTAAGGGCACATTTTGTACTAAGGTTCATTTGGAGGGTTGGGAAAAGGATGAGTGGAAAGAGCCTTTAAGGCCACATAAATTTGTATAAATATGGCTATTTCTAATGAGCAAACACTCCTCTCTCTGTTATTTCGTCGCCAATATGGCTTCCGATGTTTTCTTGTTGAGTAGTTAGGGTTTCCAGTTCTTGTTTTTTTTTCGTCGCCAGTCATGGCCTTCGATGTGTTTCTCATTTCTAGGTTTTCTTTACGTTATTAGAATTCGTGCGCGTATCTGCTTCTTGTTCCTTGTTCTTGATCGTAAGCTTTAGCGATGGTGGTGCTTCTCTTCTCTCTCTCTCTCCTCTCTCTGTTGCAGGAGCGCAAGCTTCTGAGTAACATAGAGATAGAGTGAACAAAGCTTTGTGCTAAAATGGTCGAATTGGCGCAAGCCATGTTTGAAGCCAGTCGCTTGTTCAATGGCTCTAACCCCATCAGAACACCATTGCACTTTGATGGTCTATTGGATAGATTGGAGAGGTTACTTGCAAAGTCTGGAAAAGGAGCCACCTCCCAGGCTAAGGAGAGGGCAAGTGATAGAATAAGCATTCCTCCCCAGGGAGCTTATGTGCCTAACTCCACTGAACCAAACACCTCTTCTTCTATGAATAGGTATTCACCACACTTCTTGAGAGAGATTCAAGAAGAGAAGTGGGCAAAGGAGAGTGAAGTCCCTCCTCCCATTGAACTCGTGGATGACGCACATGATCAGTTCCCACAGGACATCCCTTCTATTTATGAAGAACAGGAAAGTGCCCACTCTCATGAGAGGTTAGACTTTGAGTCTAATTCCTTGCAAGAGTTACCACATTTCACAGGCCCATGGGAAACCAAGTCTACTTGCCTGAGAGCACCCACAGTCATGATAAGAAATGAAGATTCAATCATACCTGGGAATACAGAGGTAGTAAAGAACACTAAAGTGCAGTGCAATCTCACTTTAGAAGAGCTACTCAAAGTTAAGCCAGAAGTGTGGAAACACGTAGCCAACAAATGCCAGACATAGTGAAATCGCGTTCCCAGGTAGGATCTCATAGAACAGTGCCTGAAATACCATTGGATAAGATAGGAGACATGAGTGAAGGAGAAGAAGGAAATACCTATCTCCCAGTTACCCATCAGGGATACACAACCAAGGCAATTTTGGACTCAGGTGCAGGAGTTGCAATTGCTACAACTTCCCTATGGAAGCGTTGGGGCAAGCCAGCACTCTGACTGACGAGAATGAAATTGCAGATGGCCGATGGCCATATTGAGAGGCCCTTGGAATTGCTAGAAGGCATAACTCTCACTACATGTGGTGTTGAGTTCGAACATACTTTTGCTATATGCGACTTTAGCAGAAACCAAGCCTACGAGATGATTTTGGGAAGGCCATTTATGCGGCAATTGCAAGTAGTACAGGACTGGGGAACCAATTCCTTATACTTGCAACACTTAGGAGTTACAACCAAAGTCAATCTCAAGGATTACTCTCATAGAGACGTACCGCCCATTCAATGGAATCCCATCCATAGAGCCAAGGATGACACGGAGTCAGTGCATTCCATAGGATCAGGATCCTCATGGATGCATGAAGACACCCACTTATGGATGTGCAAAGTGGCAGTAGAAGAAGAGAAAGGAGAAAAAGCCAGAGAGGTAGGTGCGAAAGAGACACATAGATCAATTCAAGAGTTTGAGCCTCACGGCTGGGCAAAAATTTTAGCAACAATGGATGAGCCATCAATGAAGAGCAGTGGACACCCCACTGTGATGAGGATGGCTCTGACATTTCAGTCTTCTCAATAGAGCCAATCATGGGAGATGCAGTTTTAGAAGAATGCGAACCTAGCCCTGATACATTTGAGGATGCAAGTGACTCCGACTTAGAGTCAATCATTATGGACCCACCTTTTGCATCAGATGAAGAATACTTCTATGAAGTTGAAGCTTACCCCCAGAGACACGGAGAAATCACGAATGATGTGAGGTTAGCCACACAAGTAGCCACTAAGAGTGGAGGAAAGAAAAGAAAGAAGAAGGAAGTCACTCCGGAGGCAGAAGAATCCTTGTTTGAGGTCCCTGAAAACTTTAAAAAATATGAGATAGACGATAGGAGAGTCATGATAAGAATGCCTAAACGTGAGGCACAAGCAGGAGAGGCCTATGATAGCAAGGAAACTACCAAGAAAATAGTTGTCGCCATAGAAGAGGGAGAAGAAAGATGCACCTACATAGGGCATGACCTGATGGAAGAAGAAGAGCAAGATTTGGTAGCTTTGCTAAGAGAGTACAGAGATGTATTTGCTTGGAGCTACAAGGACCTGAAAGGTGTCGACCTAGACATATGCTCACACACGATTCCCATGACCTCAGATGCCAGACCATCTAAGCAGAAGCCCTATACATACAATGATAACTATGCTGCTAAGATCAAGGAGGAGATAGATAGATTGGTAGAAGCTGGGTTTATCTATGAGATTGAGCACACTGAATGGGTATCCCCCATTGTGGTTGTGCCCAAGAAGAATGGAAAATTGCGTGTGTGTATTAACCTTAAAAAAGTTAATGCTGCCACGATTAGAGACAGTTATCCACTTCCTATTACTGAGCATCTATTAGAAAGGGTAGCAGGCAAGGAAGTGTACAGCTTCCTGGATGGATTCTCTGGCTACAATCAGGTAGCCATTGCACCAGAAGATCAGCATAAGACGGCTTTTGCCACAGAGTGGGGCATATTTGCCTTTCGGGTAATGCCATTCGGGCTTACCAATGCACCTGCTACCTTTCAAAGATTAATGTGTCACGTGTTTAAAGAGTTCTTGAGGAAGAATTTGGAAGTCTATGTTGATGATCTTTGCGCTCATTCCAACATTAGGCATACCCATATACCTGAACTCAGACAAATCTTTGATAAATGCAGAGAATATCAAGTCTGCCTGAACCGAGAAAAGTGTGTTTTCATGGTCAGGCAAGGCAGAATTCTAGGACACATAGTGTCTAAGAACGGCATATCCACTGACGAAGAGAAAGTGAGAGCCATCGCAGAACTACCTAGGCCAAAGAACATCAAGGAAGTACAGGCTTTCATGGGGCATTGTGGTTACTACCGCCGGTTCATTCACATTTATGCTGTCATTGCAAAGCCCATGTACGGACTTCTGACTAACTTTGAGTGGACTGATGAATGTGAGAATTCCTTCAATGAGCTTAAACGGCGATTATGTTCAACACCAATCTTGACCACACTAGATTGGAATAAGCCTTTTCATGTTCATGTAGATGCATCCAATTATGCTATTGGGTGTGTACTCGCACAACCTACGGGCGAAGGTAATATGGATCTTCCAATTGCCTATGCTAGTAGACAGTTAAATGCAGCTGAACGGAACTATACCACCACCGAATGAGAAGGATTAGGCATGGTATATGCGGTTAAAAAGTTTAGACACTATTTGCTTGCAAATAAGTTCAAATTTTTACTGATCACCAAGCTCTACTGTACCTGGTAAAAAAGCCATGTAATACAGGCAGATTAGTAAGATGGTTTCTCTTACTAATGGAATATGACTTTGAGGTAGTAGTGAGGAAAGGCAGGACTCATTTGAGGGCAGACCATCTCTCTAGGCTCACATCTGGAGAGGCCCCACAAGGAGTGTCAGATGACCTACCTAATGCTTACTTGTTTAATTTGGAAGTTGTACCGCAGTGGGCTAAGCCATTAGTGCCAGTATTGACATACGGTCCTAATCACCCGATAATGCACATAGAAGATAGAGAGATAGTAAGAGCTCAAAAGTATCATATCTTGGCAGGAAGTATGTACAAATATACGGAGCAAGGAGTATTGCCCTGTTGTGTGGAAGAGGACGAGTATGCTAAGTGGTTGCAATTAGCACATGTAGGTGCATTAGAACAACACTATTCAAAACAACGAACTCTACAGACACTGAGGAGACTAGGAGTGCATTGGCCAACCATGGAAGTTGATGTCCATAGAATGTGCAAGGAATTCCCAATCTGCTGCACTAAACCACCAGTGGAACATGCCACTCTTTATCGAGTGTCTTTAGTGCCAGATTGGAGTGAACCATTAATAGCCTTCTTGAGGACGAAAACATTCCCTCAAGATATGACTTTGGCCAGACAAAGAAGTTTGGAACAAGAAGCCTTGGATTACACAATCATTGGTGATAACTTATACAAACGTGGTAAAGATGGTTACCTAAGACTGTGTGTTCATGAAAGCGAATATCTGAAGATATTAGAGACTGCTCACCAAGGTGTAGCAGGAGGACACTTTGGACCAGATCGGGTGATCAAAGCAATTTTATTTGCAGGTCTTTGGTGGCCAACTCTTCACATGGATGCACATACCTATGTGAAGAGATGTGAGGTATGTCAGCGAACTCAATATCCCATACGCAAGGATGAGATGCCATTGAAACCTATGATGGGTGGACGTGCATTCTCTAAGTGGGGAATAGACTTTGTCGGTCCTATTAATCCCCCAGCTAAGGGTTCACATGCCGAGTATATCATTGTGGCCACAGACTATCTAACCAAGTGGGTAGAAGTGAAAGCCACTACAAAGAACGATGCTCTAACAACAACAAAGTTCCTATTTGAAAATGTGTTCACTAGATACGGACTACCTATAGAGTTGGTGAGTGATAGAGGCACACACTTCTTGAATGAAGTCATAGAAAACCTTCTCCAAGAATTCTTGGTGATACATAAGAAGTCTGCTCCCTATCATCCACAAGCTAATGGTCAGGCCGAGAGCACAAATAAGATCTTATGCAATGTGCTGACTGAATTGGTGAATAACAAACGCTCTGATTGGGACAAACAACTACACCACGCTGTTTGGGCATACCGAGTTGCCTATAAAACGGTACTCCAAGCCACACCCTTTCAGATGGTGTTCGGTCAGAATGCGGTGCTACCCTTGGACTTTTTGATACCTACATTGAAAGCAGCACAAGAGCATGACTAGACAGGCCATGAACTCTCCTCTCGAATCTTTGATCTTGAACGTCTAGGTGAGACACAATTGAGAGCTGGAGCAGGAATCTATGCAGCGAAGAAGAGGCAAAAGGCATATTTTGATACACATGTGAAGGATAAAGGCTTGAAAGCAGGAGACCTAGTCCTAGTCTACACATTGAAGCAACATGCACGAAAATTAGAGAAAAGAGGCTATGGACCAATGATTATCAATAGGATCTCCACAAGTGGAGCAGTACAACTAGCCACTCTAGAGGGTGACATACTACCAAGTTACATAAGCGGATGTAGAGTCAAGTTATATCAAGAACCCCTAACGGAAGAAATGCTCAATCGACTCGTTACTGCAAAGAAACGTAAGGATGAGGAAAAGAGAATTCGAGAAGAAGCACATGCTGAAGCTTTAGAACGCATTCGACGAATGAAATTGAGAAGGCAAGGTAGAGATCAACCCATGACTGACGCTCATGAAGCTCTAGGTTATCACATGGCCATGTGCGAGGCTTCGAGTGAACTGGCCCGTAAGATAGTTGTTCGACGACCTTTTGTGACCCTAGAAGTAGGACAAGGAGAGAGTGCAAGGACCGTGAGAGCTTTAATTGATTCAGGAGCGGCCACTAGTGCAGTTTGGCTTTCGTATTGCCAACAATTGCAATTGGAGGTAAAACCCCTAGAAGCATATTTGATAGGATTAGGAGGTGTTGAAACCCCTTGCATGGGAGAGGTGGAACTTCCTCTCTACATTCAAGAGGTCCTCATGCCAGCAAAAGTACTAGTATGTGAAGACGAGGATCTTACCGAACCTCTCGTCCTGGGCCAAGACTGGATCTATGATCATGCAGTCAACCTCAACCTAAGAAGTGGACTTCTTCAAGCTTGGGTAGGCCAAAGCCGCCTTACGATTGAATTAGAAAAGCAAGCACTCAAACCATTAGAACAGGCACCAACTCCTGGTCCCTCCAGAAACCCACATGAAGATAATGTCATTCTTGTCCAAAGTTCTATGGTGCAGAGGATTGTCACTCTTGCCAAAGGTACAGAAGTCAAGGAGGAACTCCCATCTGTTCCAGAGAAGAATCTCAAGGGGAAGGTCCAGCAACACCCGACACTGAGGAGACCGATGAACAAGAAGCATGAGCACCAACTTTGGCAGTATGAAGTGCCTCGTGGCATGAAACAGATATGGATACGCAAGGGGGAAAAAATCACAGCCCCAAAGACAGGGTCTCAAAAGAGCATCAAGCAAGCCACACTGTCAAGGACTAAAACGAAGGAGATCCCTAGTCAACACTCTAGGCATACCTTGTCTATTTGGGTCCCTAAGCGGTCAATGAAGGCTAGCCCCAATGCTAGGCAGATATGGGTGCCCAAGGCCTGCTTACGAGCCCAAATAGCTCCAACTCTAGTCACTAGCACAATTCAACACTCACAAGTCTTCTTGGCAAACAACTCAGGAACTCTATTTACATCCCACTCTGACACGCACTCGGTAAAACCTAGGAATGTCTGGAAATGGGTACCCAAAAGGTCCCAAATCTAGCACAATCTAGTCCATGAACCTTTAACCGTCATCAGCTCAAGGAGCCACGAATCCTCAAACAAAGTCTGGAGAATTAAACCCTGTATCAAACCCCCAGACCCATTTTGTAAATCCATCCACTCTGAAGTAGATGCATTTTGAGTACCTTGCATATCCAAAGTATGCATCTAGAATGACACTAACCACTAATCCCCACTCACATCTATCACAAACACTTCATCTCTAACCACTAACCATCTCGATTGTCATGTTAGTATTGTGGAGGGAACACTATTACATACTGTTTCCTATGCAACACTAATGTGCCTTCCTTCTTCTAGCAGATAAGCATCAGAAGTGTCATGGCAACTGTAGCAGGAACAAGCTCCCAGGCGGGCACTAATACTCAAAGCAATTGGGATACCATGCCTGTGGAAGCGCCACTGACAGCAAGGCCGGAAGAGCTTTTGAATGTGAGAAGAATTCCTATCTTGGATCCTCCAAGTGGCCTAACAGAAAGAGTGAAGGGGCATTCTCATTGGTTCAACGAGATGCCAGGAGATTTGGGAGATGCAGACCACATATGGGAGTCCAAGTTGGAATTCGGAGGAGTCTGGTGGACATTTCAATTCTTCTCAAGAGAATTTGAAACCTTACATAATGCGGCTCCTCTTCAAGATATTTGGCTGAAAGCGGGGTTGCAAGATTATTTTAGTGCAGCTTTACCTAGACCTGATTTTCTGAGGTGCTACTACTTGATTGCCACACTGAAGGCGACAGGAAATAAAGATAATTCAGGCACATTCCTGGTGCCCTCTCTATCAAACCAGGAGGAAATGAAGAAGTTTGAGTTGAATATTACTTTAATCAAAGAAGCCCTTCAGATGTATGGCACTCATGTACCCTCTGACCGGGATCCCTTGATACCGGAGTCGATGAAGAACAACAAAATCAAGAAGTTGAAAGAAATGTGTGCCCTCACCCCCAACATCGCCATACCACTGCGGATGTGCCTTCAACACTTCGCATTTCTAGCGCAAGACCGGTTCACCCAGCCTCATAAGAAGATCTGGTATGGGTTATACCTAGCAGAGACCGGGAGCTTACCTATGAAAATGCCAGTATGGATCCTTGATCAGTTATATGAAGCAGGCAAGCGAGGAGTGAGGAAGCCTACTTTGAATGGCTGCTGCGCCATTACAAGAATCATCTACAGATGCCTGGCTTATGATGTGCCAATTGCACGAGCCCTCAAGTACTCACAATTGGAATTCTTCCAGGGGCGGAAATCAGGGGTTCAACCCACTAAAAGAATGCGTGGATCACTTTCACAGGTTCTGATTCCTCGCGAAATTGCCACAGAGACCTCCTGTAGAGAAGAAGAACAAGTAGCCCCTTTCACGATCCATCTCCAAGGACTACAATCAGGAGACTTGGTACAACCCACTCCATCAGCCCCCCCACTACCCACAGATGCTGAGTTTGCATCCATGGCTACATTGGCAGCAGATCCATTTTTTGACTTTGAAAGCTTCTTACAAACAACACACTTGTCTGAGAGTGAATTATTTTCTGACAATGACGGTTCCGGATCATCATCCCAAAGAGAACGGCCACAGAGGGAGGCAAGAAGGGTACATTGGGAAGATGAGGCACAACACAATCAAGCGGGAGGCACACACGAACAAGAGGAGATGCAGAGGAATGAATCTGAGGAGAGTGAGGAGGAAACCCTTGCTTACACTGCACAACTTAAAAGGCTCTACAAAACAATCAAGCAGGTACAAAAAAGACATAAGCTATCAGAAGAGGCAAATCGAGCACTAGTGAACCAGATGCTGCAAGCGGAGAACGCGGATCCCCACTTTGTAGAATCATTGAACCTTTTGGTGGAGACATATGGGATTATAGAAGCTATGCGGATCATGTTACATCGCAACCCTCCTCAATACGATCAACGAAGGATCGATACACGACCACGAAGGGGGAAGATGATTCAAATGGAAGTCTCTACAGCCCTCCCTACCACCACCCAAGAAGATGTTCACATGGCCAGCCCAACTAACATTGATGAACTAGAGGTAAATACACAGATACCATCTCCACCATCACCTCCCATCCCGCCCTCCGAAACCCTCACTACCAGTATTCCTGAACAACCAGTAATAGCCATTAGTGAAACTATACCACACACCACCATTTCTCCATCCTGCCCTTTACCTCCATCCACTAGTTCCAGCCAACTTCTTGAACCCCATATAGGCCACCCCACCACCGACCAAACTATAATAGGTTACCCTTCATATTTCCCAGCCCTCGGACAGCCACTTGCCACTACCCAAATCTTAACACACTCATTCCCGTCTACCGATACTATCCCTCTTTCCCAACCTTGCACCACTGAGGCCCTCTGGACCTTCTCAGAACCAACACCCATCACCCGACCTCCATTCTTAACAAGCCTTGTAAATATACTTCAACAAATAGAGAATTATAATAAAAAGTCCCTTTCCCAACCCACCTCCCCCACATTCACTGCCACCACTAACACACCACCTACCATTCCCGTATTCACGATTCACACTTCACACACCATCACGTCCGATCCTATGGACATTTCACCTTCCACAGGACCACTCACCACCACATTTGTCTCAACATCACCACTTGTAACTTCACGCACATCACCACACACACCCACTGTCAGCACCACATCCACTTTTCCCTTTCCCATTTCCCGACCCCCCGCATCTTTCACCTCCACCTCTGCATCCACCTCATTCAATCATGCATTGGACACCATGTTCGAAGCCGCTGCCCAGCTTAAGGAAGAATACAGATTATTGGAAGAAAACAATAAGGAGCTGTGTACTCTGTCCTCCCACCTCCAGGCACGGGTCAATGCCTTGGAGTTAAGTCATACAACATTACAACACAAAGTGACCGCCCTCCAACAATCGAATGCAGAGTTGGAAGCCAAGTATACGGAGACGGGTAAGGCTATGGAGGAACAACTGAGAGATCAGCTAGCCCGTAACGCAAGGCTACAAAGAAACATGGCTCTACTCCGACGACACCTAGCGGCTGCCCAAGAAGAAAATAGGAGATTACAGCAACAAAATCAAGACAACCTCAAAGCCGCCATAGAGAATACTTCAGGGGCACCCATCGACCTCGCTAGCTTCCGGGCCGTCCCTTCAGAAAGCATACAACAAATCTTGGAAACCTATGCCAACCTCTTAGAAGCACATGATCAGTTGGTTGACCAAGTAAAAGAGCTGTAGAGATCCCAAGTGCCTACACCACAACCACCAGAAGCTAAAAAGATGGTCCATGCAGCCACTTCTCTAGAGCCCGAATCTTCAACAACCAATGAGGTACTTGAGCTACGACGACAAGTAGCAGAATTAAAGATCAAGTTGTTACAGTATGAACGACCCCCTTCTCCACCTGATCAACCACTAGAAGAAGAAGCAGTAATCATTCCAGTGGAGGAAACATTTGAAGACAACTATGAGCCTCAACCCCTTCCAGGAGGCAGAATCACGGAGGAAGGACAAGACATTTATGAAGAGCCCCCTTCGGCATGGATGAAACAGGTAGAAGAAATGGGGACAACTCAGGAGGAACGTATCTCCACTCAGATGCTAGCAATGAGGACCATTGAAGAAACCATACTTCAATCAGAGTATTTCAGACACCTGGCCCCTAGAAGACTGATAACTAGTTCTGAATTACAATATAAACCCTATTTTGTATTATTGGCCGACTACAACGCAGAAATCAAAAGAGTCACTAACAGGTACCCCACGTTCGCAACACAATTCGAACCAGAGGATATTCCAGAGGTAGCCAAAAAAGGGGCCATATTCCAACCCATCTGGAGGCAAAAGTTACTCGAAACCTATCCAGAAATGCTTAGAACATGGGACCACGCTCTCATGCATTTGAAGTATAACCCTTGCTTCGGACCAGTACAAAGTAGACGATCATGGAAAGCATTTGCTATAAAGGTTCGGAACAACGCAAATTGCAAACAATGGCTGAATTACCCCTCGATCGCACCACCAACAGGCACACCTACAGTAGCATATATGATAGCTATCATCAGACATTGGATGCCACGCCTCCACCCCATGCGAGATGTCGCTGCACAGATGATGCTCAAAATTTTGGACATAATGCAAGTGGTGCTAAAGACTTTTTGAAATGTACGTAATATCCAGCCGCCAATTTCGGGCTTCATCAACGGTAACTATGACCTACTTTATGATATGAGCACAACCCCGAGCATACAAGTCGCTTATGCATGGCACGCAAGAATCAGGTATCTCCCTGCTTGCTACAAGCAAACGTTTGATGACATGTTCACCACGGGGTTCTGGGAAGCACACTCAGAAGTGTTCGCGCCACGCCCAACCCACCTACTACAACTATTCGCATGTGAACAAACAATGCACTCAGAGCTCTACACCACGCCACAACCTGACATGCCTGGAGCAGTAAATTGGGATGCCCTGCAAAGAGATTTGGTCTGGGGACTATGGATTAAAGAACAAGAATTGGCAACCGACGTATTACAACAGTACATTGATCAAACCGTGGAGCAGAGGTCTGTCAGAGATGATAGACGCTAGGGGGGGAGAGTGTTGGCATCATATGGGGAGAAGCAAGTACGGCATACATGCAGATCTAGCACTAAGGCAACCCATTAAATTTTTCCAAACCTTACATCATTTTAAAAGTGATTCTCATCACTAAAAACCCTTGTAAATATCGTTTCACCTTTTTGTAGCTCCATTTTGTACAAGCCGAGGAGTCCTCGAGCTTGAGGAGCCTTAGAAGTAGTTGCCTGCCAATTTTCATATTTTTTAGATCTCGTTTGAGCCCTCGAATAAGCCTTGGAACCTAATTTTTAACTAGGCCGGACACTAGGTTTGGACAGGGCCAAAGCTAGTAAAAAACTATAAATAGAGCTAGAGAGCTCATTTTTTGGGGGGCTAGCTTCTTGTAGTTTTGAGCTTGTATGAGAACTTGGTTATAATAGAAGTGATTCCATTGTCTTACTCTCTTTGTTCTTGCCGTGTGTGTGCGTGTGTGTGTATGTGTGTGCATGTTTGTGTGCTTCTCACTCACACATTTGTGCCTTCACTTGCTCGAGGTCTTCATACCATCCTCATGTCTTCCCGGATTGACATTAAAGGAGGTGCTACTCATCACTGAGCTACAGACGCCTTATGACTGATTTGGGTGTTGGCCAGTCTTCTTCCACCACCATCTTCACTGACAGTCAGAGCGCATTGGCAGTTGCGAGGAACCCTGTGTTCCATGCTCGCACTAAGCACATTGAGGTGCATTATCACTATGTCAGGGAGAGGTTCTCTGCTGGTGAGATCAACTTGGCATATGTGCCCACGCAGGAGAACATTGCAGACCTTTTCACGAAGGCTCTACCTAGGGAGAAGTTTGAAGCTTTCCTCAAAGCTTTGGGCTTACTTCCTTTTGTGGAGTGATTTCCATATAGCTTGACACTTCCTTATACATGAGTGCCAGCTCCTTGTTCACCGCATCACTCCCAGGGGGGATTTGTTGATATATTTAGGTAGTGATGTGTGTGAACACACTAGGACCACCGGGGCACTTTTTTCCCTCTTTAGGAGGTTTTTTTCCCCCGGCTTGTATATACGCCTATTGCCCTAATGGGCAACTTATCTTTGTACATTCTCTAGTAATACATTCAATATTGTGTGTTTGTGCTCCAAGCTTCTTCTTCTTCCTTGTGCTATTCGCGTGCTTCCGCAGACGTCTATCTCCAACAATATAGAAACATGTTTTACCATCTCCTCATATCTCTGAAAAACCTCTGCTTCAAATGTGTGAAATGATTAAATTCACCAACCTTTTGTCTGAATGATGAATTTACCTTTCTAGAGTTACCTCTCTAGATCAAATTTTGTACCTAGATATTCAACCAACTTACAACAAAAAATTGGCTGAACACAAAATTCATCCCATCTCCAAATTTGTCTTCTTAGATGAGCTTTCTTGCCATGAAAGAGATCTCTCAAAACTCTCTAGAAAAACCTCTAGATACCTGTTTTGATGTAGTCTTTAACTTTCAAATAATGAAAGTGTATAAAAGCACTCTTTGAATCCATCAAATCTCTTCATACCTGCTCTTCTAAGACATGATCTGCAAATGATAATCTAATAGTAAAAACTGATATTTGTGATTTGATGTTGATCTGGTTCCTTCATCTTCTCTAAACCATTGTTCTTCCTTGAATTTGAAGTAGTCTTCTCTTCATCAAGTCTTGGTCTTCAAACAATGCTTTTGTATATCTTCACAGAAGTATTCGGCTGCTAACGGATCATCAACTTCATACTCCACACTGATGAATACACATGTAACTGAATTGTCTAATTCTCAAATCTCTACTCATCTAGATTAAGTGTGTATGTCAAATGTTAGAAGATGCTCTTAAATCATATGTTGTAAACTTGGAAGTCTGGGAATCTGGGAATATGAATGAGCCTGAATGAACTCTGATATCAAAACCCTAAAGCTTTGATACCAAAACCCTAGAGCTCTGATACCAAATGTTGGAATTTTAGTAAGCCCATAACTAATACTAGAGGTCCAAGGTTCCATAGGTTCAGGATTTACAACATTAATTCCAGCAATCTTCCAATATTGACAAACCATGAACATACCACATTTAATCATACAAATGATGAGACAAAGATAGAGAAAGACTAGACAACATGTGCAAAGTGTTACGTAAGCCAAGGCTTACTCACACTATCATATATACTAGTGTTCAATGTACAATGTGGGAGCAAAATTCTCAACCACTCTATGTGAACAGTAATAGATGGATGAGTGAATGTACAAATGTAACGAACATATTCAGATGTATGGACAAAAATCTGAATATATATGAGATGTGTGACCTGATAGGTTGTAGAAGAGTGAATATGAGTTACAGAAAGAGGAAGGATAAGTCTAAAACTAATAATCAACAAACCCTCATCTAACCTTAGGCTATGGAAGACCCTAAGTCAGATATGTGTGTGAAAAGATCACATACTTACAAAAGTAGCAAAGAATGCTAACAGGTTTACTGCCAGAAATCCTCAAACTCATATGACCATACCTTCTCGAACACCTCATCCAAATATGCATAAAGCATACACGTACTGATTCTCTTGTACCTATGCCGAATAGGACTCCTCCTGATGTGGATGCTACTGGTTCAAGTAGTACTTGTGTGCACAAAGAGAATATGTACCTGAATTCTTAATATAAGATGTAAATCTTATGTTAACCACCATCCAATGTCTTTGAAGTAACCCGAAATCTTCATGTGGAAGACAATCTTCAAATACATCATGTGAATGGCTGATCCACACCACCAAGCTGCTAATAGATAAGTCCTCTCCATAAGCAAGAGTGTGAGCACACTCTTCTCCTCCAAGAAGAACTCCATAGCTGCTCCTCAACATGCTCCAACATGGCACCATGGCTGCCCCATGTGCTAAAAGTACTACCTCAAATGAGGTACCAAGCTCCATAGCTTGTTGTTGAACTAGGTGATGGGTGCTTGAATAATGAGCCAAGCTCTTATTATATGGTAGTGTGTGTACTCTTGAAAAACACATAATAAAGCACATTCACAAAAGCTATGCGATCGTATTCTTCAATAAAGCAAGATCCATCATGGAAGATCGCGTCCGCTGTCGTCTTTGAAAAAAGACAAAAGCATGCAAACATATTTACGCGCTGCGCGCTGCTATGCATGGGTATCGAACCCAGGTGGGCTCAATGGGAGTACTTTCGCTTATCCACAATGCCGACTAGATTTGACTGTACAAGAATTAAAGAAGTAGTTGAACATTCCACAATACTGGACAAATTTTGACCAACCGTTGACCAATGGGACATTATTTCCAACAAATTATTCAACATTCCATAAGTGATAACATGCCTCCCACTTGAAAAAGTAATTAACCTCAATTGATAAGAAAGAAAATAGACATTTATATGCTCCCCACTTGAAAAAGTAACTTACCTCAATGGATGGCCATTTACATGTCCCATCACTAAACAAAAATAAGGATGTAAAAACACATGCATGGAAATGTATGTTTGGAGGGTTAAATTATTGTGGTTGTGAGTGATATGCAGAATTAAGTGATCATAATGGGGGGTCAATGAAGTCCTATGGATCAACTGAGGTTCTTCAATAGAATCATTTTTATATTTTACCAAATATCTATGATGTTGAGTACTTGTATTTGTAGTGGTTACATCATGATCGATTATTTTCTCAAGAATTAAGATTTTTTATTTGTCTTCAAGCAAAGAAGGATCCTCAAAAATAGGAGCTAGTGATATACTATCTTTAAATGGTTTTAATAAAATGATAGGAAAAGATTTATGTATATTCTAGTTATATGGTATGTCTAATCTAAAAAAGAAAATAATTGATCTTTTGAATAATGCAAAATGGTCCATAATGGCATGGTGCAAGTATAACTTTAGGATGTTGTAAAATATTTTTCAAATGTGGTTTAATGATACGTAACCATACTAAATCATTTTGGTTAAATTATTTGGCTAGCCATTTCTTATTAACATTATGACTATAACATTCTTGACTTTTCTTAATGTGCTCATGAACTTCTTCAAGTATAGAAATGTGATGCTGAGCAATAGAATTGGTCATAGGAATATGCATTTGAGTGAGTGACATGGGAATGGGAAGCTTTTTATCATAAACAATTTTGAAAGGTGCACAACCAATAGTAGTATGTGAAATGTTATTGTAAGCAAATTGAAGTAATGGTAATTTCTCATCCTAGATAGTTGTATTATCTAGTGAATAAAAACACAATAAATCAATAATAATGCTATTTTTGGCTTCACCTTGCTCATTACTTTTAGGTTGAATGCAAAAATGAAATCTATTTTTGAACCGAAATGTTGAAATAATGCAACCTTGAAATGAACATCACGATGAGACAACATAACTTTTAGGAAACCATGATGTGGGAAAATAATTTTAATAGACAACTTAATACCTTGAGGTGCAAGCAATGTCTTTTTACATGGAATGAAATATGCATGTTTACTAAACCTATCAACAATTATCCAAATTATGTCATTATGAGATGAGGTCATAGGAAGACCAATAATAAAATCCATAGAAATATATTCCCATGGCTCATTGGGAATAGGTAGTGGCAGTAACAATCCAAAACATAATGGGCAATAAATATCTTTTTCCGTATTGGGCCAAAAGAAGAGATATTTACAAGCAATATCGGGCCAAAAGAAAAATATCTTTACAAGAAAAAATTGTGCTTTGTATGCCTCGATGTCCCATATAAGGTGGTTGATGCATCTGTTTCATAATAAAATCTATAAAAGCTTGAGTGATGCATAATTTGTGTTGAAAATACAAAAAAAACATTACGAAAAGTATAATGATCATTAATTGAAGATGTAGAATTATTAAAAGGATTCCATGCACATGTAAAATACATATTTAAAGCATAAGTAGGAATCATGTCATGAAATGAATGAATATGAATGGAGAAATATTATGGACAAAAATAGAATCTGACTATGGTGATGGAAAATGACTAAGAGCATTTGCTACAATATTAGCTTTGCCAGGTTGATTATGAATAATAGGCTAAAAATTTTGAATAAAAGAAGCCCATTTAATGTCTATCAAAAATCAATGGTTGACATAATAAATGTTTAATAGCTTGTTGGTTTGTTTTAACCTTAGAAGCCATAAGGTAATGTTTCCAAATCTTTAGAGCATGCACAATAACTCAAAGTTCCTTATCATATGTATTGTAATTCTTTTCAAAAGGTTTAATATTTTCAAATGCGATGGGATGATCGTTTCGCATCAAAACTGCACCTATACCTGAACCAGTCGCATCTGTAACTACATAAAAATGTGCAATATAAGATAATTGCAAAATAGGTGCATGTTTGAGTTTTTCAAAAGATTGTTTTTGTGCTAACTCCCATGCAAATTTTACTTTTTTCTTCAATAATAAAACAAGGGGAGGTGCCAAATAAGGAAAACTTTTAACAAACTTTCTATAAAAACTAGCCAACCCAAGAAAAGAGCATATATCCTTAACTGATTGAGGTACATGCCATTCTACAATTACTTTGGTTTTCTTTGGGTCTACATGCACTCCTTGACTAGAAATGATATAGTGATCCTTAGCTTTTATTTACAAAAGTTGTGTTCTATAGCAATCATTATTTCAACCACTCTTTTTATGACTTTTTAGAGACAACCCTCTACATGGGTCCTTTATTTAGAAGATATATGAAAATATGATTTTTTATTTATGTCTAGATGCATTAGAATCAATGCCCATGCATGCCCTCATGAACCTTCATCTATTAATTCAAAATACAAAGCACATTAAAATTTCAATAAAATAAATTCGAATAATTCAACATTGCATAAGTGATAACACCTCATACTTGTCAATTGTTCCGTCATGCTTAAGTTTTAGCTTTTATACTTTTTGCATGGAGGCAAATCACATAAAGATCAAGCACCATTCTTCATAATAGCATCATATTATGACTGCATAGTAGCCATCCAATTTTCCAAATTTATGTGCTTTATCAAAAGAAACATGTTCATTCTCATCACAAAGACTAGAGATAGCCATCACATAACAATCAGATGCAAAGGAAGCACTATGTGAGCTTGAATGAGTATGATGTGATAAAGGTGCGTCTAATTTGTTATCTCTCAAAGTTTGCACCATCCATTTACACATAGTTTTAGCCTCTCCTATGTCAACCCTCTCATAAATAAGTGCATCATGTGAATCTACATAAAGAATCACATGATCTACATCATTATTTGGAACTTGTAAAGGTTGAGAAATCGCCTCATGTGGACAAACACTTGATTGTCCACCTGTAAAAACATGCAACAAAGTGTCATAGATATATGTCACTTTAGCACAATGGTGAGTACCAACGTGAGGAGATCCACCTCATAAATGTCAATCCATGGAGATGTGAGGACTAGTATGAAGACCATGAGCAAGTGAAGGCACAAGTGCATGAGTGAGGAGCACACAAGCATGCACACACATACACACACATGTGCACACATGACAAGAACAAAGAGAGGAACAATGGAAAGCTTTCTATTACAAAAGAACTCTCTTACAAATCTTGAATCTCTAACAAGCTCCCCCCAAAATGAACTCTCTAGCCCTTTTTATAGTTTTTTCACTAGTTTTGGCCCAGTGTCCGACCTAGTTAAAAACTAGGTTCCAGGGCTTATTTGAGGGCTCAAACGGAGTCTAAAAATTATGAAAACTGACATGTAGGTACTTCTAATATCCTCAAGCTCAAGAACTCCTTGGCTTGAAAAAAATGGGGTTTCAAAAATGTGAAATGATATTTACAATGGTTTTTAGTGATCAAAATCACTACTTTTATAGGGATTTCTTCTGAAAATTTGACATATACTTCTTGGAGCTCCCTATATGTTCCCTCTTCTTGTGTGTCCACTTCTTTGATGGGTTCCGGTGCCATGTGCCTGACCTTGAGGGTCAACACTCCCCCCAATTGAGTATGTCATCCCTGACAAACCCTTGTTGGAGTGGGTGTTCCACGTAGTACTTTGAGAGGTAGTGTCCATCATGTATTGTCATGAGCGGTTTCTCTTCCAAATGTAGCGAGGTTTGTTGTCCTGTTCTTCATTTTTTCATTGCTATGCTTTGTAAGTTGTAGTCCCTTTCTATGTAGTTATTCCATGGATTCCAGCATGATGATGTATTTGTGAGCTTTCAAAAATTGTTAGTTGCTCAAAAGAGGTAGTCAATGTTGATTTGAGCAATTGTCGGCTGTGAATGACTTCGTAGGTGTTGATGTTGTAACCTTGATATCCTCTCGATCTTTCAAAAATGGGTGTCATAGTTATCATGCCGAGTAATCGTGACCCATAATGAATGATGGGCATGTGTTAGTGCATGGGTTGGAGAAAATATATGCCTTGTGCATGGCTGTGTATTGTAGCCCTATGCATGCTTACTTGGGAAATGCATTGTAAGAATTATGGTGCGAAAAATTCAGTCTTGGGCTAAGTTCTCAAGGGTATGCTGAGGGAGAGGTTTCCTAATCTATCATCGTTATAGTTTTTCCCAAGTAGGCGATGCTTACCATGGTAAAAGGTCCGGCGATATTCATCTCTTTATGTTGTACTCCCATCATGGTGATTGACCATTGGCTTGTATTTCTTCTTGGTGGATGTCCTTGCTAATGGCTCACAGATGAGATTCTTCGAGCACATGGTCCTGTCTCTTTCCTTTTTTTTTTGGAGGAACAATGTCACAAAAGAAGAGGAAAGCGGTTAGTATCAATAAAATAGTTTACATGTATCAATGCATCTCATGTGCCCGGGATTCTCAACTGTGTCTATGCACGGTTGCATCATGTGGCTCTATATTAATGCATACTTTGGGAATGCATGACCTAAATGGTGCAAATGATGAAAATCGATCATTCCACCTTACAGAGATCCATTTTAGAATAGTGTTCGGTTGTGTACATATCATTTTTGGGCTCTTCATCTTTGGATGGTTGCTTAAATTTTGTATCCTCTGTGGTTGGCTCTTTTGTGCTTTTGGCGTCCAAACACATACCCTTGTTGCTTGTCATTGTACTACTATCGAAGAGGTGAGTTGATCTTCTTTTGATCTCGGTGCTTGATTCTGACCCTTGCTTTCCTTGACTCGGTGTACTACTATTGAAGAGGTGAGTTGATCTTCTTTTGATCTCGGTGCTTGATTCTGACCCTTGCTTTGTGCAAGTAAGAGTTCCTTGGGTACCCACATGTAATTTTCCTTGTTGAGCCCAATCTAGAATTAACGACACACGATAAAGGGTAGAATAATCCACTGGGGGTCTCTCCTAGGACATTTGACAATTCTTAATCCACTCATGTATTGCTCTATCCATACTAGGCCAATACAGTCCTAAACGTTTCACATTCTGCAATGTCTATTGTTTAGAATATTGATAACCTAGAAATCCTTCATGGGCATGTACAACCAATTGCTATGCTCATCCTCCTTGACACAACAAGCTAATACATGCTCTGTATCTTGTTTGTACATACCTCCTACCAATATTTGATATTTTTGTGATTTTACAATTTCATCCTTGTTTGTTTTCATATTCTTATTTGCAGGTCCAAAGGTTAGGATAGGTACCAACTTATTTGCCCATTTAGGAACAAGTTCTAAATTGAATAGTTAAGCATCGAGAAATTCATTAGACACTCCTTATGGTGACTCTCCTGAAGTGATGTGAGAAAGGTGATCCACCCTAAGGTGGGTCCTACCTCTTCTAACAACCACTTCAATGTCATATTCCATTAGTAAGAGGAACCATCTTACTAAGCGTCCTGTATTGCAAGGTTTATTGACCAAATATAATAAATCTTGATGATCAATGAAAAACTTAAATAGATAATGTCTAAATTCACAGTATATACCATGCCTAAGCCTTCTCTTTCGATCGTTGTATAGTTTTGTCTAGCTGTGTTTAGTTGTTTGCTAGCATATGCTATAGGCAAATCTAGATTTCCTTCACCTATGGCTTGTGCTAGCACACATCCTATTGCATAATTGGATGCTTGTACATGGACATGGAATGGTTTATTCCAATCAAGAGTGGTCAACACTGGTGTTTTGTGCACAAATGTCTCTTCAGCTCATTGAAGGAATTTTCACATTCGTCGTTCCACTCAAAATTTGTCAACAAAGGATAAAGAGGTTTAGCTATGATCGCATACATGTGGATGAACCTACGATAATATCCATAATGGCCCATAAAGTCTTGTACCTCTTTAACATTCCTTGGCCTCTGCAACTCTGCTATGGCTCTTACTTTGTCTTCATCTGTTGATATTTCGTTCTTAGAAACAATATGACCTAAGATCTTACCTTGACGCACTATGAACACACACTTTTTTGGGCTTAGACAAACTTGATATTCTCTACACTTGTTGAAGATCTGTATGAGTTTAGGGATGTGGTGTCTTCTTTCTTGGGAATGAGCACATAAATCATCCACATATATACTTCTAAGCTCTTTCATAAGAACTCTTTGAATACATGACTCATGAGCCTTTGGAATGTTGCAGGTGCATTGGTGAGCCCAAATGGCATCACATGAAATGCAAAGATTCCCTACTCTATGGCAAAAGCCATTTGTGTTGATCTTCTAAGGCAATGGCTACTTGGTTGTAACCCGAAAAACCATCAAGGAAGCTATAAACTTCCTTTCCTACAACCCGGTCCAATAAATGTCCAGTGATTGGAAGTGGATAGCTATCTTTGGTCATAGCGGCATTAACTTTTTAAAGTTGCAACTTTTCGTTCTTCTTAGGCACTATGAGAATGGGGACACCCATTCAGTATGCTCAATCTCATAGATAAATCTAGCTTCAATCAATCTATCTTTTGTTTTGGTTGTATAGTGTCATTATATGTGTAGGGCTACTATTTGGTGGGCTTGGCATCAGCTGTCATGGGGATCATATGGGAGCATATTTCCATATCTACTCCTTTTAGGTCCCTATAGTTCCATGCAAACACATCCTGATATTCCTTTAATAAAGCTACATCCTGATATTCCTTTTAGGTCCCTATAGTTCCATGCAAACACATCCTGATATTCTCTTCAATGGTTTCTACAAATTTTTTGGTTTTTTCTTTATTATCATACGCTTCTCCTATGATGGCCTCTCTCTTAGGCATTCATACCAAACTTTCCCGATCATCAACTTCATATTTCTTGAAATTCTTGCGTACTTCGAATAATGATTCCTTCTCTGCTTGTTTCATTGCTTTTCTTTTCTTTTTCTTTTGGCTTGTGAGGGGCTCTTCTTCTTTTTGGGTAAACAATCCTACATTTTCTAAATAGTGCTCCTCTAAGTCAAAGAAGCTATCCATCACAATGGAATCTAGGTCATCGTTGTTCTCTTCTTCTTCTATGGCTTCATTAGAGTCACACTCTTCTAGCAAGGGTTCACACATGAGCAAAGAGATATCATAACCCTCCTCATCACAATGAGGCATCCACTGTTCTTCATTGACAACAATGTCCATGGTGGCTAGGATTTCTGCCCAACCATGAGGCTCAAATTCCTCATCTGGAAATATCATCAATGTGTAGGCTGGGTCTCTAGCTGGTCTAGATCCTTGAGATGTTCCTTCTTTGCTCGATTTAAGGTGTCTTTCCTCTTCCTCTGTGACCTTACACATCCACAAGTGAGTATCTTCATGCATACATGATGGATCAGAAGAACTATCAGAATGCAAAGAGATTGAATCTTCTTGTGCCTTATGGATAAGATTCCACTTTAGGGGTGGTACATCTATGAATGTATAATCCTTTAGATTGATCTTTGTCATGATCCCTAAGTGCTACAAGTACAAAGAATTGGTTTCCCTATCTTGTACTATTTGCAATTGCCGTAGGAAGGGTCTTCCTAGGCTCATTTCATAGACGTCATTTTTGCCAAAGTCACATATAGCAAAGGTGTGTTCAAACTCTACACCACAAGTGGTTAGAGTTATCCCTTCTAGCAATCCTTGAGGTCTTTCAATATGGTCATCAGCCATTTGAAGCTTCATTCTACTTAGTCTTAATGCGGGTTTGCCCCATTGCTTCCACAAGGAGGTGGTTGCAATCGCACACGAGCACCTGAATCTAAGATAGCTTTGGTTGTGTAACCTTGGTAGTGATCAGAAGATAAGTATTACCCTCTTCACCTTCACTCATGTCTTGTATTTTGTCTAAAGGTATCTGCGGGACTTTCATCTTAGAGCCTGCTTTTGACATATTGGAACCAAGTTCTAGAACCTAATTTGCCAAATGTTTCCATAGCTCAGGTTTTACTTTGAGTAAGGTGAGATGGCATTGCACCGTAATGTTCTTCACGACTTTAGTGTTTCTTGGAACCACTAAGTCTTCATTTCTTATCAATATTGTGGGAGTGATGATCTAAAGGTATTCAAATTCCCATGGGCCTGTGAATTGTGGCAACTCTTGTAAAGAATTAGATTCAAAATCTAATCTTCCCTCTTCTTGTTGCTTTGCTTGGTCTCCATAAATAGATAGAATATCTTGGGGAAATTGATCATGAAGATCATCAATTTCAAGAATAGTAGGGGGGCTACTCTTCTCCTTGGCCCATTTCTCTTCTTGTATTTCCCACAAGAACTCTTGAGAGTAACGTTGAATTGAAAGAGGTGTTCCAGCATATGTGGAATTAGGAACATAAACTTCCATTGGTGGTGATGTTTATCTTTCAACAGTTGGTTGAGACTATGGAGGTAAAGAAACATGTGGCTTGTTTACCAACTCCTCTAGTCTTTCTAATAAGCCCTAGAAATGCAAACCTGGTTTGATCAAATTTGTCTGATTGAACAATTGATTGGTCTCGAGCATAGCCTAAGCTAGTTCTACCATTTTCATGCACATTTTTGTCCGTTAAATCTCCAAATTTGCTCTAAGGTAACTCTTGTCTAGGTTGCAATTGTTGGCCCTTCTTGAAGTCGAGCCTGGTAGGCCTTGAACATCATGTCCAAATCTTTTAGAGTTGGATCTACAAGAACTTACCTTGGTTGCGGTCTATTTACGATGAATGGTGGCATGAGATGAAGTGGAGTGGATGGATTTTTGGCATGCGAGGGGATTTGAGATGCAACGCCTGCCATTTTTGTTTTTGTGTCTCTCCAGCTTTCTTCTAGTTCAGATAACTTTTTAGCCCACTTATGATTGGCCTTCTCCCTGATATCCTTCCATGTTCTTGTTTTCCTCTTACTAAGCTATCTCAGGAGATGTTCTTTTCCACACTCAAGATAAAAGCCTTGTAGTGTCATGGTCTGTGCTTGCCCCTGAGCTAGTGAGTGGGGACATTCACGAATGAAATGGTTGCCCTGACATCTAAAACATGGTCCTTTAGGGGTCAAGCTTTACCATGTAGTTTCTGGCTTGAGGTTGTTATGTGTGCAGCATATGTATTTAACAGGTGTCCCACCAAAGCACTTCAATCGATCACTCCATATGAGTCTTGGCATGGTCGCAAGCCATCTATTGCTCATGAAAGTGAAAGCTATCATCTGTATCATCCACATACTAAATGCAAATTGACAGGTATAAAGCTAGGCTTGTTGCAAAGGGTTATGCACATGAAAGAGGCATTGATTTTGATGAAACCTTTGCTCCTACTTGCCGAATGACTACTGTTCATAGCATCTGTGCACTTGCAGCTCATCATGGTTGGAATGTACATCAATTGGACATTAAAACAACGTTTCTAAATGGTGACTTGCATGAAGAAGTGTATGTTTTTAAGCCCCATGGCTTTATGCAGAAAGGGCATGAAAACCTGGTGTGCAGGTTAAAGAAGGCATTATATGGTTTAAAGCAAGCACCACGTGCTCGGTATGAAAAGATACATGCCTATCTGATTGCAAATGGTTTTGAGAACAATCCAACTGAAAGCACCTTATATGTTAAGCATGCTAATGATGTACTTCTGATCATTGTGGTTTATGTTGATGACATGCTGCTCATTGGTCCTCATGAGAGGCATATTGTTTATTTTAAGGCTGATTTGCATGCCTCATTTGAGATGTCTGATTTGGGGCATTTGCATCATTATTTGGACATTCAGTTTATGCATGTTGATGGTGGAATGGATTTGTGTCAAACAAAATATATTGACACATTATTGCAGCGTTTTGGTCTGCTGTTCTCTATCAGCAGGCTGTTGGGTGCCTGATTTACTTATGCATTACTCGGCTAGATATTCAGTTTGCTGTCTCACAGATGAGAAGTTTTATGCATTGCCCAGGAGTCAAGCATTGGTAGGCGGTTAAGCGCATCTTTCACTACTTGAGTGGTACTCGGCTACTTGGGTTGTTTTATCCCAAGGGGGGGTCACTACCGCCAGATTCGCATGCTTTTTTTTGACTCTGATTGGGCTGGTTGCTATGACACTCGTGTGTCCACTAGTGGCTTTTGCTTCATGCTTGGTAGCTCATGTATATCTTGGTTGAGCAAGAAGCAACCTATTGTGACCACTTCCAGGTGTGAGGCTGAGTATAGGGTAGTTGTCACAATGACTGTTGAGTGTGTGTGGCTCAGATGCCTTACGGCTGATTTGGGTGTTGGTTAGTCTTCTGCCACCACCATCTTCATTGACAATTAGAGCGCATTGGCAATTGCGAGGAACCCTGTGTTCCATGCTCGCACTAAGCACATTGAGATGCATTATCATTATGTCAGGGAGAGGTTCTCTACTGGGGAGATTAGCTTGGCATATGTGCCCATGCAGGAGAACATTGCAGACCTTTTCACGAAGGCTCTACCTAGGGAGAAGTTTGAAGCTTTCTGCAAAGCTTTGGGCTTACTTCCTTTTGTGGAGTGATTTCCACATAGCTTGGCACTTCCTTATACATGAGTGCAAGCTCCTTGTTCACCGCATCACTCCCAAGGGGGATTTGTTGATATATTTAGGTAGTGATATGTGTGAACACTCTAGGACCATCGGGGCACTTTTTTCCCTCTTTAGGAGGTTTTTTTCCCTCGGCTTGTATATACGCCTATTGCCCTAATGGGCTACTTATCTTTGTTCATTCTCTAGTAATACATTCAGTATATTGCATTGTGCTCCAAGCTTCTTCTTCTTCCTTGTGCTGTTCGCGTGCTTCCGCAGACGTCTAACTCCAACAAAACTATGCCAAAATGGTTCGTCCAGACTTTGAGAGATAGCAAGTTAGATGCACCTCTATCATATCATAATCGTTTAGGCTCTCAACATGCTTCTTTTGCATCAAATTTCTGTGCAAGGGCTACCTCTAATCTTTGTGTTCAGAATGAGTCTGTTTCTTTTGATGAAGCAAAAAATTCAAAAAATTGGATGGTTGTTATTCAATTAGAATATGATGCTATTATGAAGAATGGTATGTGGTCTTTATCTCATTTGCCTCCATGCAAAAACGCTGTTGGCACTAAATGGGTATACATGCTCAAACATCAGCCTGATTGAACAATTGATAGATATAAGAGAGGCATTGATTTTGACGAGACCTTTGCACTCATGTGTCAAATGACAACCATTCGTAGCATCTGTGCACTTGTAGCTCATCATGATTGGAATGTACAACAATTTGATATTAGAAATACATTTTGGAATGGTGACTTATATCAAGAAGTGTATATACCTCAGTCCCATGGTATTGTGGAGAAAGGGCATGAAAAAAAGTGTGCAGGTTGAAAAAGACATTATATGGTTTGAAGCAAGCACCAAGTGCTTGGTATGAAAAGATACATGCCTACTTGATTGCACATGGTTTTGAGAACAGTCCAACTAAGAGAACCTTATATGTTAAGCATGCAAATGATGTGCTTCTCATCATTTTTTTGTATGTTGATGACATGCCACTCATTGGTCCTAATGAGAACCATATTGCTGAATTTAGGGCTGATTTGCATGCCTCCTTTAAGATGTTAGATTTGGGGCATTTTCATTATTATTTGGGCATTGAGTTTATGCAATTTGATGGGTGAATAAGTTTGTGTCAAACAAGATATGTTGACACATTATTGCAACATTTTGGCCTTGAAGATCGTAAAACTATTGCCACTCCTATGGAAATAGGTTTATGGTTGAGTCTTCATGATGTTGGAGATGGATTTGATGTTGTTCTCTATGAATAGGCTCTTGGATGCTTGATTTACTTATGCACAAGTCGACCTAATATTCAATTTCTTGTCTCTCAAATGAATAGGTTTATGCATTGCCCAGGTGTCAAGCATTGGTAGGTGGTTAAGCACATTTTTTGCTACTTGATTGGTACTCGGCTACTTGGATTGTTTTATCCCAAGGGGGGATCACTACCGCTAGATTTACATGCTTTTTTTGACTTTGATTGGGCTAGTTTCAATGAAAATCATGTGTACACTAGTGGTTTTTGCTTCATGCTTAATAGCTCATGTATATCTTGGTTGAGCAAGAAGCATCCCACTATGTCCATTTCTAGTTTTGAGGCTGATTATAGGACACCTTTCACAATGACTATTGAGTGTGTGTGGCCTAGATGTCTTTTGGTTGATTTGGTTGTTGGTTAGTCTTTTGCCACCACCATCTTCACTAAGAGTCAGAGTGCATTGGCAGTTGCAAGGAACCCCGTGTTCCATGCTTGCACAAAGCACATTGAGGTGCATTATCATTATGTTAGGAAGAGGTTCTCTATTGGAGAGATTAGTTTGGCATATGTGCCACAGATGATAACATTGAAGATCTTTTCACAAACGCTCTGCCTGAAGAGAAGTTTGAAGCTTTCTACAAACCTTTGGGCTTACTTTTTTTTTGTGGATTGATCTCTTTCCACTTAGCTTGGCACTTCCTTATACATGAGTGCTAGCTCCTTGTTCACCACATCACTCCCATGGGGGATTTGTTGGTATCTTTGGTATTGATGGGTGTGAACACACTTAGGACTACTGGGGCATGTTTTTCCCTCTTTAGGAGGTTTTTTTGCCTTGGCTGGTATATATGCCTATAACCCTAATGAGTTACTTATCTTCGTACATTCACTTGGTAATACATTCAATATTGTGTTTTTTGCTTCAAGCTTCTTCTTCTTGCTTGTGTTGTTCGTGTGCTTTCGCAAACCTCAAACTCCAACAAAAGTAATGGGCAAAGTGAAGCTACAAATTGCACTATTATTGATTTATTACATTTTTATTAATTAGATAGCCCCACTAGTTGGGATGAGAAATTAACATTACTTTAATTTGCTGACAATAACACAAAAAATACAAATAGGGGTTGTACACATTTCAAAATTGTGAATGGTAAAAAGCTTCCCATTCCCATGCCACTCACTCAAAATGATATTCCTATGGCTGATGATATTGCTCAAGTTCATATTTAGCATAGCAATAAGCACTATGAGAGCTTGAACGAGTATGATATGACACATGTGCATCTAATTTTCTATCAGGCAAAGTCTTCACCAGCCATTTTGGCATAGTTTTTGCCTCTTGAATATCAGCTCTCTCATCAACAAGTGCATCATGTAAATCTGCATCAGAAATGGAATGATGTGCATCATCTAATAAAACCTATAAAGGCTGCAAAGTGCCTCATTAGGACCAGCACTAGACTGCCCACCTGTAAAAAGAGGCAACAAAGTGTCATACATTGTTACATCACGGCTAACCAAAATGCATTTAGTCTATGGATGATATAGGCGATAGCCTTTGCTTTCAGGACTATACCTAACAAAAATACATTTCACTGCTTTATCATCTAATTTCTTGTGCTGTTGTTCAGGCACTAATGCATATGCCAAACAGCCAAAAACAAGCAGGTGAGCAATAGATGGATTACAACCAAGCCAAGCCTCATATGGAGTGATAGACTGCAATGCTTTAGTGGGATACTTGTTAAGTACATATGCTACACACATAACAACCTCAAGCCAAAAACTGTGGTAAAGCCTGACTCTTAATAAAACACCTCGCCATCTCCATGAGTGACCTGTTGTTCCTTTCAACAACTCCATTCTATTGAGGTGTATGTGACACTGTACACTGATGTTTTTTATCCCATGATCAGCCAGAAATGCATTAAAGTCAGAAGACATATATTCCCCCCTGTATTAGAATGGAGGGTGCCCATTTTACATGCCGACATATTTTCAGCCAAAACAAGAAATTTTTTGAAGCACATAAACACTTTGGACTTTGCTTTCAATAGATATACCCATGCATCCCTAGAAAAATCATCGATAAAAGTCACGAAGTAAAGATACCCAAAAGAAGGTGTCTACATAGGACCACAAAGTTCATCATGGTGAACAAGCTGCAATTTTTTAGTAGCTCGAACTAAACCATCTTTTGGGAAGGAGGAATGCTGGATTTTGCCCAAAATACAACCTTCACATACATGTTTATCAGGTGCCTGAAGTTTGGGCAAAGAGGACACCATTTCAGATTTCTGCAAACATAACAAACTAGCAAAATTCAGATGACCAAAGCATGCATGTCAAATCTTTGCATGAGACATAACTTGAGAATCTTGAACCGCACATGCTGAATCATTCATAGATTTTGCATAATCTATGAGCTTATACATCCCAGGACATAAAACATCAGAAGCAATAATGATGTCACCATTTGATAGATCATGAACTGTACATCTATCATTAAAAAATTTCACGACCAAGCCAATCTTGGCTTAATGCTGAAACTGATAATAGTTTTTTCATGATTCCTAGCACAAATCAAGCATCTGACAATGTAAATGAACTACCATCAAAAGTAGTCAGAATGATCTTATCAACCCCATAACAGGATAAGAGGAGTTTTTGGCGCATGTGATAGTATTCCCTATAGGGGCAGGCTCAAATGAAGTGAAGAAACTATGCTGCAAGGTAATATGTTTTGTTGCCCCACTATCAAAGTACCAAATAACTATGTCTACTACAAACATACACTGTTCATGTGAAGATGGGTCATAAATTCTTGCTCCTTGATTCCATTCTCCATACGCTCTTAACTGGTCTGCAGTCCGATTCCTCTCTGGTAACTACGGAGTGTTTTTGTTCTGTCCTTCGATGTACTTCCAGTAGGCTTCTCCCATCAAGAAATGAGTCATTCAGAATCTCCAAGCATGGAAGTTGTTCTTATCCAACTTATCACTCATAAGTTGACTCATTCCATCTGCGTTTGCCATTTCTGTAGCTATTCACAACACCGCAAAACACTACAAGCAACACTTCTGCTTGAACATTGTCACACTATGACGTGACAATTTGATCTCATAAAAACATAGTTTTCATGTATCAACAGTACACAAAATTGCTTGAAATTTTGGGTCTAGAATATATGAGTGTTGTCGAACATGATGCAAGTTACATTTTTGCAAATTGACCTTTTCTTTTGTGGGACCCCTTGCAGGCTCAAAACGGAGGTTGAGATGGCTTCTACCTTCATGCCAATTTTCGTAGCAATATGTGAATCGTGCTTTCTCCATGCCTTCTTGCATACTCTTCAACGTAGGCCTTCTCCATGAGCTCTCTACACCTGCATTGGCTCTGATACCATGTCACGAGGAAGGAGATAAGGAAGAGAGATCACACACACACAATCTCACAATCAACGAAAAGCACACACATAGATTGAGGCAAGGAAGAATGATCTTCTTCTTCTTCTTCTAGTACATAAGGAAAAACCTAATGTCCGCGAATGAGTGAGCTGGCAAGAAACAAGTGTGCCATCACTCTCGGTAGATAAATCTAATAAAGCTCAATGAAGTGTCCCTGACATATACTGGCATGACCACTATACATGTTAGAGAAATGAAAAAGTGATACGTGTTATCCTAGATCATCACATGTTAATCTTGATATCTCAACACTTTCATCATCAATCAAAGAGTAGAAGCAAAACTCTGATATGAATCTCGAAGGTCATTCATAATAGTCTACACAAGTGAACTATCAGACAAGACTTCATTAGTAGAAATCAACTGCACCTTCAAATCTTTGATCTTTGTCAAAAAACTGTCCATGGAATCTCCTTCATTCATGTGCTCGCTCTCCAACTATTTTTGAAGTTAAGCAACACAAGCATGATTCCTTGCTAGGTATAAAGTGGTAAGTGTATGCTATTCTACACGAGCAAATGTGAGGAATAATGACACATTTGATAGATAGGGCTATCAATGCATGTGCTTGAGAATCTCAGCCATCCCAACAAATTCCCTCTACAATAAGTGCAATAAGAACCGCAACACAAACAAGAACATGAAGAATATCGCCATCTTCAATGCCATCTACATTACCTTCAGTAATTGTATTTTCAAGTGTAATAGGAGGTTTTTCAATACCCTACACAATATTCCACAGTCCTTTTGCAACCAATACATGATGCATCATATAAGCCCATAATGGGTAATTGGTACCATCCAACTTATCCTCAACAGTCAACATACAAAATACATCACTATTTTCAGCCATGACCACTGATTAAAATACCATAATGTAGAAAAATGATTGTATCTCAAAAATTTGAACAAAATTACCCTATTGAGTTTTGCTAAACCTATAGAAGACTTCGAGATGCTTATACTGGTGAACTAAAACTTGTATCTATCTTGGCACAAAAAGAGGAAATTGCCTGCACAAGCGCTATGGTAGTGCATTCAAAGGCCAAAATGAGGTTAGATCATGATTTCGAGACCACAAAGCGAAGTGGTTTTGATCTCCTAATTGCCCTAAGTATGCTCACCAATTTTTATGCGATTTTGAGACTGTGACAGGAGGGGTGTCGATGACACCCTTGATGAAATGATGACATCCTCTGATACCAATTGTTGGAGTTTGAGGTTTGCAAAAGCACACGTACAACACAAGGAGGAAGAAGAAGCTTGGAGCACAACACACAATACTAAATGTATTACCAAGAGAATCTACAAAGATAAGTAGCCCATTAGGGTAATAGGCATATATACAAGCCAAGGGAAAAAACCTCCTAAAGAGGGAAAAAAGTGCCCTGGTGGTCCTAGTGTGTTCATACACATCACTACCTAAATACATCAACACATGTGACTAGCCCTCCATGTCTACTTTATTTCTTATCAAATGAGGTCAATTGCTTTTACAACTAGGGTCATGTTATCACTTGTGGAATGTTGATTATTGGAGTTTATCTTATTGATATTTTAATGTGCTTTGTGTTTTGATATAGGCATTGAAAGTTTATAAGGGTATGGCTAGGTGTGGATTTATTTGGATGTATTTAGACATAAATAAGAGAAATTACATTTTCCATATATTTTGTAAATAAAATACCTACATAGTGTTCTTTCTAGAAAGTCATAAAAATATTGGTTGAGTTAAGGATCTTTGTAGAATGCAACTTTTGTAAATAAAAGCTAAGTCTCTTTCTAAAACTAAGCAACTTGTTACTTACATGCCTGCTTTTTGCAAGCAACCACCCTCACTGTAACCTCTATATTTGGATATAATAAAAAACTATAAATACACACACTCCCATGGGGGGAGATTGCACCCAATACTGTGTACTATCTCATCTACTATACATCTCTATTTATGTATGTTTTTAGATTTTCTACGGTCTGTGTACACTTGTTTGTTGAGAAATGGGGTGTGATGTAACATGTTTGCATCATAATGAGTATCATGTTTGTCATAATAAATTTGGGATCCAGTATGTTCTTGAATTTTTCAATTCAAAGCTCAAAAGCCTAAAGCATGTACTCTTATGTAGGAGGTGTAACACTTGGGGGTGTGAATACAAAGATATAGTTTAACCATTCATCTCTAGCATTGTGATTAGCCCTAATTGTTTGATTTTGCAATTTAGTTCACCTTCTTACAATGGGAGAGTAGATAGGGTTATACTATAAATTTGGTGCCCTATTGAATACTTCACACTTGTGTGGAGTTTCTTTTAAGAACCTCTTCCTCCATTCTAGGTGCATTGATTATTGATATTTTCCATATGTCCTCACAAATTTTGATTCTAATTGTAGAGTCAATTCATTGAATTGGTAGTTTTCATTCCTTCAAAGTGCTTCGCTTAATAGCTCTCTAAGATTTCAAGTAATGTAGATAAACTCTATTGATTTTTGTCCCTAAAATCTATCAAACTAATTGCAATCAATTATATTGTTTTTTAATTCGATGTGCAATTCTTGTATGAGCTGATTTCTAAGGTCTTGCTAGTCCTCTATCATTGCTATTTCATCCACATGCTCTAGGCCTTTTGCTGTCTGTAGCTTTTCAATTAAGCACTTCATTGGTTGTAGTTCCTCTTCTAAATCTAGTGGTGGTGAATACAATGTAGTGTCTTTAATTTTCCTTTTGGCTCCTTCGACTATTATGGGCTCATGTTGCACACTTGTTATGGTTCTTTCTCGCATCTCTTTCAATTGATCTTGTAAAGTAGCAATCATGGAATGTTTTGCTACATGGTCTCCTTATCTTTTAACCTTTTATTGGACTATTTCTTCATAATCTGATGATTGTCCTATGGGTTGGAGATCTACTGGGAGTGGTGTGTGAGTTGTCAAGCACACTAATAAATTAATGTTTTCATTATGTAGTTTGATTTTATCCTCCATCAAGTTTTGAATTTTCTTCTTCAGTTGCTCCATTCTTAATGCTATATATAATTAAAAATGTCATACTAATCGAAAATAGTAATAGCCTACTTGTGGGGATACTCCTACTAGCTTATTGAGGTATCTATGCTAACAAAATGTTGTACTTACATTCAAGTATTTCCTCATGCTCTTGAGAATTAAAGAAATTCTTACAAAATGTAAAAATAGGGGTCATGAAGCTTCCAGTCCTTAAAGGTAATGTCCACCTTGTGAGGGTGAGAGTACATATCCACCCAACCAAGTCCACACACACACACACACACACACACACACACACACACACACACATATATATATATATATATATATATATATATATATATATATATATATATATATATATATATATATATATATATATATATATATATATATATATATATATATATATATATATATATATAGACTAAGGGGTCTAGCCATGCCATGCATCCAATTCACATGGATTCAGAAAAAGGATTCTTCACATGGGCTTATAAGTCAAGAAATCACATGGGCTCACATAGACTATGTCTGTGTATGTATGTGTTTTTAAAAATATTGTGATTGTCTAACTCACAACATTGATTCGTCTTCTCACTTCAACCTCCTTAATGGGTTGTTTATGCATCTTAGACTCATTAAAAATGATATCACTACTTCTGATCACTGACCGTGTTTCAGGATCCCATAAGCGATATCCAAATTGTCCTTCTCAACCATATCCAAGAAAAATGCATTTCTTTGACTTATGGTCCAACTTTTGTCTAAGATTCTTGGGTATATGAACATATGCTTCACACCCAAAAACTCAAAGATGATCATAAGATGGTGGTTTCCCTGTCCATAACTCTTGTGCCACTTTCAGACCTTTGGCAGTACTAGGTGAAAGGTTAATCACATGAACTGCAGTCAATACTGCTTCTGCCCAAAAACCTTGTGAGAGGTTTGCATGATGCAACATAGCGACTACTCTATCTTGAATAGTTCTATTCATCCTCTTAGCTACACCATTCTGTACTGGGGTATAAGGAGCTATAAACTCTCTACGAATCCCTCTAGACTGACAAAAAAGGCTGAATTCATGTGAGATATACTCACCCCCATTATCTGAATGTAAAGCCTTAAACTTAGTTCCTTTTTCAGGCTCAACTGAAGCAAGCCATTTTCTAAAAGTAGGGAATACATCATCCTTTGATTTGATAGGAGATACCCAGACTTTTCTAGTAGCATCATCTATGAAAGTGACTAAGTAAAGAGAACCACCCAAGGACCTAGTGGGCATAGGACCACACACATCTGTATGAACGAGATCTAAAGGCTGAATTGAAGAGTCAATGTGCGTTCTATGCACATTTCTGGTTTGCTTTCCATATTGACAATGCTCACAAAATGAAAAATCAGAGAAAGATAACACAGGGAAGTAGCCAGAACGAGAAAGATTTTCCATTCCACTACGAGATATATGGCCCAAACGACCATGCCAAATACAAGCCATAGGCTGTTCAGTAACAGCTAACAAGTGTTCTTTCTGTGATACAAATAAAGGATAAAGTGAGCCAACTTTGCTTCCTTTTGCAATAACCATATTGCCCTTTGATATACGAAAGGACTGAGCATAGAAGACCACCTTGTAACCAAGGTCATCAAGTTGACCAACTGACATCAAACTGCATGATAACTGAGGTACATGGCGTACATTATGCATAATAAATTTTGAATCATCAATGAACTGCACAACCACATCTCCGATCCCCACAACATCACACTGGTAAGAGTCACCAAGTCTCACGGTACCAAGAGACTTTGCTGCATAATTAGAGAACCATTCTCTATGTGGTGTCACATGGAAAGACACACCAGAATCTAGCATCCAGGTGTGGGAAAGAGAATCATCCATAAGTGCCTCAGATGGCATAGTACTATCAAGTGTCAACACATCAGCATCATCAGAAATAGCATTGATTTCTTCAATCTTCACAGTCGAAGTAGATGGTGCAGGTAACCGTTTAACATGCCCATCAACATTTTGTCCTTTACCGTTAGCATTCTTTAATGCATAACAATCTTTCTTCATGTGTCCTTTCTTATGAAAATAATGGCATTCGATATCCCTCTTCCTTGATTTACTTCTACTCTTATTGCGTTGACCATTCTTTTCCTTGTTCTTCCTCCTGCCACATTGCTGATTCT
Organism: Ceratopteris richardii; assembly: GCA_020310875.1. Lineage (NCBI taxonomy): Eukaryota > Viridiplantae > Streptophyta > Polypodiopsida > Polypodiales > Pteridaceae > Ceratopteris > Ceratopteris richardii. The sequence continues at coordinate 73,646,324 of CM035434.1, forward strand.
TTCCTTGGTAAGCATCACGAACATTATATGCATCTCCACTCTGAGTGCCAACCATAGATTTTCTATGAATCTCCTCACTCAAGAGTGCTCCACATATGTCATCATAGATGAGTTTACCACCAGGTGCAGTGTTGCTAATAGCTGTGCAAAACGTATCCCATGATGATGGCAGGGTGCATAACAACAATACTGCTTTCATTTCATTATCCATATCCATTTTCTGAGCCTATAATTGGGAGAATATATCATCAAACTCATTTAGATGAGCAGCAACACTATCTGTGTCCTTCATACGAAGGTCATATAATTTTCTCATCAGATACACTTTATTTGATGCCATCTCATTTTCATATGCATTGCATAACTTCTTCCAAATCTCCTCTACACTTTCACAGTCTAATACTGTAAAGTAAACATTATCTGCCAGGTGCAAGCGAATGGTAGACCTGGCCATTTCATCTAACTCATGCCAATCATCTTCATCCATGTCAACAGGCTTCTTTGCAATCCCATTTATTGGCTTCCATTGCCTCCTTTGAATCAGCACATCTTTAATTTGATTCTTCCATAGAGCAAAGTTTTTGCCATCAAATTTTCGGATCTCAAAATGGTCTTTGCCCTGCAAGTTATAGCTCCTCCTCGGAACACTAGCACTAGACCCTGATCCACCGAATGTGCGTGAGACCTCTGATGCCATGATGGTAGAGAACTGAATAGAATGATAATGGAGCTAGAGGAGTCCAAACACCAACAAATAAGTGTATCAAGGAGTAAATCGATCACTGTTTAGTTGACTAAACCAGAAATCTGGAAAAATTTTGCCAGAGTATCCTCTGCAAAATTAGCATATGACCAGTGTCAAAGTATCATAAAACTGCAAGTACTGATATGTCTACCTGCATAGTGAATCACTGACTCCACTGCATATAATCAGTTACCCAATAGAAGCCAACTAGGCTTATCGAGCACCTATGAACAACTATCGTACATCTCCTATGGCGAGGCTGGGTAAGTCTTCCACCTGCACCACTGAAGAGACCCCAACATTTGGGTGTCTCCCAGTTAAGAAAACCTCACCACGACCCTCTTTATCAAACGTAAAAGGCTTTATGCAAAGAACGTAACCGCTATATCAATGACCACATGGACATACATAAGCGGTATCCATAGAAGCGTACATGCTGTGTATGTGCTCAATATATGCAGTAAAATGACACTAAAAGGCTGAATTCACAGCCCAAAAACTAGCCAATAACACTTGCAAGTGTCTGTCACTCTGATGTTTTAAGCTTAGAAAAAAACCTGCATAAATTTGTAGCGGTTGCTCCCACCAAAACTGAAAACCTCTCGAGAAACCTGTAGTTTTACGAGTGTGGCTGAAAATACAGCCCCAAAGGTTGATATTTATTGTCTGAGAAGTACAAAGAACACTCGTCTTGATGTTCTTGGACCCGTGTGAAGAGAACTATGTGCGAAAGTACTCCAAAATGGCTCCAAAAGACACCCCAAAAATGCTTCAGAAATAGGCTTTGAAAGCAAAGAATGAAGCTTTGAGGGACCAAAACTTGTTGAAGGTAATGTCAACCTTAGTCTTTCCCCTTCTTCAAACATGGCAAGAGATTGCCATGGTTAAACGAGCTCTAGGGGGAACAGTACTGGGATGGGTGACCTCCCGGGAAGTATCGGGAACCTCTATATTCCTTGATCGTTGAGGTCCTCCCTCGGGTGCAACCAACGGTGCCAACGGTGACTTCGGTGACTCAGATGACAAGGTATGCCAAGGTCTATGCCTTGGTCGCCGCCTTAGTCGTAAGCCTTGGGGGGGGTGCTCGCTTCGCTCGCACAGAAGGAACAAAGATTTTGCCTCGAACTGCTCTAATACCAGTGAAGTATATCGATGGCGATTTACCACAGTGCACTCTCCTTTTCGAGAGCTCCACGACGATATGCTCGGAATAGAAAATCGAGCTCCTAAAGGCCGCATGCAGTTCTCCGCACAGAGGCTGCAGAATACGTAGAAAACATAGTACACAGGGAGCACGAAGACAGACTTCTTAGTTCTTACAAATGCGGTCGAACTTACAGTCTGTGACTGACCAGGTCACTATATGTTTTATTAAAGAACATATACAAAGAAGTGTCCGGTGGCCATTTGGCCTTTCACATGGACACTAACGGTAACAGGTTTTAGTGTGATTGTTTCAATTACAATATTGATATGTGTGTTCATATTTGTTTTAAGATATATATTTTGTGTATTGTGTATGAAATGCAACATGTATAAAGAAGCATCTAGTAAAGGCAATGATGTTGCAAGATGTCCTAATATTGACATTGATATATGGGTGTATTTTTCAAATTATGAAAACAAGTGTAGAACCTAAAGTACCACATCAAAGAGATTCAAAACCATGAATAGTTGATAGTGCTTTTGAGGATGCAGTCAAAGTGTAGAACAAGAACTAGTAGATATACCAATGGCGATAGATGGGGGACATGATGAGATAAGTATCCTAGTTATCGAGTTGCTTCTTTGAAGTGCAGCTCTCTCATACAATCATTAAGTTTTTGCATAATCTAGAAAAATATTAGTATTAGTAAACCTTTTATGGAACTCCTATGATTTGTTGATACCATTATATTTTTGATAGGAAAAGTACATTGGATTATATCAAAGACTATACAAAAAGTCAAATACTTGAATTATTTTTCATTAAAAGAAAAAACACATGGTGTATGCTAAGAAAGAAACCATGGAATCAGATGTATTTTGATTTACATGGAACAACATTCATATTGGTCCAACATTTCAATGGGATGCTCAAGCATCCAACAAAGAAGTCATGTCAAGTTCTAAAACATCAATCCAACCATTACATCTAGGCACAATTGGTTGAGATGCATTTAATCAAAGAGTAATTTATGTAAATCGAGAAGGGAGTTTTGGATATTCATGGCACATTGAACCTATTCAAAAACATCCAAGCCTTGTATGGTTTAAATGATTACAGAGATGAAATGGTCATTAGTTGTTTCAATAGTAACTTCAAGTGACAATTGTGAAAATAATTGGAGTGTGTAGGATTTTCTTCATTCAAAACAACAAAATTGTTTAAGTGCATCATGTGCCAATGATTGGGTATATGTTTTTGGTAATAAGCATTTCTTACATGATCCAATAAGAATAGCCTCTATAAATAGCACAAAAAATTATCAAACAATAAAAAACTCATGAAGGTTTATCAAATGATCCATGAAGTGATCATAAATTAGATATAGACCTTGTCAATGATGGTTCTTATCTGGTACAAATAGATGAGATGGTGTCTTACAATCTAAAGAAAATTATTTATAAACTTTGTTTCTATTTGATTGTAAAAAAAGGAACATTTTTTATTACAAAAAAATAATTATAAAAAGATGGTTTTATAAAAAAAAACATGTTTATATTACAAAAAGATGTTTTTGTCACAGAAAGATGTTTCTATTCATCATGTTTTTTTATTCATCAACTCCCTTGCAGTAAATCAATCAACATACGAGGATGAAGCCAATAATTCTCCATAATTTCTCTCATAGACATCCACAATTACTCATAAATTTTACACTTGTTCTTGTGAATATGTAATTGTGGATT